>OZ029920.1:27178252-27605435 GCA_964023275.1 Norana najaformis
GTACACATTTGCGGTGTGTAGTAGAAGTACACATTTACGGTGTGTAGTAGAAGTACACATTTGCGGTGTGTAGTAGAAGTACACATTTGCGGTGTGTAGTAGAAGTACACATTTACGGTGTGTAGTAGAAGTACACATTTGCGGTGTGTAGTAGAAGTACACATTTGCGGTGTGTAGTAGAAGTACACATTTACGGTGTGTAGTAGAAGTACACATTTGCGGTGTGTAGTAGATGTACACATTTGCGGTGTGTAGTAGAAGTACACATTTGCGGTGTGTAGTAGATGTACACATTTGCGGTGTGTAGTAGAAGTACACATTTGCGGTGTGTAGTAGAAGTACACATTTGCGGTGTGTAGTAGAAGTACACATTTGCGGTGTGTAGTAGAAGTACACATTTACGGTGTGTAGTAGAAGTACACATTTGCGGTGTGTAGTAGATGTACACATTTACGGTGTGTAGTAGAAGTACACATTTGCGGTGTGTAGTAGATGTACACATTTGCGGTGTGTAGTAGAAGTACACATTTGCGGTGTGTAGTAGAAGTACACATTTGCGGTGTGTAGTAGAAGTACACATTTGCGGTGTGTAGTAGAAGTACACATTTGCGGTGTGTAGTAGAAGTACACATTTGCGGTGTGTAGTAGAAGTACACATTTGCGGTGTGTAGTAGAAGTACACATTTGCGGTGTGTAGTAGAAGTACACATTTGCGGTGTGTAGTAGAAGTACACATTTGCGGTGTGTAGTAGAAGTACACATTTGCGGTGTGTAGTAGAAGTACACATTTGCGGTGTGTAGTAGAAGTACACATTTGCGGTGTGTAGTAGAAGTACACATTTGCGGTGTGTAGTAGAAGTACACATTTGCGGTGTGTAGTAGAAGTACACATTTGCGGTGTGTAGTAGAAGTACACATTTGCGGTGTGTAGTAGAAGTACACATTTGCGGTGTGTAGTAGAAGTACACATTTGCGGTGTGTAGTAGAAGTACACATTTGCGGTGTGTAGTAGAAGTACACATTTGCGGTGTGTAGTAGAAGTACACATTTGCGGTGTGTAGTAGAAGTACACATTTGCGGTGTGTAGTAGAAGTACACATTTGCGGTGTGTAGTAGAAGTACACATTTGCGGTGTGTAGTAGAAGTACACATTTGCGGTGTGTAGTAGAAGTACACATTTGCGGTGTGTAGTAGAAGTACACATTTGCGGTGTGTAGTAGAAGTACACATTTGCGGTGTGTAGTAGAAGTACACATTTGCGGTGTGTAGTAGAAGTACACATTTGCGGTGTGTAGTAGAAGTACACATTTGCGGTGTGTAGTAGAAGTACACATTTGCGGTGTGTAGTAGAAGTACACATTTGCGGTGTGTAGTAGAAGTACACATTTGCGGTGTGTAGTAGAAGTACACATTTGCGGTGTGTAGTAGAAGTACACATTTGCGGTGTGTAGTAGATGTACACATTTGCGGTGTGTAGTAGAAGTACACATTTGCGGTGTGCAGTAGGTGTACACATTTGCGGTGTGTAGTAGAAGTACACATTTGCGGTGTGTAGTAGAAGTACACATTTGCGGTGTGTAGTAGATGTACACATTTGCGGTGTGTAGTAGAAGTACACATTTGCGGTGTGTAGTAGATGTACAAATTGGCGGTGTGTAGTAGATGTACTCATATGCGGTGTGTAGTAGAAGTACACATTTGCGGTGTGTAGTAGATGTACACATTTGCGGTGTGTAGTAGATGTACACATTTGCGGTGTGTAGTAGAAGTACACATTTGCGGTGTGTAGTAGAAGTACACATTTGCGGTGTGTAGTAGATGCACAGGCGCTCAGTCAATGCAAAATCGATAGGCAAAAGGGTTCGGTTCCAGGTCAAGAGCCAAAAGTCAAACGGAGAGTTCATATATAACATATATCATATGTATCATATATCCATTTGCGGTGTGTAGTAGAAGTACACATTTGCGGTGTGTAGTAGATGTACACATTTGCGGTGTGTAGTAGAAGTACACATTTGCGGTGTGTAGTAGAAGTACACATTTGCGGTGTGTAGTAGAAGTACACATTTGCGGTGTGTAGTAGAAGTACACATTTGCGGTGTGTAGTAGAAGTACACATTTGCGGTGTGTAGTAGAAGTACACATTTGCGGTGTGTAGTAGAAGTACACATTTGCGGTGTGTAGTAGATGTACACATTTGCGGTGTGTAGTAGAAGTACACATTTGCGGTGTGTAGTAGATGTACACATTTGCGGTGTGTAGTAGAAGTACACATTTGCGGTGTGTAGTAGAAGTACACATTTGCGGTGTGTAGTAGAAGTACACATTTGCGGTGTGTAGTAGAAGTACACATTTGCGGTGTGTAGTAGATGTACACATTTGCGGTGTGTAGTAGATGTACACATTTGCGGTGTGTAGTAGAAGTACACATTTGCGGTGTGTAGTAGAAGTACACATTTGCGATGTGTAGTAGAAGTACACATTTGCGGTGTGTAGTAGAAGTACACATTTGCGGTGTGTAGTAGAAGTACACATTTGCGGTGTGTAGTAGAAGTACACATTTGCGGTGTGTAGTAGAAGTACACATTTGCGGTGTGTAGTAGAAGTACACATTCGCGGTGTGTAGTAGAAGTACACATTTGCGGTGTGTAGTAGAAGTACACATTTGCGGTGTGTAGTAGAAGTACACATTTGCGGTGTGTAGTAGATGTACACATTTGCGGTGTGTAGTAGAAGTACACATTTGCGGTGTGTAGTAGAAGTACACATTTGCGGTGTGTAGTAGAAGTACACATTTGCGGTGTGTAGTAGAAGTACACATTTGCGGTGTGTAGTAGAAGTACACATTTGCGGTGTGTAGTAGAAGTACACATTTGCGGTGTGTAGTAGAAGTACACATTTGCGGTGTGTAGTAGAAGTACACATTTGCGGTGTGTAGTAGAAGTACACATTTGCGGTGTGTAGTAGAAGTACACATTTGCGGTGTGTAGTAGAAGTACACATTTGCGGTGTGTAGTAGAAGTACACATTTGCGGTGTGTAGTAGAAGTACACATTTGCGGTGTGTAGTAGAAGTACACATTTGCGGTGTGTAGTAGAAGTACACATTTGCGGTGTGTAGTAGAAGTACACATTTGCGGTGTGTAGTAGAAGTACACATTTGCGGTGTGTAGTAGAAGTACACATTTGCGGTGTGTAGTAGAAGTACACATTTGCGGTGTGTAGTAGAAGTACACATTTGCGGTGTGTAGTAGAAGTACACATTTGCGGTGTGTAGTAGATGTACACATTTGCGGTGTGTAGTAGAAGTACACATTTGCGGTGTGTAGTAGAAGTACACATTTGCGGTGTGTAGTAGAAGTACACATTTGCGGTGTGTAGTAGATGCACAGGCGCTCAGTCAATGCAAAATCGATAGGCAAAAGGGTTCGGTTCCAGGTCAAGAGCCAAAAGTCAAACGGAGAGTTCATATATATCATATATCATATGTATCATATATCCATTTGCGGTGTGTAGTAGAAGTACACATTTGCGGTGTGTAGTAGATGTACACATTTGCGGTGTGTAGTAGAAGTACACATTTGCGGTGTGTAGTAGAAGTACACATTTGCGGTGTGTAGTAGAAGTACACATTTGCGGTGTGTAGTAGAAGTACACATTTGCGGTGTGTAGTAGAAGTACACATTTGCGGTGTGTAGTAGAAGTACACATTTGCGGTGTGTAGTAGAAGTACACATTTGCGGTGTGTAGTAGATGTACACATTTGCGGTGTGTAGTAGAAGTACACATTTGCGGTGTGTAGTAGATGTACACATTTGCGGTGTGTAGTAGAAGTACACATTTGCGGTGTGTAGTAGAAGTACACATTTGCGGTGTGTAGTAGAAGTACACATTTGCGGTGTGTAGTAGATGTACACATTTGCGGTGTGTAGTAGAAGTACACATTTGCGGTGTGTAGTAGAAGTACACATTTGCGGTGTGTAGTAGAAGTACACATTTGCGGTGTGTAGTAGAAGTACACATTTGCGGTGTGTAGTAGAAGTACACATTTGCGGTGTGTAGTAGATGTACACATTTGCGGTGTGTAGTAGATGTACACATTTGCGGTGTGTAGTAGAAGTACACATTTGCGGTGTGTAGTAGAAGTACACATTTGCGATGTGTAGTAGAAGTACACATTTGCGGTGTGTAGTAGAAGTACACATTTGCGGTGTGTAGTAGAAGTACACATTTGCGGTGTGTAGTAGAAGTACACATTTACGGTGTGTAGTAGAAGTACACATTTGCGGTGTGTAGTAGATGTACACATTTGCGGTGTGTAGTAGAAGTACACATTTGCGGTGTGTAGTAGAAGTACACATTTGCGGTGTGTAGTAGAAGTACACATTTGCGGTGTGTAGTAGAAGTACACATTTGCGGTGTGTAGTAGAAGTACACATTTGCGGTGTGTAGTAGAAGTACACATTTGCGGTGTGTAGTAGAAGTACACATTTGCGGTGTGTAGTAGAAGTACACATTTGCGGTGTGTAGTAGAAGTACACATTTGCGGTGTGTAGTAGAAGTACACATTTGCGGTGTGTAGTAGAAGTACACATTTGCGGTGTGTAGTAGAAGTACACATTTGCGGTGTGTAGTAGAAGTACACATTTGCGGTGTGTAGTAGAAGTACACATTTGCGGTGTGTAGTAGAAGTACACATTTGCGGTGTGTAGTAGAAGTACACATTTGCGGTGTGTAGTAGAAGTACACATTTGCGGTGTGTAGTAGAAGTACACATTTGCGGTGTGTAGTAGAAGTACACATTTGCGGTGTGTAGTAGAAGTACACATTTGCGGTGTGTAGTAGAAGTACACATTTGCGGTGTGTAGTAGAAGTACACATTTGCGGTGTGTAGTAGATGTACACATTTGCGGTGTGTAGTAGAAGTACACATTTGCGGTGTGTAGTAGAAGTACACATTTGCGGTGTGTAGTAGAAGTACACATTTGCGGTGTGTAGTAGAAGTACACATTTGCGGTGTGTAGTAGAAGTACACATTTGCGGTGTGTAGTAGAAGTACACATTTGCGGTGTGTAGTAGAAGTACACATTTGCGGTGTGTAGTAGAAGTACACATTTGCGGTGTGTAGTAGAAGTACACATTTGCGGTGTGTAGTAGATGTGCACATTTGCGGTGTGTAGTAGAAGTACACATTTGCGGTGTGTAGTAGAAGTACACATTTGCGGTGTGTCGTTGAAGTTCACATTTGCGGGCGTGTAGTAGAAGTACTCTTTTGCGGAGTGCAGTAGATCTACACATTGCGGATTGAGTACATCTACTACACATCCCAAATGTGTACATTTACTACACACCGCAACGTGTACATCTACTTGTCACCGCAATGTGTACATCGACTACACAACGCAATGTGCACATCTACTACACACCGCATTGTGTGCATCGATTACACACCGCAAATGTGTACATCGACTACTCATTGGTGAGTGTAGCATTTTTGTGTGCAGTTGATGTACGTATTCTTTCTCGATATTCGCCAGTTTACTAGGTATTATGTAGTATTCGGCCTGTTGCGGAAAGCAATGATTACACTCTATCACAACGATTTTGCTACTGAAAGTAGTGCATGTGCCGTTTATTGATTCAAATGTGCTGATTCCAAATATGAAGTCAGAATCTATCTGCCGAGCGCGTCTAGATTTTAAGTTATGCATGCATTCAAGTAATGACGTAGGGACTCGTTTTCGGTTATGTCTGTACATTCTGTTGTATGTGTCTCTACGATTGCTGCCAGTGATACGTGCATGCCTGCAAGTGTCGCCTGAAATATTCCTAACAGCTAGCCTGCAGCAGCCGCTAGACATGATTGGGCATGTCAGCGAGCTGACGTCAGCATCAATACCAGTATATAAGGCGAGATTGCGTAGAACGAAGGTGAAGTTTTCTTATATAGCTGTAGCTAGTGTGTGAGATTTAATTTTGAAATGAATAGGCGAGGCTGTGTTAACCATCCAGACAATTTTTGCTATGTTTGTGGTAAATATACTCTTTGTGACCAGCGCAAGAAGTTAACTAAGAGAGTGATGATTGCTTACAAGTATTATTTTGGATGTCAAATCGGAGACCAGGATAAAAGTTGGGCACCTCATGTCTGCTGCACCGTGTGCTACTCTGGGCTTACACAGTGGCTGAATGGCAAAAGGAATTCAGTGCCGTTTGCTGTGGCTATGGTGTGGCGCGACAGTTATTTCTGCATTACTAAAGTTGCTGGATTTTCAAAGAAAAATAAGTCTAAAATCGTTTATCCTGATTGCGAGTCCGCTCTAAAGCCAGTGCCGCATGATGAAGAGAATCCAGTACCATTTCCGTCTGCTGCGGGTGCTGATGAAACGGACAGTTCTGATGGTAATACAGAAGATGACGTTACTGTTTATGAATCCAGTGATCAAGATTTGGAAGAGGGTAGGCCGCATTTGATAAGGCAAGGTGAGTTAGATGATCTGGTGAGGGACCTATCTTTGTCAAAGGAGAAATCTGAACTGTTAGCCTCCAGACTAGGGGAGTGGAAGTTGCTTCAAAAAGGTACCACAACATCACACTTCCGTTATCGTCACAAACAGTTAGCTACATATTACAAACTGGAAAATGATATCTGTTTCTGTACTGACGTGAACGACCTCATGCTGAATTTAGGTTGCGAATACGTTCCTGATCAGTGGAGACTGTTCCTAGATTCCAGCCAGGCGAGCTTGAAAGCTTTGTTGGTGCACAATGGTAACGAAAAGCCGTCTGTTCCTATAGCCCACGCTGTAGGCCTCAAAGAGACATATGATTCAATGAAACTCATTTTGAAAGTGATCAACTACTCAGACCACAAATGGAACATCTGTGCGGACCTCAAAGTGGTAGCACTTATTCTAGGCCTACAGCTGGGGTACACAAAACATATGTGCTTTTTGTGCTTGTGGAACAGTCGTGATGACAGCAACCATTACAAAGTGAAACTGTGGCCTCCTAGATCTGAGCACATTGTTGGTTGGCACAACGTGCAACACGAACCACTGGTTGATCCATTGAAAGTGTACTTACCACCACTTCACATTAAACTGGGCCTCATGAGGAATTTCGTAGTTTCAATGGATCGTACTGGACAAGGCCTCCAGTATCTGAGAGATAAATTTGGAGCCGTCAAAACTGAATCTAAGCTGAAGGCTGGAATTTTTATTGGGCCAGAAATTCGCGAACTAATGCGTGATACTGTATTTAGAACCAAGCTCAACCCACTGGAATTTGCGCTTGGGATGCATGTACGTTGGTGGTGCAAAACTTCCTTGGGAATCACCGAGCTGAGAACTATGCTGAACTCGTTAGCAACATGCTAACAGCATATAAGCAACTCGGCTGCCGGATGTCACTAAAAATACATTTCTTACATTCCCATCTGGATTTTTTCCCACCAAACTTGGGTGATGTAAGCGATGAGCATGGAGAGAGATTCCATCAAGACATCTCCACCTTTGAAGCAAGATATCAGGGCCACTGCAATTCCAACATGATGGGCGATTACTGCTGGTTTCTGCAGCGGGCAACACCGGCCACTCACAAGCGCAAGAGCAAGTGTCTAAAGCATTTTTGAACTCGTATAGAGTTAAGCTAGAGACAAAATTTCGAAATGTATGCTTTCATCTGAGTAACATACATATATTTATATTACATTTTAAAACATATTTTAATTTCAGGTTATAAAAGAATAACATTTTGTTTCTTGTTATGAATACTCTGAGTTTGCATAATTACACAGTTATAAGGAAATACTAGTTCTGTAAAGAGTTTGCATTATTATTAGTATGTATGCTGCATATCTTAAGATCCTGACGTGCTACACAAAATCTGACTTCAGATTTGGAATCAGCAGATTCGATTTAGTGTGGTACACATAACATATGCCTAGTAGCAGGCGAAAAATTTTTTCGTGTGATCCAGTGTAATATTTATATCAAATGATTGAGAATAATGATCAAATCTCAGAAAGAGCTAATACCCTGGGTGATGTTGGACGTTGAGCAGACTGGCACAGTGGCGTATCCGAATTATTATTGTCTCAGCATCGATATATAAAGACATATATATATATTTATACCAAATGATAGAGAATAATGATGGAGAGAAATTGGTCATGCCCTGAGTGATGTTGGATGTTGAACAAACTGGAACATTGACGTATCCGAAAGCCTTTCCGTGAGATGGAATGTAGGAATCAGAACACTGACATCTCTCGATTACGTGTCTTTGGTAGCACGTCTTCAGGCAGGCCTAAGATTCGTTTGAAAACATTTTCTTTTTACAGTATTGCTTTCATTTTGTTGGTTTTAATCCAGTATCCCTTTATTTAAATAAAGTTTTGATTCATCGATATCATTAGATCATTTAATTGTCCTGCAACGTAAATTTACATCCAGAACAAGGGTTTTTACCTGTCATTCTCTTTATCCCTCTGCCAGTCTGTCTATATGTCTTTCTGTCCTATAGTTCTATGTGTATACATATATTTATTTATATTTATTATCCCATTTATTGGTGGAGGCAGTAGAGAAAGACCTCTAGAAAGGCGGTTAATGACTGGGAAAATGTACTGGAATGAGGAATTGCATGACAAGCAAAGAAACAAACGTACAGAGCGAGTGTATTGGACTTGGTATTTTTCTGCGTAGATGTTGTTCAAGGTGTCGTTGTAGTCTACTCTACAGTTGCTATACGGCGATGGTTGTCTTGTCGTTGTTGTCTTTCCACAACAAAAAACATCAAAAGGCTGTTACTCATAGGCTTAGAACTTATATTAAGCTAATTTTAATTCAGAATAGGTCTATTATTCCTATAGAGCTAACTTTAATTCAGAATAGGCCCAGCAGCAACGCCAGTGTCACTGAGGACACATGGCTGCCATAAGGCAAAATCTACCATATGGGCTCCATATCATCTTTCAAATGAGTTTATCTTCTGATATGAACTGGAAGCTGACCTGTGTCAATCCAATGGATGTCACGTGTCCTGGATTCAGAGTGATGCCATCATCTTCGGGATGGGCGATCAGATTCTGCTGCAGGACCACGACTCGAACCCCAGCGACATCGCCGACCTCGGCCACGTATTCGTCCTGTCTGATGTCGATGACGAGACTCAGCCCTGAGTTACCACGAGCAAAATTCTCAGTCTTTTAAAGTAACATGAAATAATGACGAGAAGTAACGTCACGACGAAAGTCTTCAGAACTGAACAGAATAGGTCTGTAGCAGAATAGATTGGATTGGTTTAGATTAGATCAGATTGGATTGGATTGGACTGTTTTGGTTCGGAACAAACTGAGTTGGGTTCAGTTGGGTTGGGTTGTATTAGATTAGACTAGTCTAGACTAGATTAGATTGCATTAATTTGGATCTGATCAGATCTGATCAGTTTCAACGTCACATTTCAGGATACATTACAGCTGCGAAGTACCTTGCCTTGGTCGACTGCTGGCAGATTCATACGTCTCCTTGTGTCCAGCCCAACCAGAGTTGAAAACGAAACAGATCCCATGCACGGAATTGTAAAACTCTGCAAAATCCCTGCAAAAGAAACAGATAAGACTGATATGCCAAAATAACCTGTCGAGTGGTAAAAATCCACCATAATGAACCGCATTTACATATTCATATGATGATGATGATGATGATGATGATGATGATGATGATGATGATGATAATAGTAATAGTAATAATAATAATAATAATAATATAATCGCAAAAATACAATAATGGGCATAGGAGGCACGCGTCTATTTCATGTTTTACGCAAGAGAGCTGGCCTAAATCTTTCTGTGGGCGGTGAGTAGAAAGTCGTACCTGGTAGGGTTGCAAGGAGCGCCTCCAAATTGGCAGTCGACGATGAGATCCGTGATGCTGTATCCAAGAGCCGACTTCTCCTCGTCCGACATCGATGCCAAATCCTCCGTCAGCTTCTCCTGGTTCTGGAAATCTTCTCGATAAGCCAGTCTCTCGGGAAAACGACTTCCGCTCATGTGTGGCGGGGCCTCAAAGTTGGAAGTGACGCCGACCATCGAAGCCGTGGGTCGTGGGTTCGACGCGCAAGAGACGGCTGTTTCCAAGTTCTCGTCGATGCAAGATGCGCAGGATTCGCGGGATAAATTTCGTACAGGATCTTCTTCTCTGCAGCATCTGCAGCAGCACCTGACTGGCAGCCCTACAGACTGTATGTGAGACTCATCGGATCTGTTGAGGGATGAAGGAGAAGTTTGTGAGGAGGAAACGTATGAAGAGTTTGGTGAGCACAGTGGGTGAATTGATTCAGGGACAAAAGACACATCACTACTTCCGGTGTTTCCCGAATCTATGGTCGTCACCGTAGCTGCTTTTGTTGGGTATCCTAAAAATAGAAACCCTTCGCTAGCACAGCACATTTCGTTGGCTTTGAAAAGCAACATCAGCTTTCGATTTCAAACTGGTAATTAACCATTTTACTCTATATCTCTTCATCCAATCGGAGTTGCTGAAAGAAACGAACCTGGGCAAGTTGTTAACGCCCAACTGCCTCACAAGCAGTTAGTGTTTGATAATGAAGTCAGCTAGGATGTGAAAGGGCCCTGTTTTAAGCCCACATTTAAATTCGCGTTTACACATTGTTTACAGGCTCCCAGCAGTGTGCTACTGTTATTAACTGTTATGGGAAGAACAGCAGGCAGCAGAAAAGTTAAAACACATCTGCAGTGGGAGATAGTTTGAACCGTTGGGAGAATGACCTGTGGAGCAAGAAAGAAACATATAAGGATAACGCATCTTCAGTGGGAAGACTTAAAGACATAGCGCAATATATTAGGGAAACGTTACCATCAAAGGGATATAGTATGAAGCAGTGAGGGACTCCCTCTTCCCTGCCCCAAACAAATCACAACCAGGGCCTACCTGGAGGCAGCTGACTGCAAACGTAGAACAATTTTATGGAACAATCCTGGTCGCTGAATGTTCCAGTCCAATTGAAGCTAACGCAGCAAGTGTTAGAGTTCGGTTCGCCATTTCCCCAGTTCGTGTAGGAAGTCGTGCTCTCGTCCAGCCAGTAGGTGGTTCCATTTATAACGCAGTCCTTCTTGTACAACCCAATCCAGTAGTTAGACGGATACCTGTGTCATGAGGAAATTAGTAATCGTTACAACTGGAATGCAGCCCTTCTCATGTATGTCACTTCAAAGGAGTGCCTGTGACGAACAACTAAAATATCTAATCCAATCCAATATCTAATGACTTTTATAGCGCTATTTTCATAACACGGTACTGAGCGATGGTCGCTTCAAGTGAAATCGTAATCAAAATCGTAATTCGTTGGAGAAGCCGGTTGTAAAAATATGGTGCAATATTCACTCAAACAGTTTAATCAACTTACATGAATGATCTGGCTTTAAAATAATGCGCTCAGGCTTTGAAAATCAGTATACTGTCTCAGCCTAAACGTTAAATTAAATCACATGGTAACAGTAATTCTTTAGCCGGTGAATTGAAATTAACATAGGGCCTACGCTTTCAACATGATGGCGAAGAATAATAATTATAATTACATTTCACGCTCTAACCAGCTGAAGCACATTAGGTTTACATGTAATGTAATTACAAGTTGTTGTACATATTTTAGCCGATAGTATCAATAGCCTACATTACATTACCTTTCGTTGTTAAATATGGCATAATATCTGAACAGATTGGTACCTGAGAAGATTGGAGACGTAGGAAGTTTCCTTCTTGCTTTCAAAGGAAACCAGCTGAGCTGACATGGCGAGGCATTTGCGCTGAGCTGTTGACTGGTCCACTATGTAACAGTCAACATTCGATGATATGTAGTAACAGTAACCCTTGTGGTAATACCATCCAGCGGTAGTAGGACAGGTGGCTGCAAACCATACAAAATTTAATAATTGTACAAGTATGTATATATATATGTATATATGTATATGTGTATGTATGCATGTATGTATGTATGTAAGTGTGCATGCATGTATGCACATATGTACAGTATGTATGTAGTGTGTGCGTATATATGTATATATATGCATGTATACATCTAAGTGTTATGTGTATACATACATACCCATGTATGCATGTATGTGTCTATCAATGATTCTTTGTATCTATTTATATTATCCTTGCATCTATGTATCTAGACAAACTTGATATATACATTTTAAATTAGCTAAAATGTAAATTTACGAAGTAATGAGGAACAGCTACCAAAAGCGTGTGTCATGCAAGTAGATCAAAAGACTAGCAACTATTTATCTACATAGATACGACTAGTACATGAGACTCGTTTCTCCCTGCGTTTCGGAGTTTCGATGCTGGCTCTTGACTTCTCCGCTGCTCTTAGTCTCCTGTAGTTGGAGGCAACAGATGGGTTGTTCAGTTTGTCGCTGGCTGGATCATTCGGAACACCGGCTTTGTTGTCCTTTTTGGCGATGACTGATTCCCGATTCTTGCTGGGACGAATGGCTTTATTACCTGCGTTGCTAATGGTTCTTGTTCTCATGTTGTTCAATGGAATTATTTCGTTGTCCGCGTTGTCGACGTCTCTTTTCTTCCTCCTCGTGGCTTTGCTGTTGTTGTTTTTGTTCGTTGTCATGGCTGACTTCTTGACGGGACTCATGTTGCAGATGGTGACTGATGGAAAGACAAGTTGTTCTTCCTGCAGAATTGAGACGCTGACTGTGACGTCATAGCGTAAGTAATTTTCTGTTAGTCCGCGTACGTTGTACACCAATCCGCAAAGCATCAACACAATCGCCAACACCCAGAAACACTTCTTCACTGCACCTATACGTCAGACATTAACAGCAGTTCGGCTTTCACTTTTTCAATTACATATTTTTGCAAGTATGCTTACGTATCTTGACATCACCAAGGCGCAAGTAATGTTTAAGGGTAAAACTAATGCATGCGATCACGATCTAAATACAGAAAGTCCTGCATGCGGTGGTTTTCTAGAAATCATCTTTAAAACAAACATTTCCTGTATAATTCTGGCCAGTTGTGTGCGTTCTGACAGTTCAGCAATACTACGCAGATCCAGACTGATCTGTTTTGACGCGATTACCCACGGTGACCTAACTTCTGGGTTCCTGACCCATCGGATTTCGAGCTAGCTTTTCCAACGGATTACAATTTTTGCTAGGTCTTCATCTGAAGCGACCGTCGATTGGTGCCTTGTGCATTATGAAAACAGCGCTATATAAGTAATTTGATTCGATTAAATGCATCAAAATTAAAGTGCTGATGTAGAATTAGTACAGTATCACGATCGGTTCTGTCCAATGGATTATGCATTTGGATTGCGGATTTGCTCAGAAGCGACCATCAATTAGTGCCTTGTGCATTTTGATAAATGAGCTATATAAGTCATTATATTAGATTAGATTAAGAGCATAAGAAGTAAAGTGCCGATCGAGAATAAGTCCAGTATATGTTTCATTATTCTTGTACGTTTTTAACACGCCCTTAATTTGCTCTAACTGTAGAATTATCTCATACAACAGCGAATGTTCGTCTCGCAGAGTTTGTATTGATCTTTTCCAGATCGCATTTCCTCCAGCAGGGTCGTTCCTTCCTTCAACGTTCAACGGGCTGTACTAATGGATGTCTAACTATCGGGTTCCGGATTATAGTTTGTCTATGGATTTCACTTAACAGCGATCCATCGACTGCGTTTAATATTGGCTCCATGGATGTTTTTTATGTAAATTCAGAAAGCCTTAAAAGGCGCTGTATAAATAGTCATATACATGCATATACGCATACACGCACACACACATACATACATACATACGTATACACATACATACATACATGCGTACATACATGCATACATACATGTATACATACATACATACATGCATACATACCTTTGGCCTTACAAATGTTCTGCACCCCGTGTACGGTACTTAGTTCCTGTAGCGCTGTACAGATGTCGCTAATGCTGGTCGACTCTTCAGTCTGCATATGAGTTGAAGTCATGTAGCGATACAGAGTCCTTCTTCTACCGGTTCTTTCTGCCATTTCTCCTGGAATTAAGTAAGTAAGCAGCCTTTGTTAGCATATGATGCTAGTGCATATGCATTCCAGTATACAGAACGATTACATACATATTCAAAATGGACTGTATGTATGTATGTATGAATGTATGTACAGTATGCATGTATGGATTATATGCAGGCAACAAGACACTTACTACTGCTCAATTCAAGTAGCTCACAAAAGCGATCGTAACATTAGATTAGTGTTACACATTAGCATTAATCTAATCTTTATTGTAACATGAGCAAATGAAACTAAAGACGCCTCGATTCACAAAGCCAGGGTCATCAGAGGTTCACGTCTCTTTCTTCATCATCCTTTTAATCATAATAATAATCATCGTCGTCGTCGGCGAGATTTAACGTAGGGTAAAGAGTTGTGCCTCGCACCTCTTGGCGCGAAGCAATTTTGTTATGGCTCTCACCAGGAAAGGTTCTCGTTGGTCCAAAGTTTAGGATTCAAACCCCAGTTCTGTACGTTCTTTCAGTTCTTTAATGTCATTCCTGTCTTAATTTAAGACTCGTCTCTTTCAGCTTGCTCACCAACCGTAGCCAGACTTTCGGTTTCCCTGACCCATCGTATATCGACAGTGCTCCTCAGTTTGTCCCGTTCGCAGTTTTGCGAGCCCATGAAGTCTGTCATATTTACTGTAACAGTGGCCTCACTAGTTCTGGTCGGGAAGACCCCGATGAGTTTATTCTCGAAGGGGCGCTTCATAAATGTGAGATTACAATTACAATTACGATGTGTTTGACTACGATTTCACTTGAAGCGACCAATCGCTGAGGCTTTGTGGATTATGATAACGTCGCTATACAATTAGGTTAGATTAGAGCTACTACTATTAATCGTCGTCATTATCGTCATCGTTGTCGTAATTATAATCGTCATAAAAATTCACCTTCTTCGACGTGGCCTGACTTTATTTCGTTTTACTCTGCGATGCAAGCATCAACTCGGGTAGAAACTGCGAACCGTTTGGAGAGGAGGCAATTGCTCAACTGTATGTCAAAAGGCATCGATTAAAGGAGGCGTCCGTCGTGCAAGCTGTTGTCATAGGGTCGTCCTGTCGAGTAAAAATAGTACAATGCGGTGCAGCGATTGGTGAAACAGTTGGTATGATAAATAGTAAGGGGGTGGTAACTACTACGTGGTCGGTGTGATGTCAAATCAGTCCCTTGTTCTCAATTGCGTTGCTAAGGCACAGCATCGTTGGCGAAGTTAGTAGTAATCGTAGGCCTAATTGTAATCGTAAGTTAGAGATTTCTACAGAGCCTAACGAAAGTTACATCGCGGGAACCAGCTTATTCACTGGCGCTCAGTCAAAACAAAATCGATAGGCAGGAAGGGTTCGGTTCCAGGTCGAGATCCAAAAGTCAGGCAGGGAGATGGTGGATGGTGTCTGGAATTGAACCGGAAAGTGATATATGGAGAAGAAGAAGAATGAAGACAGAATTTGTGGAAGAGGAATGTTTTCAGTTTTGAGCGGAAGACCAGCGCAGAGATTTTCAAAGGGTGTTTATTGAGTTGGTATGATGGGTCAGAAATTTATCGTTATTCAGGTGTTAGTTTAAAGTATCCCGTTGTTTTCGCAGCAAATTTGATACGAAGCAATAGTTTAGTAAGTGAAAAACTAAAAAAGTACCCCAGACATTTTAAACTTTTGTAGTCATAATTAGGAGAAAACATGTTTTGGACGAACGAAGCGACCCCAAACGGCTATCTGTCATCCGTCACGTGAACCAATCACAGCAGTTCTGGAACTGATTTAGCCTCGGCCCGGAATTGTCTTTACACTGGAGAAAATGCTAAAATCCGCTGCATGGTGAAGATGACCTGGTGGGATGTATTGAATTAAAAACCTAATAGCTGAACTCTCCTGCTGAAAAAACGTCAACGATTTCTTCCAACGTTTGTCCGAGTGATCGATTCCGTCTTGCGGAGTTTCGGCTGCGGCAAAGCAGGTGTCTGAGAAAATATACCATCTGAAGCACATGCGACGCTGCAAGAGCATTACTTTATCTCCAGTAATGGACGTTGCATTTCCTATTGTCATCCAACTGGAAAAGCTTTGTATTTGACCGCTGGATATGTCTTGGTCGTGTTTAATGAATTTTATCTGTCATCCGATGAAGAAGATCTAAAACATCGCTCAAGTCGACCCCTAACGCATAACAGTCAGCGTTCTTAATGATCGCAGCCAAACAATATGGCATTAGCTGCATTACAGTGAGCTTTTATAATGATGATGATGATGATGATCATCATTAATATTATTCTTCTTCTTCTGGTTCTCTGGCCTCAGGCAGGTTCAAACGTCCGATGACGCCACTCTTCTCGGTGCTGAGCTTCTTTCAGTCCGTTTTATCCGTCCGTCATCATCCAATCCAGCAGCATCTGTCTGGGTCGTCCTCTTGTTCTCCTCCCCTCCGTTCTGCTTCAATTTCGGTTCTCAAGAGCGAGTCCCCTCTCAATATGTGACCAATCCATTTTCTCTGTCGTCTCTTTATTGTAGCTATCGTAGATCTTTCTTCCCCAACTCTATTCAGCACCTCCTGGTTTGTTCTTCCTTCTCCTCCTTCTCCCCTGCAACTCTTCTAAAAACCGTTCCTCTTTTTTCCCTTCTTCACATTTTTTTCAGTAAAGCGCTGTCCCCAAATTCCTTTTCTTTCTCTTCCTCCTCACTTCTTCCTCTCTATTCCCCATTTTCTTTCTTATTATGTGTGAATGTAATATTATGCTGCTTAGTCACCAAGTTTTAAGCGAGCGTTTATACTGGATATTTTCATGAGTCATTGGATTTTTGACATGTTTATGTACACGCGGATCATATGCTGACTGGCACACATTGGGTAGGGGTGGTGTGATTAAATGGCGGCGCCCTGCGGGCGAGCGGGCTGACGTCAGCAGTAATTCTTGCCAACTCGCATTTTTTACTTGAGCGCTCGCGCGGGAAACGACGCTCCGACGTTCCTACGTTGTGATGAGTCAGCGGAGTTTTGGAAAATTCCACGATTGCGCAATTTCGGGAGGCATGTGTGCTTACTTATCGGGAAACACCCTATATAAAGCGATTACGGGTTCATTATTAGAACAGAGCGCGACGATTTTGTAGTAATGGTCTGTTGCGCGCTGAGCTGAAAGTTTGAGTTGCAGATGTTGTTGATAGATTCGTGCGTTTAGAAATTGTGACGATCCAAGTACTGTTGCGATTTAAATGTTCATTTAATTAAGTGAAAGACTATATGTTTACTCGAGTCAACACTACGCTAGTCGACGGTTCTAAGCCTGATCCGTTGAAACTACGAAAGAACATCTTTTTCCTCTTCTCATATGTTCATTCATTCTTTCACTTAGAGTATAGCGCCCTTTCATTGATTGAAAGCGGAGCTATTCTCGTCGACATGACGGCCGCTTCATATAATGCTACGTTTGACAGTCGCTCATCTTATTATACCTGCATTTACTAAGCGCCACTATCTAATGACTAAGCATCAACCGATGGCACCGAGCAACTGTGAGTGAAGGACTTGCTCAAGGTCCATACACAGTAACCGTCTCAGGGGAGGTCCGAAACCGTACTCTCCGCGTTACAAGCCGAGTGCTATATGCAATCGGCTACTGTCCTCCAATCTTGCGATAGAGTCTAAACTTTGAGCTGCTGTCTCCATTGAGCATTTGAAACTGTTGACCAACACAGGATCCGACTTATCCTTGTCGCAATATAAATTAATATCAGTCGGACCCCAAAGTGCAGACATTATTATGCATCCGAAAAACTTTGTTCAACTATTTATCAAAAATGAACATAAAAAATCATCTGCATTGCAAAATATTAAAGACTTTAGACAGGACAAATTAATCCAGTTTGAATGTCCAGTGAAAGAAAACCCGATAGATTGGAGACCAACATGCTGACAGAGAAAGAGAAAGCGAGAAAGAGAGCAAGAGCTAGCGAGAGAGAGAGAGAGAGAGATTTCGTAGGGCCTATATCAAAAACGTATCATGTGTAAATATGCATTATAAATTTCTTTTGTTGATACATTTTATTTAATACACCATTTCCTACACTGACAGTCTATGCATTTGGTCCTCATGCTCTTTAATCTACCTCAGATGCCTGGCGACATTTTGTCCTGGAAATGAATAATATCCACTCCCTTCGCTCATTTGTCAAGCTCAATGCCCTTCTTCGAATGTCTGAGATCGTGTATTGTCCTTACGCTTTATGTCAAATTATTTATTTATATCGCCTTTTGACAGCCTTTTAAAATGTAACACACATGGCTATCTAATTGATGAGACAAGGCTAACAGAATGAGTGCTGAGCTGAGTAAAGTAACAGTAAAGTTTGATCAAGACTCGCATTTTTCGACCAATCTCCGACAAGCTATTTCACTGACTCAGGCATATCGTTGCTTTCGGATTCTTAAAATGCGTACGAAGATTTTCTATTAGCAGAACAAATATGTCGACAAAGAATTCAAGGAATTCCATGAATGTCATGAATGCAAAGCCAAACCAAAGACCAATGACTCCACCTATGTCGGAGATCAGGTTGAATAACTGAAACGAAAATACAAGCCAATAGTCTTGGAAGTCAATAATGATTTCATAATTTCAGTTAATTGTAATTGTAATTTAAATTGTAATTGTAATTTGAGATTTATAAAGCGCCTCTTAGACGATAAACTCAACAGAGGTGCTTCCGACCCGAAAAAGTAAAATCACTGTTGAACAGTACAGTCTTCAGGCGCCTGCGGAACACTGAGAGGGGGAGAGAAAGGAGCTCAAGTCGCAATTCTCGAGGGAGACAATTCCAGCAAGTGGGACCAACGTAGGCGAAGCTTCTGGACTGGGCTGCAGCGGTACGCATGCGAGGGACAAACAGGAGATCTTGAGTGGCCGAGCGAAGGTTGCTACGGCCCGGCAACGAGGAGACCAAATTGCAGAAGTCAATGAGGTAAAGGGGAGCAGAGCCAAGAACACAATTGCGCATGAGGGAGAGGATCTTAAAGTGGACACGATGCTGGACGGGGAGCCAGTGAAGAGTGTGACGAATATAAGACGAGATGTGGCCATACTTTGGAATGCCCCCTATGAGACGAGCAGCAGAGTTGAGCACAGATTGTAGCTTAGCAGTGTTGGCAAGCGATAGGCCGGTAAAGATGGCGTTCCCAAAGTCAACCCTGGTGCAAATGAAGGCATGGACCAGCGTGGAGACAGCGTGGAAGGAAAGAGTACGGCGAATGGTACGGAGCTGACGAAGATGATAAAAACAAGAGCGAGAGACGCTGTTAACATGAGCAGACAGGGAAAGCTTCTGATCCAGTAGAACCCCGAGATCCCGGACCGTAGTAGAGAAGGAGATAAAGTAGGCACACGTAGCTATCTCGAGAATGTTATTCTCTGTGCTGCATGAGGTTTGATTACCCAAGACAACAGCGGAAGAAATGTAGGACAAATATTCTGTAATACATATGGTTTAAATATAGATGGCATTAATAGCAAAATTAAGTTACAGAGTATAGGAAGATTATAAAATGATAGTTATAGCAAAATGAAATTGTCTTTGTGTGTATGGAACAAACAAGATATCTACAAAGGGACATGGCGAAAGGTAGTCTTTAACATAGAACCCAAAACTAAACGATTTGACAACGGAAATTTTGAGTAAGGGTTAGTTTGGTCTAGGGATAAGATTTAGAGTTATGATTTAGGATTAAAATTAAGGAATAGGGTTAGATTCAGGGCAAGGTTTCAACATTAGATGATAGGGTTAATGTTGAGATGTATGGCTCAGGATTCAGAATTATGGTTAGGGTTTAGGATTAACGTGTAGGTTCGGGGTTAGAAATAGAGTTAGGATTAGGATAATGGTTAGGGCAAGCTCTTAGAGTTTGGGTTAGGATTTATGTTAGGATTTAGAGTTCAGGTTTAGGTTTAGGATTAAGATTAAAGTTTGGATTCAAGGTTGAGGTTGGGGCCGTATAGAGGGGTGTCACATTAATTTAGCATCTATGCTTGAAGCGCTCAACGATCTTGCTACTGCCCGACGTGATAAAAGAGAAATTCAAATTTACCTGATAGTCGGGAGTTTCAAAGATCTCTTTATACATAAACGACTCATAGAACACCTTCAGTTTTAGAATATTTTCATCTAATTTCTTGTCGTTCAGCGCTGAGCCAAGCTTAGCCTCCAGACTCCTGAGAACCAAATCCTGCAATTATAAAGAAATTCAAACCGAGCAATTATATAAAAATACAAATTAAAATGAAAAATTATCGCATTATTTATATTGCATAGAACTTCTGTCCTGATGATTTTTCTCAAAGAAGCGCTACATAAAATGTATCCTCACGATTACAACGTAATATTAATAAATAAATGTGCACAGCAATGTAAACATACTCACTTTCTTCGCCTTGGCTGGCCATGCGGACACAGCGGTCGTCAAACTGAAGAGCTTGTCGCTGAAGATATAAAGTAATCCGCTTGATTGTGATGTAAATGTAAATGTAACTGTAAATACGACAGTTACGCTTCATTGTCCTTACTTCTACTGAATTCTACGTTTCATCTGTTTAGAACATTTGGATTGCTCTGTACGCTATATGATAATATTGTCATAATACCTACACATATAAGTCAATATATACATACATACAAAAGATACATACATACATACATACTTATCACTGAGATGGTCGATAGTTCTTACCTGCATCTATCCGGACAGTCGCAGAAGAGTTCGTTATTGGCATACAGCCTGTTTACTTCGTATTTACAGTCATCTGTAAATTATCGTCAGACAGTGTCTATGAATATGTAGCTATATAACTGTTCTGAATAAATGAATGAATGAACAAATGAACGAAAATGAATGAACGAATCGTAAACGACACAGCACCCTTTACACTTTATTGGGAAATGCAGAGCAACGTCTGATTCTGGGATAGGAATGAAGGATGAATGTCCCTTAAACTCGGCAAACTGGCCGTTTGCTTAGATATGCTTTCATAATACTTGAAAATGCCCCGCCAAGTTCTGTGTATGTATGTATGCATGCATGCATATATGTATGTATGTATTGCATGTATGTATGTATGATGTATGTATGTATTTATGTATGTATCTGAACATTTATCTATATCACACCTTTTGCGAATTTCTCAAAAACAACGGTTCGAACTTCGGCGACTAAGCCTAAACTTATCATAATCTCCCCAGGACATTTGAGACTGAGCAAAACTTATGAAATGAAATCGACTCAGATGCTAGTCTTTGCATAATTAAGTCCGAATTCTCACGAAAGCTGAAGCAATGATGTTTATCTGATAGAGAGAAAGAGGTCATATCTTATATGATGTTGGACATTGAGCAGACTGGAACATGCGTATAAGAAAGTATAATATTGTTACATTATTGACATATAAATGCATATACATATTTATATCAAATGATACCCTGAGTGATGTTGGATGTTGAGCAAACTGGAACACTGACGCTTCCGAAAGCCTTTCCGTGAGATGGAATGTAGGGATCAGAACAACGACATCTCTCGATTACGTACCTCTGATAGCAAGTCTTCAGGCAGGCCTATAAATTATTATGACTTTGAAGAATTCGAACATCCAAGTGAAACGATAAAATAAAGCCTCTTAGGCCTCTACTTTAAAATAGTTTGTTTAAATCCAACGCTGCCCCAAGGACAGTTCATTTCAATGTCCCAGCTGTGATGAACCGGTCACCTAATATACAACTATGAGCGATTGACTACTATTGGAATTTACTTATTAAATCCATGTAGACGGGATTAAAAACTGGCTTTTAATATTCGCAACAACTCATCAGATGCGGAGGTGATATATAGTAAACTGTAAAGTTTAGTTCTTGCCTATAGTCTCAAGTGTATGTCTGTATATATGTGTACATATTATGCATGTGTGCATGTATATATTTATATTTATATAAATATATATATTGAGATTTAATAGGGACCTTTTGTATCTTTTAAGTACCGCAAAAAGGGCTTATTGCCTAAAGTGTGATACGTTACACAGAATCCTAGCAAATACCTTATAATTTCTTAGATAAAATCAGCAGTCTATCAAGGTAGGTAAAATTGAAACCATGAGTCACCTACGTTTGAGTTGTACTCCACATGATATTTTTCCGAGTAGAGGCTTCGCTGTCGATCGTCAATGTTTCCCGCACAGTTGCCATACGGTGCTGGTTGGTTCTCAACAGCAGTCTACAGCAAAGACACAAATTCAAGCCTTGTGCCCTCGGATGTCTATATAAGAATAGCTTTAGGCGTGTGGGTCATGGTACGGGATGTGACGGTGAACACTAGTGCTGTTTGTATGTGTGTGTAGGTGTGTGTGTGTTTGTGTGTGTGTGTTTAATGGCGTTGTACAGCGAATAGTATAAGAACAGAAAAGCGTTAATGTGATCTGGCGATTAGTATGAGAGCATAAAAAGGTTGCTCAGAGAAGATGTTGCTAAGATAAAGTTCTCAAAATCGTGGAAGTTTTAGGTAACAGCTTTCATGGCCCGATAATAACGGGGAGCAGTATAGGATTTTCGTGAATGATATGAGAACAAAGCGTTCTGCGTGTAATGGTGAACGCTATTTTATGAATATATAAGAACAAAAATGATTGTTTAGAAAAGGCGATATGCTACATTAACGTTCCCATAGCGGGGCAGTTTCTGACAATGGCCTTTATGGCCGGTAGCTATCAGGGAGCATGAGCAACTTTTCCTCAGAAGGGGCATTTTGCCAATCTGCGAGGCAGATGTTCTGAGCAAAAACGTTCGCTCTCTGTATAAATAGTTCCAACAGAACCTCAATTTCTCACCAGTGATATTCCGATAGATGTCACGTGTCCTGGACTGACTGTGATTCCGTCATCTTCTGGAAAGGCGATCTGATTCTGCGGCAGGATCACGACTCGAACGCCAGCGATATCGCCTGCCTCGGCCACGTACTCGTCCTGTCGAATATTGGCGATTATTATCAGCCCTGAAATGTTCAAAACTTATGTCTAAGTTAACACAGCAAAGCAATGTGTTAACATGGCAGTCCTTAGGCGTAAACAATAGTTTGCACGGCGCTCAGTAAGTTCAAACGGTCTGAACGAATTGACTAGAAATTTGACGAAGGAGATTATTTGGTGAGTTTTATAACTGGGCGTTGTTTGGTAGGAGTCTCGTCACTGATAGTGCGCCATTACGAACATCCAAGTGAAACGATACAATAAAGCCACTTAGGCCTATACTTTAAAATAGTTTGTTCAAAACCAACATTGTCACAAGGACAGCTCATATCAATGTTCCAGCTGTGATGAACCGGTTACCTACTATGACTAAAACTCTTCACATTAGAATCGATTAACGTTACGTCACAATACCGACTTATCTCAGCTACGTTAGAATATAGAATAATATCACTTGTATTGCTATGGCAACGAACGACGTTACAATACAGAATAATGTCGGATATATGTTGCTATGGCAAGGGAGATGTGCGTCCTAACGCAAAGGCATCATAATGATTCAGAGATAAGTTTGAGAGTTTCTACAACGGCGCTATAAAAGTAATCAGCTGGTCCATGTTTAGCAAACTATATAATAGATAGGTCTATGCTAAATTTCCATGCAGTGCAGTCAGATAGCCAAGTCATGCTGGTGGAGTAAAAAACAAATAATGACGCATACACCTATGTAAATACACAAAATATAAATAGTACCTATACAGAAACACTTTCAGCTTCTCATAAAGCCATGAAACACTTTGCTGCCACATATGCATGTGCTAACTTCTACACTTTAAAGCAGTTATGGATTCGACTGGTCCTAACCATGTTTCGGTCCGCTGCGGGCTGACATTCGAGTCTCCTCCGTGTGATTGACCCAACCGGAGTTGAAGACAAAACAGTTTCCATACACACTGTTGTAGAACTCTGTAAAGTCTCTAACAAAGAAAATAAAACCAATTTGGCATCAAATTCAGATTCAATCGAAACATAAAACTTACGCCGAACCCAACTACTGCTACTTGATGACAGAGACATTTGTCTGCACGCACCTGTCTCTCTCACCAAACAGTTGAATTTGCTAGCGGCGTAAGTTGGGAAATAAAAACAAGCCCTGCGCAGTCCCTGCGTCCAGGACCGTGATTCGTCTGTTTCGGGCTCAAGGGTCGAAGAGCAGGAAATGAGCGCCTCTCCTACGTTTCACATGAGAGATGGGAGCTTTAATTCACTTTGAATTCATAACCTACTGTGTCTATTTATATAATAATAATAACAATAACTAAAGTAATTACTGATGTATCAGGATATTTTACCTGGTAAGGTTGCAAGGAATGCCTTCGAATTGACAGTCGACGATGAGATCCGTGATGCTGTAACCAAGAGCCGACTTCTCCTCGTCAGACATCGATGCCAAATCTTCCGTCAGCTTCGCCTGGTTCTGGAAATCTTCCCGATAAGCCGGTCTCTCTGAAAAACGACTTCCGCTTATGGGTGGCGGAGCCTCGAAGTTAGAATTTTTGATCCGGGGCGTCATAGCGGTCGGTCGAGGGTACGACGAGCAAGAGGCGGCAGTTTCCATGCTCTCGTTGGTACAAAACACGCAGGACTCTGAAGCAATGTTCGCATCCCACTGGCAACATCTGCAGCAGCATCTGACCTCGGTTTGAACTTCCTCTACATTTGCATCTGTTGAAGCTTCCGTCGATTTTGAATCCGTTGATATGGGGCCTGTAATGAAGACGGATGGTGTAGCGGTAACTGAAGAAGCACCAGACGCAGGTTTATTGTTTGAGTCAGTTGTTGTTGTACCGTTTTGGTGTAACTTAAAAGCAGCTGAGCTAGTTACCTGTAGCCATTTAGTTGTTGTTTGTGTTTTTGTTGTTGCTGAAGTGACTTTAGTAGTTGTAGAAGTGGTTTTTGGTGTCGTTTTAACGGAAGAAGAAGCGATAGTAATCTTCAGCTGGATCTCGGTCTTTGTAGATTTGGCTGTAGTTGCTTTACCTGTAGTTGTGGTTGTAGTTACAACCGGTGGTTTAGTCGTTTTAGTAGTTGTTGTAGAAGCAGATGTTGTTGGTTTGATAGTAGTCTTTGGTCTTGAAGTTGTCGTTGTAGTCTTGGCGGAAGTGGTAGTAACTGGAAAAGTGGATTGATATCCCGTTGTTGTCTCTGAAAGACGTACCAATCACATCTTCTTAATCTAAACATAACGTAATGTATTATACTATATGTAATGCAAACCGAACATTTTCTTGCGCCTTTTAAGCAGCTCTCAAGGACGACGCTGTAAGATTTTGCAGCTTACCTATAGGCATCTAACAACGTGCCTGGAAGCATCTTTCAGCATACCTGGAAGCAGATTACCTGGAAGCATCTTGCAGATGTAGTAGAACGAGTCGGAGCAGTTACGATCCATGAAGAACGAAGAAGCCAGTCGGACGCAGGAGGCGTCTTCGTTAGGATCGGTTGGACCCCATGGCCTGAAAGCCGAAGTGCTGCCATCTAGCCAGTACGTAGCACCCTTCACCGTTGGAGTCACTTTGCACAGTCCGAGCCAGTACTCGCGATAACCTATACTCGCCCTGAAAGAAAAATACAATATTTCCATAAAATCAGGTTCAACGACAGATAGTTCTTGAAACAGTAGGAGAAAGAACAACGGATAGGATTGAAATGTATGGTGAACGCGTTTATTCCATGTGATATAGTCTGAACCAGTGGGAAGAGCAGGAGCGAGTGTTTGGGGAAATTGCATCTTCAGTGGAATATAGTCTGAATCAGTAAGACATGAGAAGTTCTCCCTTGTAAGTTTCCCCAATCCGCCCTTCTATCTTGTTCTGGCGGTTTACTGAGGACAGTCTGAACTAGTTGAAGCTTTCCTCTCTTGGGTGTTTCCATCCTCCCCTCAAATTCGCATCTAGTCAGGTGGTACACGTGAAATAACCTGAAGTAGTAGATGGGAAGTTCCCCGTTTGTGAAAGTCTCCCCATCCGTCCTCTAAGTCGAATCCTGCTAAGGTGGTATATGCATGCTGCTGTTGCGTCTCTAAGGAGTTTCTCTTGAAGAGGAGCTGTAAGAATTTGCGATTACAGCTAGAATTACAAGTATGCGTACACGACGCTGTTGAGGAAAGTCAGTTCGCTTTGGTCGTTGACGCTTGTCAGCTGGGCGGACATAGATTTGCATCTCAGGTTGGCTGTCGGTTGGTCGACGAACACAGTTGAGAAATAGTAACAGGAGTCGTTGTACAGGTACCAACCATTAGAGCAGAAAGCAACTACAACATTTGTAATGCAGGTAAATCAGGGAGTAGGAAACTAAACTGAACCGAAGATATTACCTACTTAACGACCTACCTAACTGGCTATTTAGCTACTTACCTACTGACTGACTGAATATATAGTGAACTGAACTAAGATACGTTATCGAATACCAGTACTTTAACGATTTCACATGATAAAGTACAAAGTACAGGAAGAAGCTCATGTCGTAGGTTCATGACAGGCTGTTCCAGACAGAGGGGCCGGGTCGACCACGGCAAAGCAATATAAAAGAAGGGGCGAGGGGCAACCAGATGACGCTGGTTGCAGAGCCCAGATATGGATACGATAAGTGGCTACTTAGACCACTGGCGTGTCTGTGTTTACCAATCCGGCCACAATCCCATACGAGATCTGCCTTGGGTTTGCCCTCAAACCCGACTGAACTCTACTCGCCAAAGCCTCACGTTGTCAAACCCCAGCCTTTCCACTGTGGCTACTCTTGAGTGGGAATGCGATGGTAGGGCTCTGCATGCATGCGAGAACCAGCCACGGTTGAGTCTTCTAGTCATCTGCATGCTGTTTGTCCCCTGATAACATGTTTATTCTTAATGGCTTCGCCATTATTTAGGCTAGCGCAAGCAGCGCTCTTATGAGGGGCCGAACAATAGGACTATTAGGAGATACTCAACAGACGAATAATAGGATTCATGTGGGGACACTCAAAATGCTAATAATAGGAATAATATAGAGGTACTCAAATTACTAATAATAGGAATAATATAGAGGTACTCAAAATACTAATAATAAGAATAATATAGAGGTATTCAAAGTACGAATAATAGGAATAATATAGAGGTACTCAAAATACTAATAATAGGAATAATATAGAGGTATTCAAAATACGAATAATAGGAATAATATAGGGGCACTCAACAGACAAATTATAGGAATAAGGTGGGGTATTCATAAGACGAGTAATAGGAATAATATAGGGGCATTCAAAGGCGCTATTTTAAGTGTATAGATAGCTAATTAACTGGTTAATTAACTAACTTCTGGATTAGCCCTGACTTGGACGACAACGTACAGACAGTTGGTACAGTGATTCCTGTGTCACCGAGCGCTGCTCTCTTCTTTCGGAATTTTGCTGGGCTGGAAGCCAGCGCAGATTTCTTGACTGGACTCAGGTTGCAGATCGTGACGGCCGGAAAGACAAGCCGGTGTTCCTGGACGACTGATATGCCGACGGTGACATCGTAGCGCATGTAGCTGACGATTAGACCGTGAACGTTGTAGACCAGTCCGGCTACCATCGTCAGTATCACCACGATCCAGAAACATTTCTTGAAGGTTCCTACAGCAACAAAGAGAAATGTCATATAAGGAGACACGGTGGCCTATTCTGCAGCGCGCTTGGTCTGTAATCTGTAATCCAACGATTACTGGTTAGAACCTGCTTAGCGGACTCCTCGTAACGACCCTGGACAAGTGTAATTTATTTTCTAAGAGTTACATGGCGCCGCTAGTTACGAATCGAGTAAAATTGCAAACATTTGGCAGTTTTCGAAATGTGTAATGTAATGTAATATAACGAAGATCAATGTATTACAACTTGATGTTGTAATTTAATGTTATGTGGCAGTAATATAGAGCACGGTCACATAGTGAGGCAGGGTGGTTTAATCGTTTGTGTGCTTGGTCTGTATTGTAATGCAATGTAATGGTAGAATTTATGTAGGGCCATATAAACATTCATGCGCAGATCGTAAGACAATACCTTTGGCTTGGCTGAAGTTCGGAATGCCGTGAGCAGTCGTGTGTTCCTCGAGAGCCGAGCAGATCGAACTCCAACTTCCAGTGGGTGGCTTATCGTGCTCGGAGTTACTCGGAGTCATGTACTGGTAAGACTTTCCGCAGCAGCCTCTGTCTCGCATCTCGGCAGAACACATAGCAGCACTGTGCAACAGTAAACGGAATGCAAAGGTAAGTAGGGACAGGTAAAGATAACACCCTTGTTTACCATCTCCGTAGTGGTAAAACAAGCACAAAAGTAAGCAGATTAAGGTAAAACACTTGTTTACTGCATTTGTACGTATGGCGTCATTCCACTTTACAGTAGCTATAATAGATTATTATTCTTCCACCTCTAGAACTGATGTTATGCGTTGATACTGTTTCATCTCTAGAATTGGCGTTATGCAATATATATGTTACATTTAGAGTCTTGATGGTAGGCACCGTTCCTATTCCAATTTTAAATTGATGTTGTGCATTGTTTCTATTCCACTTTTAGAATTGCTATCAGTCATTGTTCCTGATTCACATTTAAAATCTCTATTATATACATCGTTCCTATTTCACTTTTAGAATTGCGCATGCGTAGTTCCTGGTCGACATTATTTTAGAAATCTCATTTGTATGAATGCCACGTCCTTGATTCCCCTCTGGTGTAGCAGGAACAAGACGCGATGGGTTCGCTTAGTACGAAGCAATATTTTAATAAAGAATATGTTAATTAATGAAATTAGCGGAAAGAAAGTTATCGTTCGATCCACTCAGTTCTTCTTAGCTTGCGTTCACTGCTGTATTCTGTCCGATCTCTGTTCGAATCTTAATCTCCCTTTCGCATGCGCGCAACCCCTTTGATACAAGTCAATCGAATACGACCCCTTTCCCTGTGATCGTCGAATGTATAGGGATGTCTAGTCCCGTTTGTACAGCTGCATTGTCTATCCTCTATACATGCCCCTCGCTGTCGCTGTCGGAGTCTGTGGGGGGTTCACGTCTTCATCCCAAGAGGCTCATCGGAGGACCCAGCATGTCATCCGATATCGTAATGGCGACCCCCGGCGGGCGTCGTAGTCGCCTTCATGTTGACCGCTGGTCTTGGGCGCGACATAGAAATAGGCCTACGTGGCAAAATTCAATATGTGTCTGACGTATTGATATGTAAGATTATACTGCTTTTATGTGATACGATTCAGATCAATGACATACGCAAATATATTGCTATTGTCTATATTGTATAACAATTATGTCGGCGACCTTCTGAAGTTGTATATCGATCGGGCATCGAACCGCATAGTCGTTCGATATGCAGCGTAGAAAGAACTCAAGAAATGACACGCAGTATTTCGATTTTATTGCATTATATTTTAATCAAAACAGTTCAATCTGCGGCATAGAAGTCCTACACAAACGAATCTATAAACCGCTATCGTCAGCAATAATTATCGAATTTGTAATTCAAACAATCAACTGAGTACACGAATAACTACTATCGGAGTACACGAGTAACTACTAGTCAACAATCTGATGAATCATCGACTTTCGTTATGGAAAATTTCATTACAAACGGCGCTCAAAACCTGGTGACTCATCAGCAGAAAATTACGTTCGCAAATTGCCTAAGCAAATATATATTGAAGACAAATATGTATATATATATGAATTTTATAGCAATACAAGCCTATATATCTTGTATAGTCCACTGGTTTTCAAAGACTTAAAGAAAGTTTACAGTCTGCAGAGTATATGGCTAGTTGCATGGCATCACAAATATTTGAAGTCTAATGCTTACACACACAAAGTCATGTAACTTACATTCAATAATATACTCATCTATGCACTCATATATATATATATATATATATATATATATATATATATATATATATATATATATATATTGTAGAGCGATTTCACTTCTGTCAAATTACTTGTCTTTTTATTTAGGTAGTTTATTATATAATTAAAATAATATTTTTTTTCAAAACGGCCACTTTCAGCATCTTGGTCATAAAATGTAAATAAGTATACAGGCGCAGAATGGCAGTCTAGTATTTCAACTGAAAACAATGGTAACGGGATCAGTGATGTAACCGGTCACTACACGGAAACTATTGACGCCACGTCAAATTAATATCCAGACGAAATAATGAACAATGGCACCGATTAAAACAATGGAACCCAAAAGCATACATTTCTCTGCTGTTTTTTTCAGACGCTAAACAAATATACTCAGTCTTATCAATGAATGCGTGAAAGGGTCATCGGGTCACCAATGCTATTCATTGCGACGAAGGTGGAGATGTTTTAACGATTCGTATACATGATATGCACACAGGGGCAAATAAGTATTTTTACTATATGTGTATATAAATATAAAGATGATACTTTCTTATATGTTTTGTTATATATATGTATATATATTTAATATCATATGCCATGTATTTGTAGCGCCATAGTATGTTCTTTGCGTACGTAGCTCATTCGACATCTTAAGAATACTGTGTGATGTTATTTCGCTGAACATGTTCTTATGTCTTCTTTGCAACTATGGTGCGCATATTATAAACGGTATTTTCGTAGTTTGTGCGCTTAACAAGTAATGTAATGTATGCGCATAAAGAAGGATTACCTTTGGTACTAATTTGCATATCCTGAACTTCACATCTAACTTTGTAACTAATCTTAAACATGAGCAAAGTCGATCACAGGTGTTTGGAATACGGAAGTATTATTTTGCATTTATAAACACCACTCTCTGTTTACAAAGCATCATCACTCGATGGCGGTGAGCAACTGTGCCTGAAGGCTCAAGGTCGCTACAAGTACTGTTTAGAGAGGTCAGCAGGCAATCACAAAAGAGTCGACAATCAGATAACTCGTCGACGCCACGTCATTGAAAATTCACAAACAAGGCAGGAACCCGATGACTCATTGACCTGACGTCATATAAATTTCTGTATAAACGCGCGCTTAAAACTGGCTGATTCAACAGAAAATCAATGGCCCAAGGACATCGATTAATTTAACGCCATCACAGTAAGCCATAATTTATTAATGTAAAGCGAGTTTAATGCGATTATAATGTTCTTGATACAATATGATTTGATCTATCCTAAACAAATTTGATATATCTGTATTGTAAAAAGGAAGATAAAATACGAGAAATGTAGTTCAGAATGCAATATAACATAGCATAAAATAAAGTGCTGTAAAATATCATGTATTGTAGTGCAGGCCCAGCAGCGCGGTGTAGTATCATAGAAAACGTGATGTAATGTAAGTTTACACGTACCCTGTGGCGCTCATGAATCAGCTCTAGTACTGTAATGTACCGTATCGCAAACGGTGCACAGGTTTCAAGTTTCTTTCTCCAAAGGTCAGAATTGAGCAAGGCGTGATGTTGTACACGTTGAAGCAACTGATAAAATGAAGAGTTTGTCGGTTTCTACGTTATGAATTAATCGCTTTTCAGTTTGTTATGCAATAATCAAATTAATAGTTAAATCTACTTGAAAGCCTAATCAACTTTCTTATGCTAATAATAAAATCTGTAATATAATAAATCTGATCTCGGCTTTGTTATGCAATGATTATATCAATAGTTATTCTATTCGAAAACTTAATAAACTTTCATATGTCGTAATTCAATCTCCTTATTGCATGGCTCATGGCTCCGCCCAACAGATAAAAACTGATTCTAGTAAATCATAATCAGAGTCAACCGTCGCTGCCTGTGGATTTCTACGTGATGCTGACACGTGCTCTACATCACCATGACACACGATAAACACTGTTACATGCGCGCAAACGCTTTGCGTGGCGACGTCTAGCTGTTGCTGTGTTTTTATCCGCTTAAAAATGAGCCTCAGCTTAAGGATTGAATGCATATAGCTAACTAAGCGGGCGACATGCAGAGGGGTAGCCTGGATTTGAAGTTACCAACCTCGAGGCGAACTAAAAATGGAATCTATGGGGCTTAAGGGGAAAATCTTGGGCGTCCGACACGGAAAAATAACGCAAGATACTTCATAGAAATTTAGAAGAAATCGAATTTTCCTGGAAAACAAAATGGCGGAGACATCGTTTCTAAATGGTTAATTTCCTTTTATATTGATAAGCAAGGAGGATATAAAGTATTGCGATTAGTAGTCACTGCAGCCTATTCATGTCCTGTAAACGTTATCCAAATGTGATGAAAATAGTGAAAACTTAAGCGAACATTAGAAAAGTTTGGCCTGCAGAGGAATTTGTCATTGACCTTGAAGCGGTACTGCGACATTAGCTTTGGTGGAGTGCGTTAATGGCCTTGGAGATTGCGGTCATTGGCCGGGGGAATGCATCACTGGCCTTGAATTTAGAATGAATCATTGACCTTGGGAATGAGTTACTGATCTTGTGGCAGACGCCCTGAAAAAATCGGAATACGCCAATTTTAGGGCCAGGACTTACGCCAATTACATTTCCCCATCTCAGTGATTCTTGCAACAAAAATCTCATTCTCTGCCCTTTTCATACGGGGAAGGCAACCATGATAATATGTCCGAAGTACGCCATAGCATGGATCCATCGATCGCCAGTTGGATGGATATAGAATATCGACTGAGGTTCTTTCAGCGACGTGGAAGAGATCGACAGTGACGCTTCCGATGGACCTATAGATCCAGACGATGAAGAGCTGCGGCTGAGTAACGGACGGGACAAAGAGCAAATAAATAAACGGAATTCGATCAGCAAAATATCAATCTGTCGCTGGAGATTCGTAGAAAAGGTATAGCGCCGTTTTTCTCATTCGATCGTCTGTTTCGCGGATGCATGTAGGCTTGCACCATTATTTAAGTATCTATAAAACCTATTGTATGACAGGGGTGTTGCTGTGGAAAGTGATGGACTGTTTGTGCAGGGATCGTGGGCTATTTGTTTTGGCAGCAGCTGGGGAAAGCATTTGGAGAAACTGTATCATCAATGGGTTGTACTCTGATTAAAATCAAATTAAAATCAAATTAAAATCACACTAAAATCACATTACATTATTGAATTATGGTCTTCTATGGTGGTATAATAATAATAAGACGATTTATTTAGCGCCGTAGCACGGCCGACGCCGGGAAAGGGAACTGCATATGAGTTCAAAAATCAACGACAGTCAAATGATATTTTAGAAAGATAGGTCTTGAGCCATGACTTAAATGTGTTCACGAATGATATGATCTCAGTGGATCGATTTACAAGGGCCATATAGAAACAGACAGACAGATAGACAGACAGAGGTCTGTCTGAGTACAAAGTAAATATCAAAAAATTATAATGTGTAAATATGCGTAATAAATTTCTTTTGCGTATACATTTTATTTAATACACCATTTCGTGCGGTGACAATCTGTGCTTTGACTATGCATTGGTCCTCTTTAATCTACCCAAAATGCCTGGTGACATTTTGTCCTGGAAATGAATAATGTCCACTCCCTTCGCTCACTTGTCGAGCTCAATTGCCTTCCTGAAGTTTAGTCAGACTCTTACGAATGTCTGAGACCTCGCATTGTCCTTACTCTTTATGTCAATGCATTTATATAAATATCACATAACGCACTTGAACAGCCTTATAAAACGCATAACTTTCCCTAACACCTAACTGGTGAAACTTAAGGCAAACAAAGAATTTTTGCTGAGCTGAATAAAATAGCAGTAAAGACTCGATCGTTCGTCCGTCCGTCCGTCCGATCTGCCATAAGCCATCTCGTTATCCTATATCGTTACGTTTGGATTCTTAGAGGAATTACGAAGCTTATCGATGGCCAGAACAAAGATATCGACGAAGAATTCGATGAATTCCATGAATGTCATGAATGCAAATCCAAACCACAGACCAACGACGCCACCGATGTCGGAGATTAGGTTGATCAGCTTAAACAAACGCACAAGCCAATAATAACCTTGTAAGTCAGTTATAATGCAATTCTGGTAAAATACTTAGCTAACTTACAACTTCAATATTCCGTCTTATATATTGCTTTAGCTTAAATGGCGTTGATCGAGATAGCAAAGAAATCGTAATACTCTGTAACACAGGTGGTTTTAATTGAGATGACGTTGATGCATGTATGTGTTTCCAAAGGAGCTTCACGGATGACTAGCTCATTGGTCTAAATAAGTGCTTTCTAAGACAGTTTGAAAATGTTTGTTGAACAGAGTCAAATGCAACTGTACCCATGTGCAGTGGAAGATTATTCCAAACGGAAGGCCCAAGATATGAGAAAGCACGATTGGCTCGAACTGATGTGTGGAAGCGCGACAACTGCATATTTGCACGAACATCAGAGCGCAAAAGTCGCTGATCCGAGACTGGTACACAGAGCTCCATGACAGATGCCGATGCGGTGCCGAACAACGAAGCCCGCTCCAGTAGGCGAATCTTGAACTGTATTACCTCCTCGACGAGCAGCCAATGGAACATGTCCCTCATATACTCCGACATACGACAGAACTCCGACAGATTGGTCGGGCAGTGTAATTGAGGATTCTGATCTTCGGAAGGCCTGCAAGTCGAAGCGAGTCTGAATCAGACGAATGTACGAGTGTCGCAGAGCGGCACGATACGAAAAACTGCGCTGAATGACCCGTATCTGATGCAACTAGTACTTGTAGGACCTGCAGGGAGAGGACAGGTCACGTGGTGAGCCAGGGATAGTTCTCCGTCCAAGAGTACACCCACACTGCGGAAGACGAGTAGTTGATTCCAGCCAGAATGATATCGCGACTTTATTGCTTCTTCTTCAATCTTTGTGCCCGCCTGGCGTGTACCTAGCCATGTGTGTTGCGTCTTCGTCGGGTTCAACCCCATTGGACTGTACTTCTGCCACAGTATCTTGAGTAGACAACAGTCAGGCTAATGCGTCGAATAGGTGGCAAGCTCTGAACAGCTGATTGTCGTCGGCTTACTGGTGTACCCGCATTCCTATAGTATTGATGATCTTGGTCAAGTCGGCCGTGTACAGTATGTACAGAAGGGGACCAAGTACTGAGCCCTGTGGTTCAGCGAGTGGAGTTAGTGTTCAAGTCGTAGGCCTACAGTCTGAGCTCACGGTCACAATTATCAGGACTGGCTTAAGTCAATCCAAAGGTCGACCACCGATTCCATTTTGGCGGAGAAGATACCAAAAACGATTTTAAGAATGCAATGAAAGAATTGTAATATTCTGGCTTAGGAATAGGGCTAGAGTTTGGTAGTAATGTTTATTTTAAAGGTTATGAACAGGGTTGTGATTTAGGATTAGGATAAGTTTCATCATTAGAGTTAGGGCTAATGTTAGGGTTTAGGGTTCAGACTTATGAATAGGGTTTCGGATTAAGGTTTAGATTCGTGGTTAATTTTATCGTTGGGCTTAAGCTAGAGGCGTAAAGACAGGCGCCACATAATTGTAATTGTAACAAAAAACTTATAAAGCGCCACTTCAAGATAAAGCTCATTAGAGGTGCTTCCGGGCCGATGTCCCAGAACTAGTGGAGAATAAATACCCTTGCTTCCAAGGGGCGCTCAGCGACCCTGCTACTGCCCGTACAACCAAACATACATCAAGGGGGTTTTCATAGTGAAAATAATAGCCATCGAATTCAAGCGCAGTGCGACAATTTGATTTATGTCAGTGTCACGTGACAGGCCCATGATTCAAAGCCAAGTGGCAAAGGTTCTGGGATGGGCCGGGAGGGCCTCTGATGAGGCTACCTTGAAGAGGCGCTTTACAAATTTACGATTTCGATTACGATTACGAAGAGGTGACTACCCGACGGGTGAGCCCAATAGCCGCTCCATCTCCGTGCAACCCGCTACTGCCAAACATGTTGTACTTGATAGAGCGCATATTAAAGTATCTTACGCAAACATTGCATACATAACTATGTAACTGATCCGAACAAGTGCGTTATAACACAATTTGAAAACGTATGCTGTGTAGAGTCACAAAATGCAGCAGTGCGCATGTGCAACGGAATGTAGGCTTAGTGTTAAAATTGGGATTCAAATTTACCAGATAGTCAGGAGTTTCAAAGATCTCTTTGTAGATGAAAGACTCGTAGAAAACCTCCAGTTTAACAATATTTTCATCGAATTTCCTGTCGTTCAGCGCTGAGCCGAGTTTTTCCTCCAGATTTCTGAGAATCAAACCCTGCAATGCAATGCAACGCAGTACGTAATCTATTGCTCAAATTAACATTCAAAGTAAATGAATCGATGAATGCGCAGCGCTTTGGGCTGACGAGTTTTTTTAAAGAAACGATCCATAAGTATACCATTACGAATACAAGGTAATACATAAATGCGCGCTTACAATTACATTCGAATATATAACTGTGCACTTACGATTACGAGAACAATGTACTACTCACTTTCGTCGCCTTGGCTGGCCACGCGGACACAGAAATTGTCGTACTGAAGAACTTGTCGCTGAAAGAGAAAGTAGTCTGCTTGATTGTAATATAAATTCAACTGTAAATATAATTGCAATAGTTACGCCTTGGTGCCTTGCAGACTTCTACAGACACCCATTTTTAATCCATGTTTAGATCATTTGGATTACCCTGCTCGCAGTGCTTTTGAGATGTCCTTAAGAGACGCAGTACGATAATACTGTCATGATACTTACATACATACATACTTGCACGCATGCATACATACATACATATATTTATACATACATGCATACATACACGCATACATACATACATACATACATGCATACATACATACATGCACATATATACACAATTATACATACATACAAAAGATACATACATACATACTTATCATTGAGATGGTCGATAGTTCTTACCTGCATCTATCCGGACAGTCGCAGAAGATTTCGTTATTGGCATACAGCCTGCTTACTTCGTATTTACAGTCATCTGTAAATTATCGTCAGACAGTGTCTATGAATATGTAGCTATATAACTGTTCTGAATAAATGAATGAATGAACAAATGAACAAAAAGGAATGAACGAATCGTAAACGACACAGCACCCTTTACACTTTATTGGGAAATGCAGAGCAACGTCTGATTCTGGGATAGGAATGAAGGATGATTGTCCCTTAAACTCGGCAAACTGGCCGTTTGCTTAGATATGCTTTCATAATACTTGAAAATGCCCTGCAAAAGTCTATTCATGTACGTATACATACATGTATGTATCTATGTAGGTATGTATGCATGTAGGTAGGTATGCATGCATATATATATATATATATATTGTTACGTGCTACTCCTATGAAAAATAAATAACTCGCTTGGGTTTAGATAAAATGTAACTTTTATGAGCCGGCCTCCTGTGAAGTGACTGTGCAATGAACTATGGTACAATGGAGTTTTATTTTTGTTGTTTTGAGTTTGTTTGCATAGCAACATACATTGTGTATAGCTAAGTTATTGTTTTTTTTGTATTAGAGTTTTTCTCTTACATTTTGTTTGTTGTTTGTGTTTTTACCATTGCATTTTCTTTGGTCGGAAATCCACGGATTTTCTCTCTTCGTGGTGTGGGGTATGTTAGAGTCGGCCCACGTGGAAGACCCGGATGTCAGGAGTGGTTGAAGGATGAGCCGTCTCTTTGGGGGCGTAGCCCCGGAAACCCTATAAAAAGGGATGTTTCCTTCAGTTTGTCGAGCTTGGCTAGTTAAGATAGGCCGAGTCCTACGTGGCTCTGCGTTCTGTTAGTTGCCAAGACTTCGTTTATGGAGTTTATGTAAAGGTCCTCCGTCTGTTGGAGGAACCTGAGAGGTTTTTGTGTTCGAGTTGTTCTCTGATGAAGAGACTTCGACTTTTGGCTTCAAAACAGACGTCGTCGTTCTGACTGATGTCAGGTATTCTGTTCTACGTGTTATAACCTCTTGGAAGTGTAAATATACATTTTATCTAAACCCAAGCGAGTTATTTATTTTTCATAGGAGTAGCACGTAACAATATATATATATATATATATATATATATATATATATATATATATATATATATATATATATATATATATATGCATGCATACATACCAATATATGTGCATGTATGAATGTATGAATGCATGCATATATACAAGTATGTATCTATGAATGTATGCAGATATGTATGCATGTATGAATGTACGTATATATGTCTGAATTTCGAACATTTATACATTTATATGTCACCCTTTTGGAACCTCTCAAAAGCGCTGCGAGAAGGAGGTCATACCTTGAGTGATGTTGGATGTTGAGCAAACTGGAACATTGACGTATCCAAAAGCCTTTCCTTGAGATGGAATATAGGGATCAGAACATCGACACCTCTCGATTACGTACCTCTGGTAGCACGTCTTCAGGCAGGCCTACGAAATACATGAAAATAATTTTAAGCCTAGAAATTATATGACGACGTTTTAAGCCTAAGAATTGCAAATAGTATTCTATTGCACAAACCATGTACAATGTTAGATGTAACATCACAATTACCTCATTTTTGGAGATGGAATCGGGAACCTTCAACTATGTGATTGAACAAGAGCGTCACCTACGTTTGAGTTGTACTCCACTTGATATTTTTCCGAGTACACGCTTCGCTGTCGATTGTCATTTGATTCCGTGCAGTTGCCATACGGTGCTGCTTGTTTCTCAGTCGTCATCTACAGCATAGAAACTAACTAACACATCGTGTCTTCCGAAATTTATATAATAGCAGCCTTAGACGCAAGCGTTGTCCGGTCTTAAATATGCGATGGTGTACGCTGGCGCTATCTGGAGAGTAACATGTGAACAAAGAGGTATGCATGTTATGGTGAACGCTGTCTGGCGAATAATATGAGACGATAAGGTTGTTTAAAAATGCTGCATGCTAAGGTAATAATAAGTTTGCTTTAACTTTCATGGCGCGTAACTAATTGGGAAGCAACAGGAAATTTTTGGAAACAGTATGAGTACAAAAGGCATGCGTCCGATGGTGAACGCTGACTGATGAATAATATAAGAACAAAAATATTTCTTTAGAAAAACAGTATGCTGGAGCAAGTTACCAAAACCCGGACAGCGTCTGACAATTGCTTTCATGGCTCGTAGCAAACGAGGAGCAACAGAGGATTTTCCCCTGCAAGGACACGCTGCCGAAATAGCGCAGATAAATGCTCTATACTAGACAGACTGTATTTATTAATACTGGTTTAGTTAACTCCAATTTTTCTAGTAATTAGATAATTACGAGAAGCGGACTTGCAAAACTTCTCGCCAAATTAAGACTGTTTGAAAGTAGGTCCACAGATTTCTCACGTGTAGTATTCCTATGGATGTCACGTGTCCTGGACTGACTGTGATGCCGTCATCTTCCGGAAACGCGATCTGATTTTGCGGCAGGACCACGACTCGAACGCCAGCGATATCACCCACTTCCGCCACGTATTCGTCTTGCCAAATGTTGGCGATAATTACTAGCCCTAAAACGTTCAAAGCATATGTCAAAGTTAACATAGCAATATTTGCTAATGCATGGCATCTCTTAGGCATGAGCAGTGATTTATGCGGCGCTCAGTGAGTTCAAAACTGCACTGCGGGACTTAACTCGAAGAGAAGAAATGTTTAATTGTCCAATAATCCAAACTCTAACTGGTTCAGGATTTGTTTCAACAGCATCACTAGCCAAAAGAAACAACAGAAGATTATGCATAGACAACCTATGACATGCAGCCGATGGTGTACTACCTGAATTTACATTCAACCCAGGACGAAAAACAATGTTACTGGTATTACGTAGCAATAGAACATATGACTGAAACGAAATGCAGCACCAGCAACCGGATAAAATGAATGGGCTTAAGTCAAGTGTAAAAACAGACCAGACCGCAGTGATGCATGTGCAAATCCAGCAATAGAGCAGGACCAGTAACATGTAATGTAATGCAGGCCTAACGGAAAATTTATAAAGCGCCACTTTAAGATAGACTCCTCAGAGGCGCTTCCGTCCCGACAACCCAGAAGCACTGGGAAATAAGGTCTTCAAGCGCTTGCGGAAAAGAGGGGGAGAGACTAAGAAATTATGATTCATGTGTTTCCAGTTTTACAGTAATTAAGTACATATAACAGACTGGCCTTTGCTAAAATTCAGTGTTGTCAGAAAGCCAACTCATGTTTGGGCAGTGTATTATAACAGCAACATATTAACGCATAAACGTATATGAATACATGAAATACAGAAGCTCTGCGGTAGTCGGCCCTACTTCTTGGAACAGTTGACTTAGTGATCTTCGACATGAACTTTTTTGCCTAGTCTCCCTTTTTCTTCCGCAAGCGTTCGAAGATCATTCTGTTCCCCAATGCTTCTGGACTATCGGGCCGGGACAGCCTCTGCTGAGATTATCTGATGTGGCGCTTTATAAATTCTTGCTTACAATTATGATTACGATAAAATATAGAACTTGCATAAAAACATTTTCGGCTTCTCTTAAAAATGTGAAAAGTTTTGCTACCACATATGCATGTGATATATTTATGCTTTTTAAGAGATATGGGTTCAACTAGTCATAACCATGTTTCGCTCCGCTGCGGACTGACATTCGTGTCTCCTCCGTGTGATTGACCCAACCGGAGTTGAAGATAAAACAGTTTCCATACATATTGTTGTAGAACTCTGTAAAGTCTCTAGCAAAGAAAATGAAACCAATTTCGCATCAGATTCAGATTTATACTAAACAGGAAACAATACAGCCTATGTCTTCATAATCTTACGCCGATGGAAAATGCTACTGCTTGCTTACAGAAGCATTTGTTTGCGCCCACCTGTCTCTGCCCCCTAGCAGTTGAATTTGCTAGCGGCGTAAGTTGGGAAGTAAAATAGGCCCTGCTATATGCAGGTCCTGTGTCCTTGAGAATCGTTCATTGCAGGCTCAAGGGCCGAATGAGCGCCTCCGCTACGTACCACATGAGACATGGGAGCTTTAATTCACTTTGAATTCATAACCTACTGTGTCTATTTATATAATAATAATAATAATAATAATAATAATAATAATAATAATAATAATAATAATAATAATATAATAATAATAACAACAATAGCTAAGATAATTACTGATGTATCAGGATATTTTACCTGGTAAGGTTGCAAGGAGTGCCTTCGAATTGACAGTCAACGATGAGATCCGTGATGCTGTAACCAAGAGCCGACTTCTCCTCGTCAGACATCGATGCCAAATCTTCCGTCAGCTTCGCCTGGTTCTGGAAATCTTCCCGATAAGCCGGTCTCTCTGAAAAACGACTTCCGCTTATGGGTGGCGGAGCCTCGAAGTTAGAATTTTTGATCCGGGGCGTCATAGCGGTCGGTCGAGGGTACGACGAGCAAGAGGCGGCAGTTTCCATGCTCTCGTTGGTACAAAACACGCAGGACTCTGAAGCAATGTTCGCATCCCACTGGCAACATCTGCAGCAGCATCTGACCTCGGTTTGAACTTCCTCTACATTTGCATCTGTTGAAGCTTCCGTCGATTTTGAATGCGTTGACATGGGATCTGTATAGAAGTCAGATGGTGTAGCGGTAATTGAAGAAGCACCAGACGCAGGTTTACTGTTTGAGTCAGTTGTTGTTGTACCGTTTTGGTGTAACTTAAAAGCAGCTGAGCTAGTTACCTGTAGATATTTAGTTGTTGTTTGTGTTGTTGTTATTGTTGAAGTGACTTTAGTAGTTGTAGAAGTGGTTTTTGGTGTCGTTTTAACGGATGAAGAAGCGGTAGTAGTCTTCAGCTGGATCTCGGTCTTTGTAGATTTGGCTGTAGTTGCTTTACCTGTAGTTGTGGTTGTAGTTACAGCTGGTGGTTTAGTCGTTTTAGTAGTTGTTGTAGAAGCAGATGTTGTTGGCTTGATTGTAGTCTTTGGTTTCGAAGTAGTCGTTGTAGTCTTGGCGGAAGTGGTAGTAACTGGAAAAGTGGATTGATATACTGCAATTTATATTATTTTATTTTATAATATGTTATATTATGCAGTATAATATTTGAATATGCGAGGACATCTTCTTAACCTAAACGTAACGTAACGTAATACAATGCTGCTCGATAGTCTAGTGGTTAGCGTGTTGGACTGTCAGTCGAAAAGACAGGGGTTCAAATCCCCGCCAGGACAGGAATTTGTTCAAGATTCGAGCTCCACCTGCGTTAAACACTTCAAGCCCATGACTTCCTCTGGACCGCTCTTCTTCTTTTTTTTCTTCTTCTTTTTTTCTTCTTCTTCTTGCTCTTCCTCTTCTTCCTCCTCCTCCTCCTCCTCCTCTTACTTCTTCTCCTCCTCCTACTACTGCTACTACTCCCACTCTCACTACTACTACTACTACACTACTATTACTACACTACTACTACTACTACCTCTCGGAAGCGCTGCAAGATTTAACGGCGTACCTGACAGCGCCCTGAAGGGTACCTATACCAGAGGCATATTATAATGTACCTGGAAGCATCTCGCAATGTACCTGAAGGTATATTGCGGCATACCTGGTAGCAGCGTAGGTGAAAGCATCTTGCAGATGTAATGGAAGGCGTCAGAACAGTTGCGATCCTTAAAGAACGAAGAATCCAGTCGGACGCATGTAACGTCTTCGTTCGGGTCAAGTCGATACCAGGGCCGGAACGTCGATGTGCTGCCATCTAGCCAGTACGTAGTACCCTCTGGCGTCGGCGTCGTTTTCATTAGCCCGATCCAGTATTCGTTATTACTGAGACTGGTCCTGAAATTTAAAAAAATGCTAGCTGTTCCCTAAAATGAAATGCAACTGCAGATAGTCTGAACCAAATGACAGGCGTGTAATCTTTCTATTCTTTTCTAATGACTTCAGTGGGGCTGGTATCGTAAGGCATAAAGTGCCAGTCGATTTCAAGTGAAATCGTAGTCAAATTAGTATTCCGTTGAAGAAGCCCGACCTCGGTCAGATTGATCAGAGAAACTGTAAATCAAGCTACGGTGCTCAGGGAAGCTGAAACAGACAAGTCTTAAGTTTTGCTCTGACTGACATCACAGAACTTACAGAACGCAGAGAACCAGGCAGTTTATTCCAAGCCTTTGCATCAGCCACCGAGAACGCGCGACAGCCTAACCCTGTTCTGGTGCGAGGCACAGCAACAATCAAAATAAGCTGTCCGTCGATCGAGTGCAAATTTGTTGGTCTCTGAGGTGAACAAGGAGCAGGGATGGTTTGCTATCCTTGAATGTAATACCTTGTGAACTATAAGATGCATTTAGACTGCATTCTTTGAAAAAGACACAATTTCCTAGATTCTTTATCAGTGTAATAATGAATGCAACATGGGTTTAAAATGCTGATATGTAGGAGTCCTTATTTTGGCTCTGGTCAGAGATTTTAATCATTTGTAGTATGTTCAACTTTGTTTTAGTGATATCAATAAGAAGTGAGTTTCAGTTGTCGAGTCAGCAAGAAACTAGGGCAGTTGTTATCGAAACCCGGAAAGTTTGAGGCATGTGAGACGTGATTCTACGAATATTCCTTAAGTGAAAGTCAACTGATTTGCTTATTGTTTAAACAGGATGGGAAAGCATATGGTGGAGTTAAATGCTATACCTGAACTGCGTGCACCAACGCTTTGCATCAGCCACCAATCAACAGTCAATCCACCCAAACGAATAAATGTTAGCCAATGAGATTCGCGCAGTTGTTGACTTGTGCCTCATTCAGTCTTAGAAGGATTCAGGAGAAACTTGCTACTAGCAATCCAAGATCGAACGTCGCCGAAACAGATGGAGAGCTGAAGAAGAGAGGAGCCCTCGAATTAAAGGAATAGTTTGGTATCGTCAGCATACACATGGTAGTCTAAGCAGCCTATAGTAAGTAGTGAACTGTGCGGAGTGGTGAACAACAGCGGCCTAGAACTACGGGTAAAGACGAAATTTATGGAGAATATGTAAGCTTGTATCTGCACTGGCAGATACTCTGAACCGGCGACAGGGAGATTTATGGAAAGGAATTAAGTGATTGGAGAAAATGTACCATTAATGGGAAACTGAGCCATTTGGAGGAAGATTTATAGATAAGAGCGAAGTGTTTGGGGAAATTGTCCCTGAAGGGTAAACCAATACGGAATGAAGAACTTCCCCTTGAAAATGTTCCCCATTCGCACTACAATTCGTACCCTAGCCAGTTAGTAAAAGAGAGATAGTCTGAACTATAGCAGGAAGAAGTTTTCTTTTCTTCAACGTTTACCCCTCCGCCATCCAAATCGAACCCTGCTCAGACGGTATAGGTGTTGCGCCCCTGAGGAATTCCATCAAGGAGGCGCTATAAAATTTCCTATTACAATTACAAACATACGTACGTACATGACACTGTCGAGGAAACTGAGCTCGCTTTGGTCGTTGACGCTGGTCAGCTGGGCGGACATCGAGATGCATTCCAAGTTGGCTGTCGGTTGGTCGACCGCATCAGACGAGAAATAGTAGCAGTAACCGTTGTACATGTACCAACCGTTTGAGCAAAAAGCAACTGCAAGGTGTAATGAAAGTGAATCAAAGAAATAGGAAACTGACTGAACTAAATACTGTACTTACCTAACTACGTGCCTATCTACTTGCCTACCAATCAATCTACCTACCCATTAATCAATTTACCCGCCTACATACCTACCTACTAACCGAACATATCTAATTACAGAGTAACTAGTACCTACTTCGTGGCTACTAACTACCTAGTAACTAGTACCTACCTCCCCACATACCTGCCGCTCTTCTTACCTAATAAACTGAACAGAACAGAACTGAAGGTACCTTATTGAAAACCTGGATCTTTACGCGATTAAAACCTAAGAAGTGCGACACTTTTTCGTCAAAACGACGAGAATTCAGAAGGAACTGACGTAGTCCCAGCAACAGATGCACACGATTCCAATGCAGGAACTTTTCAGACGGTGAAAAACTTTATGATATGACATTTTTATATGATAGTCATATTTATATGCATATATACACGCATACATATGCATAGCAATTTATATAACAGTTGCAGCGTTATAAAAACTTTAAAAGGGACCAAAGAATTAAGAAACACTTAATATACGGTGGCCCATGTAGCAGGAATATTCCAGAGGTACTGCATTCCATGCTGTTTCACAGATCCAAATTGCCAAGTTGCCACTTGAATTACTGACAAATCCAAAGGAACCAATAAGGCCCTGGGACCGGTACTGACAAATGATATTGTAAAGCACCCTTATCATGCTAAATAAATTGTCGTCATTACAATTACAATTACGATCCATATGAGATCTGCCCTGCAAAATGCCCGAGGCCAGAGGTTCATTCGGAGCATTCATTAATTCATTACCAGCATTTATATAGCGCTCCTTCTAGATATATACCCAGAGACGCGAGGAGTACTGATCCGGCGAAAGCCCCATCTGAGATCTGCCTTGGTCCAGGGTACCGATCTGGTCATAACTACCGTCGCCAATCCGCCCTCCCTCCACTCTTGTCATTCATGTATCCATTACTGACATAGAAGACAACGTACAACTTGCGCTCTGGGGCGGTGCTCCTCTCTTCTTTCGGAATTTTGCTGGGCTGGAAGCCAGCGCAGATTTCTTGACGGGACTCAGGTTGCAGATCGTGACGGCCGGAAAGACGAGCCGGTGTTCCTGGACGACGGATATGCCGACGGTGACATCGTAGCGTAAGTAGCTGACGATCAGACCACGAATGTTGTAGACCAGTCCGGCTACCATCGTCAATATCACCACGATCCAGAAGCATTTCTTGAAGGTTCCTACCGCAACAGATGGACATTCCATAGGTGTAAGTTTCGGGGATACACAGAGCCCCACACTTTTTGAACTGGGAGGGTACCGCTTTTTCATACCGCGAGAAACATTGCCCAGTAACTTTGCCATATGAACTTGGCATTCTTCAGTGGCTTTTAAACTATTAGTCACACAATAGTTATTAAGCGAAAGGGGAAAAGAGGAAAAGAAATAGGTAATACCACTTTCTAGAAGAATGTAACACCTCTGGAAAAGTAACACGCCTATAGACACCTTGGACTTTTCGGTAGCGGGCTTAGTCTATAATATAATGATTGCGCGATCGAACCTGCTGAGCGGACTCCCTGTGACGACTCTGGGCAAGCTGTTACCGTACACTTGTTCCATCAACAAACCATATAGTTTGGCACCCGCGTTAGCTGGGAAGTAAACGGTAAGACCTGTGAAGCTCTGGTCCCGCATCCAGAACCTTCAGATTCGTCCACTGTCGGCTCAAGGGACCCTTGAGGTAGGAGAAATGAGCAACTCCCCTACGTTTCACTGTTGGATGTGAGCAGGTTACTTATTATATTTTAATGTATTGTAACGGTATAATTTATGGGCTGCCGTGGCAAACATAGATGCAGAGGCCATAGGATGATACCTTTGGCTCGGCTGAAGTTTGGGATCCCGTGAGCAGTCGTTCGTTCCTGAAGAGCCGAGCAGATGGAATTCAAACTTCCGGCGGATGGTAGCTCGTGCTCGAAGTTACTCTGAGTCATGTACCGGTACAATTTTCCGCTGCAACAGTTACTGTCTGGCATCTCGGCAGAACACGTAGCAGCACTGTACAAAAGTAAAACGAAGGCAAAGGTAAAAGAGGTATAGGTAACGCACTTGTTATCGGCACTCTTAGAATTGCTATTATGCATTGTTTCTGTTCCACTTTACAATAGCTGGTATACAATGTTCCTGTTTCAATTTTAGAATTTTTAGCTACTGTTTTGTTATAATTTTAAAATTGTTATTAAATGTAAATGTACATGTTGGCCTCGACTCTGTTCATTATTGAATGAATTAATCGGGCAAGATCCTTCACCACCGCTGCCGTTTGAATGGGCGCCGTTTAAGGTCCCCGTACGCGGACCTTGCTAGCCCGAGATTCAAAACTCTGAAATAAGCCACGATTGCGACGCGACCCGGCATCCTCACTTCAGAGGCGCCTTGACGTATGCGTGTATGCGTTAACCAATGTAGCTAACCATGCCATATTAGCCTTTCCTGTTCCACTTTCAGAATTGCTATTAGGTCTGTGAAATGTTCTTATTCAACCTTTAGAATTCCTTCTGTGTCTGTTGTCACTGTTCCACTTGTAGAATTGCTATTAGAACAGGTGACATGACTGTTACGTGTCTCTACGGCAGCATAAATAAACATACGGATATGTATACCTTTGCTCCTTTATGTAATCCGATTCAGGTCAATTAAAGAAACAAATATATGGCATATAATGTGTATATATGTTATATTGAAGCCTATATATATATGTAACGTCCACTGTTTTTCAACGAGACAGAAATTGTATAGTCTGCAAGGCCTGTGGTGCGTTGCATAACATCACAAACAGATTCAGATATTCACAGCCTACAAGAATAAACATAACTCAAATCTAGTCATATACACTCCTTAAAACAAAGTATATATTTACCTTCATGTATGTATATATACCAAGTAAAGCAGTGAGATGTTTGCCTACTATCCATGCGGAGAGTAGAATTGTGAGCAAAGGAATCGAATAAAACAATGGAACTTACTGTTGTTTTTCTGAAGACGTTTTGTGTTCATTTACTGAATTGCATCAATGAATGAACGAATGGTAGAGAAACGCCATTTATGCGACAGAGATGACGATATTTTATCGATTCACACTTGAGATTGGTCTATGTGGATAGGCGTTGCTCAATTGTCAGGAGGAAACGAAAATATATGCTATATACATATACAAGTATATGTGCCTGAGAAAACCCTCACAAAGTGGAAAAGGTAACTTTGCGAGAAACGCGCCCAAAAGGCAAATAGGAATAAAATGGGTCAAAATGAGTTCTTTGTCGCGCATAAGTCTATATTCCTTGTTGTGTTAACTAACAAACTCTAAGTACTTATATGAAGTTTCGATGTCTAAGTACTTTTATTTTCATATTCGTTATGATGCCCCAACAGTCTGTGCTATCGACAAGGCTTGTTTAGCATTTGAAACGTATATGCTAAAGGACCGCAAATCCCATAAGGAAAAAATGTGAAATAATTATGAGAATTAATGCTGTTGCCTTCATGGTACGATACTTTTGCTCTGCCAATATCTTGACGATTTCTGGCTGTTCCAGAGTTTTTTCGTTCTCCGGAGAATTTTTTAAATCCTGAGGGATCATGTATACCTCGGATAAAAAAATTATGAGAATCATTTTCTCTTTCTCTTTCTTTGTCTTTCTTGCATGCTCTGTCTGTCTATCTGTCTGTGTCTGTCTGTGTTTCTGTCTGTCGTTCTGTCCTGTCTGTCTTTCTTACCCGCTCTGTGTGTCTGTGTGTGTCTGTGTGTCTGTGTGTGTGTGTGTTTGTGTCTGAGTGTCGGTGTCTGTCTGTGTGTCTGTCTGTCTGTCTTTTTCTCGATGTCTTTGTATGATCATTAGTCAGTGGCGTCACTATAGTATAGGCCATGTAATGCATTAAATAATACAACGCGATTTTAATGATTCTGATGTGACTGAACAGGACGTGATTTGATTAAACTTAATTATTACGGTATCTCTGTCCCGATGCAACGTTAAACGCAAGGGTTCTATGAATTGTTCTATAACAACGCAGAGGACCTAATGCAATGCAGTCTAAAATATAGGCTAATGCAATTTTACATGTAATGCGACGCAATATCAGGTGTGTAATGTAGTGTAAAATGTTATATAATGTAAAGTTCAGTGTAGCGTAAGGTGTAAATGTGATGTAAGATGTAAATGTAATGAAAGATTTAAGCGTAAAAGATAAGGTTAAAATACGTATAATATGACATAAGGCGTAACATGTAGGCCTAATATAACACAGTGTAGTGTAGGCCTAGCGGCACAGTGTAGTTTTATAGAAAGCGTGATGTAATGTAAGCTTACACGTACCTTGTGGCGTTCATGAATCAGCTCTAGTACTGTAATGTAATGTACCGAATCGCAACGGTGCTCAGTTTTCAAGTTTCTTTACGTTAAGGTCCGATTTGAGAAAGGGGCGATGTTGCACACGTTGAAGCAACTGATAAAATGAAGAGTTCGTCTGTTTTATGCTACAAATAAATAGTTTTACAGCCCTAGTCAGCTTTTACAACTATATTTATTTAAATCCCTTCGTTTAAGCCTGATTTAAAGCAATTATTACGTGTAAGTTCAGTCAAACTGAACATAAATTCAGGCTTCGGACGATCTAATTAAATATTTTCGTAGACCTAATAAACTTTTTAACAATCATCAAATCTTTAGGCTGCTTAAATCTAAAATCGAGTCTCTAAGGCAATCATAATCCGTAGTTAAATCTTTTTGAAAGCCTAATAAGAGTTTCTTATGCCAATCTTTAAATCTTTTCTCGAATCTAATTTCGACTTTCATGCAGTACTTACATCCGTATTTAAATCTCTTCAAATCTAATGACCTTTCCATCCAATCAACAAATCATTAGTTAAATCTAATCTTGACTATGTAAGTAAATCCGTAGTTAAATCTCTTCGATACTTAATGACCCTCTTCTGTCATAATTAAATCTCCTCGTTCCATCAAAAAGATGCTGCGTTTAGTTATTCCTATAAGATGCAGAGCCAAGCGTCGCTGCTTGCAGATTTCTGTAGGCCTACCTGTGATGCTGACGCCTGCGCTAAATCACCATGACACACGATAAACACTGTTACATGCGCGCGAAAGTCTTGTGTGGCGACATCTAGCTGTTGCTGTGTTCTCATCCGCTTCAAAACGAACTTCAACTTAAGGACCGACCGTAAATAGTAGGCCGAGCCGGCGACAAGCAGAGGCGCAGCCAGGATATGAAATAAGGGGCGAATTAATAGTGAAATCTATGTGGCATATAAGGAGAAAATCAGACGCACCTAAACTGGGGGAACTGAGCACGATGCGTCATAAACATATCAGCAAGAAGGAAAAATTCTTCTTTTTTGGAGGGTCAAACTCGGAAGCAAAATTTTTCAAAGGTAAATTGCCTTTGGTAAGAATACCCGAGGATGGTAAACGCCTTAAAAATCACGGGTGACGAGTATAGTCGTATCAACCAGAACTTGTAGACTCCAAAATCTTGAAATGCGATTGAAAAGTGACGAATAAAAACGTCTGTAAGAAGTTTTTATTGTTTAGTGTCTTCCGATGATTAAAAAGGCCCCAACTGTTTCTGAAGTTGGTGCGCCTCTTCTAAACTTCAGAATCCGTGAGCTACTGGCTGTAAGAACGGGTAATACTTTTCCGTGAGCCAATCTTACGACGAGGGCGAACGGCTACTACGCCCTTCCATCCATATTTCCGTCACTGGCACTCCCATAAAATCCACCACTGATTCTGCGCAACAAAATTTCAGTCTTACCCTGCCAATGCAGGGAGGGGGACCTTAGTACAACGTCCGAAATACGCCTTTGAATCGGTCCATCGATCGCCTGTTGGAAGGACAGGCCTATACAATATCGATTAAGGTTCCTTCAACAAGGAGCAGGAAACTTCCGATAGACCTTTAGGCCTATAGAACAATGGCCTCTGGCTGTGTTACGGACGAGACAAGTGCAAATACATAAACGGAAGTCGATCAGCAAAATATCAGTCCGCCGCTGGAGATTCGTAGAAATTATATAGCGCCATTTTTTCTCATTCGATCGCCTGTTCGACGGAAGCGTGCAGGCTTGCCTTATTGTTAAGCGTCTTTGAGTCCATAAGGGGCCTATGCTGTCCGTCAGGGCATTTGCAGTGTGAAGTGATGCGTGGAATGTTTGTGCCGAGATCGTGGTATGTTTCTGTTTGCTGCAGTGGGGCAAAACCGATAGGGCAGAAGCGAAACGTTCAAAAAGATAATGTAGCATTAATGGGAGATAATCCGATCCAGTGAATATGAAAGACCTAGGGACCCGTGCGAATTGTATGGCTACATGCACCTTCAACTTGAGACAGTCTAATTAAAATCACTTTAAAATCACGTTGCACAAACTGAATTTATTATGGTCTGTTTTTGGTGGCTTGGGCTCAGTCGATCCGTTTCCAAGGGCCACGTAAACGACAGACGGACAGACAGAGGCCTACATGCAAGACAAGATGGTAGTAAACTAAGAGACAGACATAATATTATAGATAATTATGCACATATACATTCATACACACATATTACATGCATACATACATACATACATACATACACACATACATACATACACACATACATACATACATACGTACATACGTACGTACATACATACATACATACATACATACATACATACATACATACGTACATACGTACATACATAGGCATACAGGCAGGCACCGAGACAAACAGACCGAGCAAGATCTGTGTAGGCCCTGAAACGGCAACAGCATAATTCATGGGGTGGAGCTGGTTTTTTCGGTGATTAGTGTGGCTTGTGTCACACACTCGAGAAGGCCAATCGTTTGAGACTGGCTGAACTGTTGTCCGTGCTCTCCAAATGGTAATATCCATCGTGTTTCTACCGAAAAATATTATTGGTAATCAATAAAAGGTGGACTGGTCCACAGCTTAAGGGTTTTCAAACTATGACGGCCTTCAACTAACTCCGGCGGCAACCTCGTGTGTAGGACATTTGAAGCCTATGAGGCAATATTTGTCATAAGTCCGAGATGTTGTTGACTGTTGGGAAGACTTTTATTCAAATAAAGGTAAAGGTAAAGGTAACACACAAATAGGCTATGCATACATTTGGAACAACTATCTACCTCCTCATGTTCACGACTCCTATTATCATTAATTAGCAACTTCTGTAGCACCGATGTTTAACACACAAGGCATCAACCTATGGCACAGTAAAATATATATCTATGTATAGGTATATGCGTACATACAACTTAACTCTGGTGTATATAGGTATATACCTTTATTTTACTTATATAAATATATACACACACAACTTGAGTCTGGCAGCATGTGAAGGGAGATGACTGCGCAGTGGGCACCTACGGGCTATCAGCGCACGGACATTGATTGTGTTTATTTATTTGTTTATGTATTTGTTACGCGCACATTGCCAGCAAACCTGAATCTAAGGCAAAGATGCATTTTCTATAGGGGCCCAAGATGAAGTTATGCAAAAGCCAGAGAAAAATAATGAATCGTAACAAGTAATTTAAGTGATGATAGCGAGTTGACAGGTTGGGCCTTTTGTGGTAGACAAGTCCAAATACAAGGAATACAGCAGCTGAAAGCACATAATCCTACATACTGGTGACCTGCGACATAAGCTTCTAAGCCTTTCCCCCATCTCTTCCGCAAGCGCTTTAAGACCTACTTGTTCCCCAGTGGTTCTGGGTCTTCGGGCCGGGACCGCCTCTGATGAGTACACCTTGAAGTGGCGCTTTAAAAATTTGTGATTACGATTGCGATACAATTGTCCTGAACCTAAGATTTAGCCAAATGAAAAAAATATAACTGCCTTGAAGGCATTTTTAAGTTGCAGTATATTGACTCTTCTGTCCAGCGATAAGACTCTAATGCCAGAGCCAGAATTCTTTCGAGAGATATGGCCATCTAGCGATTGGAAACATACAAATTAACCATTTAGCCCATAACAAGCTTCGTAAGGCAATGAATTCTATGTAGTATGTTATCATAAAATCCGTGAAATGCCATCAAAATCTTTCTTAATAATAATAATAATAACAAGAACAATAACAAACAATAATAATAATAATAAAATTTATATAGCGCCGTAGCTCAGCCGAGGCCGAAGAAAAGGGCGCTGTTCAGGCTTTTCCCATTTAATAAGGGATCGGTGACCAGCCAGATCCGAGAAAGGGCGGCAAAACTATTTTAAGTAGGCAGGTGTATTACGTATGGATCTGGCAACGCCACACTCACAGCGAAACCTTTAAAAGCAGGTGCTCAGCGGGATGGGCAGGAAATAACATACATGACTAATTATATGCAAACAAAGAAATCAAGCGTCCGAAATGTAGTAATAACGTCAACAATCCTTCTTGTATCTGCAGGCAGCACACTTTCCAGCTGCCTAATCCGCCATAAACACAGACAGGCCGACAGACAAGCACAGGGACAGCCAAACGTACAGTCCGAAGGAATGTGAAGGAGTGGTCAACACGTGCATAGGATTCGTGTAACCAGCGCGCGATTTGATCTAATGGTCTTTTTCAAAACCGTGCTGTCACCTAGCGAATATAACTGACATTAATGAACCTGTGCTGCCATCTTGCTAATGCAATTAAAACATTTTTGAAAAAATTATGGTTTTACTTTTGTCTATGCTCAAAGAATTGTCTTTAGGTCCAATCCAAGGAATCTATATGGGTCCAATCCAGTCTTTATTAACGAAAAATGTGGGATCTAGAATTAAAAAAAGTAATTTTATTAGAGGAAGTAGAAAGGAAAAATGTGTTCACTAAATGTGGCCTATGGTTCGACACCTCTATTTGGGAAGCAGTTACGCTGGTCTTTCTGATGCAAATTTTTTTCTTGCGGTGCTACTTCACAGATTTACATTGGCACCAATGTTCCCAGAGGCGTCAATCATATGGGTGCCCCCGGAACCCGTGCTCAGGCAATATTTTGAGTATGAGAGCTCGGCCATTGGTTGGCCAGCAATATTTTACCTGTAAAATCAGTAAAAGGCAGCTATGCACTGATAAAGTTCTCATTCTTCCTGTATTAGGCCTATTCTTGACCCCATACTAAGGGCTTTGCCTCTGGAACCCGACAGGGGCTTTGCGCCCAGACCCCCACTTTAGGCCCGGGCCCCTCCAATGTTTACTACGGATCGACGCCTCTGACTGCGACAGTTTTCTGACCCATCATACAAACTCATCGATGCTCCACCACTTGCAATTTCTGCATCAGCCTTTTCACTCAAAGCTGAAAACATTCCTCTTTCACAGATCCTATTCTGACACCCCTTCTTCCTCTCATCTCTCTCTCCTCTCCAACTCCAAACACCATCCCCCATAGCTGCCACGCTCTCTCTCCGTTTGACTTTTGGATCTTGACCTGGAACCGAACCCTTTTGCCTATCGATTTTGTTTTGACTGAGCGCCTGTATAAATTTCGGAATTACGATTACGATTACGAATAGTGCTTCGACAGAATGGGATCTGTTAGTTGGCGCTGTTGTATTATCACGCGGTGTAGAATCTACATTAAATATGTAATCTGTGCTGTCATGGTACATGACGTGGTTTGTTTTGATCTGAAATCGGTGAAGTTTTACTAGAAATGTCTTCAGTACGATCATCACTTATAATGTTATTTCATAAAACTAAAACTTTCAAAAATTATATTATAAAGTTTTTACTTAGAACAAATATTATATTCGTGACCTAGAGTTCTTTATGAAATATGCCAACTCTCTATTGAGATCTAATCTGCGAACTTCTATAGCGCCATTTAAATAATGACCAGGGCAACAGTCGATGGTCGCTACGAAGCACAAATGTAATAGTGGGTTCCAAGTCTGAACGTTAAACATTTTTGGGCCACACTACTGCTCAATCCAAGCTCCTAGGCCTGATCTTCGACCAAAACCTCAGTTTCTCTGATCGGATTACCCATCTCTCCCGGTTTTGCTTCATGCAGATCCGTGACTTTCGTAGAATCCACCATGTACTTGACTTTAAAACTGCATCAACCATCGCCACATCCATAGTCCATGCTAAATTAGACTATTGCAATTCACTTTTCCTGAACATAGGCTCCACCCAATTAAACCACCTTCACTATTGCTGCAAATCACTTTTGCTGAAGATAGGCTCCATCCAAATAAACTACCTTCTAGCCATCCAGAATGCTCTTGCTTGTGCTGTCATCAAAACCCTCAAACACCATCACATAACTCCTGTTCTTAAATCACTACTGGCTTAAAACACCTGAACGAATCGAGTACGAAGTCCTATCACTCTACCTACAACACGCTTTAATCCTCCCAACCCTCCTATCTTCGTGAGTTATCTACAATTCAACCACTCTGCTCAATCCACTCCTCTTCTCCCCTAAAACTTCTCAGCCTATCTGTCATCTCATTCTTAAAATTTGACGCTCCGCAGCCATAGCTGCCCCACGGTTCTGGAATAAACTCCCCCAGAACTGCGACAGTTATCTAACCCATCATACAAACTCACCTATGCTCCACCGCTTGCAATTTATGCTTTGGCCTTTCACTCAAAACTGAAAACATTTCACAGATCCTATATCCTGACTCCCCTTCTTCCTCTTGTCCCTCTTTCCGCGCCAATCCCAGACATTATCCACCTTACCTGCCACGCTGTCTCTCTGCCTGACTTTTGGATCTTGACCTGGATCCAAACCCTTGTGCCTATCGATTTTGTTTTGACTGATAGCCTGCGAATAAGTTGGTCCCCGTGATGTGGCTTTCGTTGGGCACTGTAGAAATATCAGGATTACGATTTCTTGGCAAGTAATCATCCAGTCAGCCTTGTTGTCGCATTATAATCTATTCATAGACAGTATCATGCATTTGTCAAAACAGTTATTACATTTCCATCATAAATACTTTGGAATTTATTTTGTTGCTATTTTCAGAATCAGACTGATGCATCTGATGGGGACAGTAATGAATCAAAAGGTGGTTCAAAGGTATGGACTTCACAGATATAATACAGGAGTACCAATTTAGTACCCCAGATATGTCAGCTTGCCTGCCTGCCTATATGTCTGTCTGATTGTCTGTCTGACTGCTTACATGCATGTCTGCATGTCTGGCTTTCTGTCTGCCTGCATGTTTGCGTGTCTGCCTGCCTGTCTGTCTGCCGACTGTCTGTCTGCCCGCCTCTTTGCCTGTTTGCCTGTCTGGATGTCTGTTTGTCTTTCTGCTAGCATGTCAGTCTTTCTATCTGCCTGCTTGCCTGCCTACATGCCTGTTTTTCACTAATGGTAAATAATTAGGCCTATTACATTTGGTGCAGAGGACTTTTCCAGTGTACCATTTCATAGTTGATTTTTGGAAGTCATCTGTGTTGTAAAGTCGGCTTGTTGAATGTTGCTTCTTATTGAACTGAGTTCTTTCAGTTGTTTTGGAAGTTGGAGTTGAAGTGAAAGTTTGGTGTTTTAGTTGGACAGTCTGTCACGAGATGATCTCATCAAATTTGTCAAGAAGCAGATGGTGCTGCTTCAGAAGTCTAAAAGTCACTGTGATGGTAAATTGAATTTTGTCAGATCCTCACCCTGTTTTATGAATAATTGCAATCTTTTAATTTTATTTAAATAATGAACTAATTAATTTATTTATTAATGGCTGCATGAATTGATCCTTAATGATTACATTTGGTTTGATCCTAAGAAGAAGAGCAATCCTTTAAGCTCACCCAGTGAGGCAGTCATAGGTATATACAAAGTGTTAACGGCTTTGTTTTCTTAACCTTGGCATATCAGGGCTGGTGTTCTGTCTGTGGCTACCTGATATTCCCACTAAAAGTGTACGGTCAGTGTACTCATTTCATAGTTGAGTTAACAGGACATGTGCATAGGGCAGAAATGTCAAAACGTTTTGCCCTGGTGTGGAATTGGACCCCAACCTCTGAGTTGACAGTCTGGCACGCTAAACCATGCACCCCATAATGTATTATTGATGTAAAATTCATTACATTTTATGTGAAATAGTTGCCAGATCACTTAAACATGTGTCTTATGAAAAGGTAATATTGTACTGAAGTCTGCCGTGGCAGTTGATTTGTTCTGACTTAGGACCAGTTGTTGCAACGTAAAAAAGTTAAAACGGTTATGTGGTACATTTTTTCAGAGCTTTCTCATGAACTTTCCAAAACCAAAGAAAAGTTAAAGAAACAGACAGATGTGGTAAGTCATTTCCTGTCTTTGATTATACATATTATATTAGATTTTATTTTTTTCCAGTTACCTGACATTGTGTTTTTATACGTACCTTACCTTGTGTTTTTTCAACCATCCTGCACTGTGTATTTTCAATTACCTTCACTGTGTTTTTGCATTGTTAGGATACCGATTTCTTTCATCATTTAGAACACTACCTAATTGTAATCATAATCATAACTCAAAATTTCTAAAGCGCTGCTTAAAAGCTAAGCACAGGGCACCAGCTTATTAAAGAGCACTGTGTCAACTCAGTGGGGTTGTCCAAAGATGCCTAATTATAATTTAAACTCTGATTTACCTTTTAAAGCATCACAAGAGGACCCCAGCATATCTTGTGATTGATATTCATTTACTTTTTCATTGTATAATTTGTTCATTTAGTCACGGTACTCTGTTGAACAGAAAACCAGAGCAGAAGATGCAGATGATGATGCTGATGAAAGGGAAAATCTCATCAAAGCGTACAATGCCTCACAAACGGCACTTGAAGAAAGTGCATCCAAGATAGCTGTAAGCAGTTTAGTTAATTGCTACTTATCACAATTTTTCCAAATGTTTCACTCTTGCAGTACAGATAACAATTTCCATGTGCTCATTTTTACCCACCAGCCTGTACTGGTTCAAGAATGGTTATCAAATATATGTTGTTTGAATTGCTATGGTCTTGTTTGTAACTGTATCTCAGTTACATAATGCTGTATGAATAGCCAAAGACATACTCACATACATGCTGCTGAGGAGTTTCTTTAGAGGCATGTAAACTAGTGTGTTACCTTTACCTTTGTTGCCTTAACATTATAGGGTTTAACAGAACAGGTGAACTGCCTGCAACAAAAGAATGAGACATTAACAGCATTGTACCAGTGTATGCAGACCGAGATTGATACATTGGCATCTCGCAACAAGGTTAAGTATTAAGTAGTTTCAGCTTTTAGAAAAAAGCCTTATTTTTTCTAATGTATAATTTTATTTATATAGCTTCACTATATTTGTAATTGAAAGGTGCTATAAAAATGCACAGCTGTACATATACCTCTGGTTTTCTGGCAACCAGACTTGGTTCTTGACTTGACACTGTTGTGCAACCCCACTGACTTGACTCAGAACTCATGAATAAACTGGTGCCCTGTGCTTAACTTTTCAGTAGCGCTTTAGAAATGTTAAGTTTACGATTATGATTATGATTGTATACACTGACTGTTGTTGACATAGCTTGTAATAATTCCCGATTGCCTTACTTAAGCATATGTTGACATTACTGCTTCTATGTAAGGAATTTATCACTGATGTTACCATCTGTACAACCTTGTGCTATATTTGGGTGACTGTTTAGCTGGACCCATTTGATTCCTTCTGAGTTCTGCCTTTGACACCTGTTGATGTAGACCTGAGTATCTGTATTTCCGAAGCTGTTGGTGATCAATAAAGTGACTGAAATTCAATACCTTAACTCTAACTCAGTGACTGTGCATCAGAGTTGCTAAGCAGATTTGCATTGAGGACTTTCACAAGGTCTCTAATCGGAGATGGTCCATAAGGGTATTTAAATTTGCACACTCCATGTCTTCATTTCTAAGAGGTTCTGAAGCAGTGCTGTGTAAGTGTCCAGTCCAAATGCAGTAACGATCTTGATCATAGTACTACATAACAAGTGCTGCACCAGTCAGCTGCAGTATGTGGGCTTGCACCTTAGACACTTCATATGGTACCTTTTAAGCACTTCACAACAGCACTGTCTATGCCAGCCTAAGTGGTGTTAAAGTTCATTAATTTAAAAAGTTCATCAGTAAGCAAACAGTGATCAGATAGCTAGGAATGTCACCACTGGTGGTGAAATACATAAATACATGCTTACACGCAGAACCCATCTGGCGGATTCCCATTCAGAGTCAACGGTTGGTGTCATTTTTAGAATCCTCAGTTCTGTGCTGAGTTGAAGTTAAGCCAGTAAAGTTTTCAGTGATTGTCCGGCTTCAACAGAAGACTCATGTGTGAGGCAAAATAGGTGTTGCCAACGTGCTACTTTATGATTTATGTGGTGTACTTATGTGTAGGAACTAGAGAACAGTTTGTTTCTAATGTCCGAGGCTCGTGACGAGGCTGTCAAACAGCTCAGTTCTCGACAGACATCCGGCGAACCCTCAGCCGTGAATGCTGATCAGGTCAGTTGTTTATTTTTATTTATTTTTCTAGCACCATTATGTGTGATACGAGGTATCAAATGGTGGGACTGTTTATGGATAATATGTTCAAGGTACCTGCTTAGTTATTATCTTCGGGTAGCCTCAGCTCTGTATAAGTAAGGAAGAAACTTGTCTGTTAACATGCCAGATGCAGTACTTAACAACCATCGGCGGAGAGAGGAATTTTAGGTGCGCTAACAAATAGGGCCATCGACCAATCCATTTGGCACTGTGATGTATACACGCCTCATTATAATATGGATTCTTATATAACACTGTTGGATATGTGGATCCCAAATTTAGTTCAGCTTTAGAAAAAGACCGCATTATAAGATGGCCTCGTTTTTAGGCAGTTCTGATATGGCTCCAAAGACTGTTATAAAGTGTTGTTGAATTATTGAAAATTTGCTACTGCTGCTGCTACTACTACTACTACTACTGCCATCACCACCACTACTACTACTGCCATCACCACCGCCACTATTACTGTTGTTACACAAATTTGTAATGCACTTCACTGTGATTAAAATGATATTCCTGAAATAAAATGTAGGGTTTTTATTTCTTCTCAGTTTGTGTGTTGCGTAGTTAAGATACTGATAATTCTGTGAGCAGTTGGCATTAAAATTATTTTCCTGAAATAAAACTTTAGCTTTGGATGTTTCTTTTCAGTTTATTTGTTCAAATTGTGGCGAAATGAAGACAAAAACGGATGAAATGACAACTGTCTTAGAAGAACTGAAGCAGAAAATTGAGTCACTTGAGCCGGTTGAAGCTGAACGAGACCAGTTAAAGCGGGACCTCAGTCAATCTCAAGAGAAGCTGGCAAAGGCTGCCATCTTCATTGATAAACTGAAAAAAGAGAGGCAGCAGCTGAAAGAACAAAAAGCTGAAGTTCAAACATCTCAGTCGACTTTATCAGACTTACAGGAAGCTTTGGACACTGTCAGACAAGAACTTATTGCTGCAAACGAAGAAAAATTGAAGGTCTTCAAAGAGATGGAGAAAATTAAAACAGATTTGGCTAAATCACTTGGAGATTACGAGAAGGTTGTCTCAGAGAAGGCTGAACTTGTGTCACAGTTGGCTGATCATCAGAAAGCATTTGATTTCGTTAAGGTTCAGTTCAAGGATGTACAAAATGATAGAGACATGTGTGCTGAAAAGTTGACCATTTCTCAGAAAAATCTAGATGATATGGTGCAGCATCTAGCCAGCTTGCAAGAGGAGCAGAACAGTACAGTAGCAGATTCTGTCGAATTGCAGAAGTCGCTCGACGTTGTCAAAGAAAAACTTGAAGCAGTTACTAATGAGAAACAAGTAGCTGATGAAGAATTGGAAAAACTGCGAGAAAAGTTAGTGGAAACTGCTCAGGTTTCCAGTGAAATGGATGCGAATGCTAAGAAATTGCAGGATGCAGAGGAGTTGCTGAGCAAAACGAAAAAAGAACTCAGTGCAACAGAAACAGAACTCGAGTCGGAAAAGATGCGAAACAAAGAACTGGAGGAAAGAGTTTCTCATTTGAATGAGACTAGAGAGGAAATGTTAGAACCAATATCACAGCTATCAGGTGAAGCAGGTCCGGTTGAAAATGCTGTGTTGGATGACCTCGTACGAGAATTACATCAACCGATAGACCAACTGAAGACAGAATTGGAGCTTCATACAACAAACGAACAGGAGGTCACTGCCATGAACAAAGAACTGAGGAACCGGGTTAAAGAACTGGAATTAAGAATTGGCAAAAACTTTGATGAAAGTAAGAACTTAGAAACAGACGGGATCTGTTGTGATGCCTCTGAAGAAACTGTCGAAAATCAGCCGGAAGAGGAAGCCAAAGAACAGATTCCAATCGACAGACAATTGAGTTTGTTGGAAAAAGATGCTTTACGACAAGAACAGTTACTGCTGCGAGAGAAGCTGACTGAGTGGGAGACAATGATGCAGATGCTGCAGACGGAGAGGGATGTTATGGAGAGGGAGATAACTCGGATGGGAGAGCGGGAAAGAAGGGATGGATGCCTGCTAGAGGAGATACTGCTGGTGCTACAGAATGCCCTCCAGGGCCGAGACCTTTTCCATGATCAGACGAAGATGATTGAAGATAACGGCGCCTTATATGCTAAACTTTGCCTCCTGCAGAGCATCGTTGACGAGATGAACTTCGAACGGGACGAGATGAGAGAGAAGATCCAGCACCTTACCGAGCAGGTCACTGAGCTGGAAAAATGCGTTTCGGAGACTGCAGGAAATAATGCTTCATCTTCAAGAAATGGCAGAAGTAAGAATGACGACAGAATTTTGTCAGAAGAATTAGATGAGGCTAGTGGAGCTTTGCAAGAACCGGCTGGAAAGGAGAAAGGCATCAGTGAAAATGAGAGCATTGTCAATAGTCTGAATAAGAAGATTGAGGCTCTGAGTGAAGAGGTTGTTGAATGGAAACAGCTGTTGGAAGTCGAAAAGACAAACTCCAAGAAGTGGGAGATCCGCTGTGACGAGATGCAGGGAGTTGTGGAAGGTTTAATTGCAGAAAAAGAACAGCTGGAAAAGAAACTCCTGGAAGCAATGAGAGCAGTGGGTCATGTTCAGCTGGAGAGTACCCAGCCACCATCTTGCAAGGAAGAAGAGCATGCTGGTGAAATCGCACATGCGAATGATAACCAGACACACTTGGATGAAGCAGCCAAAGTGGATACAGAGGCAGGTGAAAGCAAGAAAAAAGAATGGTTGATGACGGAACAGGTGAAGCAGAAGACCGTGAAAAAGAGCAGACCTTTGGTAATCCAAGTTCTGTTGGAGGACGAGAAGCTACAGATGTTGGAAGAAAATCGGAATTTGAGAGAAGAAATCCAGTTGCTTAAGAAACAGCTGGACACCTCAGGGGATCATTCAACTGAGATGATAAAGTCACAAGCCGGGCAGCTACACAGGGATGATGTCGACAATTCTGCAAAAGAGGAAATTGGTGACGACACTTTCCAGGACACAGATCAAGCAGAAAAGGTTATTCGGGACTCATCTGTTTCTGATGCAGCTGATGAAACAGGAGGAACATTGGGAGATAAAGATACTGAGCATACTCTAGAAGGAACTATGGAAGAAAGTGCAGATGTGGGATGCCTCCTGCAAGAGAAGAGAGATGAACTGCACAAGATTTCTGAGGAAATCAATACAGCACCAGAGAGGTCTGTTACCAAAGCAGAACTGGAAAGACTGAGAAAGGAGTGCAGCCACGCAAGAGCAGAGTTTGAAGTCCTGCTTCAGACTAAGAACTCAGAGATCGAGAGGCTGCAGGCTGAGCTTATCCAGGCTTCCAAAGAACTAGAGAAGAACCAAGATCATGAAACAATGATCATCACCTTGAGGAAGGAAATTGTTCAACTTAGGAAAGAAGAGGCAGACTTTAACGAACAGAAAGAGATGCTTGTTTCTGAAGTGACCAATGCTCGGAAAGATGCAGAGACTATCTCCTATGAAAAGAATGCTGAGATTCAGAGGCTGAAGGAAGAGCATCACAGATTTAAAATAGAAGTCGAAGCACGAGTTGAAGAGTACAAACATCAACTGCAGATAGCTGTAGAAGAATCTGGCCGACACTTGGCTGGGGATGCAGACCAAATGTCTCACAAAGATGCAGAGATTCGGAGGCTGGAAGATCTGCTTACGAGACTGCGAGAAGAAACAGAAAGCTGCATCAAGGACAAGGATAATGAAATCGATGAAGTCAAAGAGAAACTTGTTGCTGCACAAGGAGAATTGGAGGACCTTAACAGAGAACTTAATGTGGCCCAAGAAGAGGGCAGAAATCATCACATGGAAATTCTTGATCTCAAATCGGAACTTGGTCATATCCAGGATGAAGCAGCCAGATCCATGGCAAAGAGCAATTCGGAATTTGAGGAACTAAAGGCAGAACTTGTAAAGGTTCAAGCATTGGCCGACGGCAGAGAAAGTCAGTTAGATAAGTCTGCCGTTGAGCTTTGCAACTTAGTGCAAGAAATGGATGAAAAGAACCAAACTATCAAGAAACTGCAGGAAGATGTGCTTTACACGAAACAGAACTGTGAGTGTGAGGTGAAAGAGAAAAATACACGGATTTCAGACCTGGAAGATCTTCTTGACAAACTTAGGAAAGATTCTGAAGCTTCGATCATAAATAAGGACACCAAGATCAAAGAATTGGAAGAAGAGCTCCAACAAAATCTTGAAGGTCATTTCAAGGACAAAGATGCTGAGATTGAGAGCTTGAGAGTTGAATTGCTAAAGATTAGAGACCAAACAGAAGGCCATATCAGAAACAAAGATAATGAAATTGAGAGATTAAAAATGGAGCTTTTCAAGATTAAGGAGGATTCTGAGAGGAATGCTGAGATTAAGGAGTCTGAAACTGAGAGATTAGTGGCTGAACTTAAAGTCAAAACAGAGTTTGAAGAAAATGTTAAGGTCAGGGATGTTGAAATTGAGAATTTAAAATTGGAGTTGATTAAGGTTAAAGCAGAGTTTGAAGATCTGCTGAAGAACAAAGATTGTGAAATTGAGAATTTAAAGTTGGAGTTGGTTAAGGTTAAAGCAGAGCTTGAAGATCTGCTGAAGAACAAAGATGGTGAAATTGAGAAGTCAAGAGCAGAACTTTTAACGATTAAGGAAGGGTCTCAAAATCTGACAGAAGGCAGAGATCAACAGATTGATTGTCTTCAAGAGCAACTTCTCAAGCTCAAGGAGGTTGAAGGTCAGTTCAAGGTAATCGAAAGTCAGCTCTGGGAAGTTGAAGGTCAACTCAGAGAGGTTAAAGGTCAGCTCAAGGACAAAAATGCTGTGAACGAGAGACTCGAAGCCCAGCTTGTCGAAATTCGTGAACAAAATGAAAATCTTATCAGAAATCAAGAGAATGAGATACAGAGTGTGAAAGATGATCTTGAAAAGAGTAGGATAGAATCAGATAATCTAGTTTCTAGCAAAGACTCCGAGATACGGAAGCTGCTAACAGAAATTGACTGCATCAGAGAAGAAAGCAGGAATACCTTAGCATCTAGAGACACACAAATAGAAGGTCTTGAAAAGAGACTTGAAGCATTCCAGAATGAGGCTCATAATACAGATAATCTGAGTTTAGAAATGCAGAAGCTGCAAGAGGAATCTGACAGGATGAGGTTGGTCATTGAACAAAGGGAAAGTGAGATTGAACAACTGAAGGAAGAAGTTGCAAGAGGAAAGAATCTGATGGAATCATCGTTTGAAAGGAAAGAGAATGATCAGATGGAGACCTCCAGTGGACATCTGGAGTCAAGTCTGAACCAAGTGAGCATTGGTAACTCTTATTCTGACTGAGTAACCTGGCAACTTTATTTATTTATTTATTTATGTATATATATATATGTATCTATCTATCTATCTATCTATCTGTCTGTCTATCTATTTATTTATTTGAATATCTGTCACTTATATTCTGATCAAAAATGTAGCAATGTTATTTATTATGGATTTATTTAGGTGAACATCTGTAATCTATGTTCTGATCCAGTAATGTAGCAGCTTTATTTATTTATTTGAGCTTCAGTAACTTATGTTCTGAATGAGTAATCATTATCAGTGCAATAAATTATTGTGTTATGAAAAGGAGACTTCTTCGCTGTCGTCTTCGGGTGAAACGGTGGCCGTGTTGGAGCAGCGATTGAAAGAACGAGAGGAACGAGAGAATAAACTCAAACAGTTGACTCTGAAGGCTAAGAAAGAGTCAGCAGATCTCAGGGCTAAAGTATGATTACTGATCGATCGTTTCTAAGTCGTGGATTGCTAAAAGTTGTGCAGCATGAAATTAATCTATGGAACAAGTAATCTTGAAATTTAATCATATTTAATTCCGTGTATTAGTCAGTCATTTATGAGTTGTTTTGATAAGAGCTTGCTAAAAGTTGTATGCTGTGGATATGTATAAAAGGATGAGCAATTTCCAGGTAGTTGTTGTCTGGGGTGCATGACAGATACTGATGAGTATGTTGGACTGTCAGCTGAGGGATTGGGGGTTCAAGTCTTTGCCAGAATAGAAAGATTTCTGTTCCTCGAGAGCCCATAGCAAACTTGGTTATAAAATGCCCTGATTTGATTTAGTGACTTCTTAAGACCATGTGTTGTCCATGGGAAGATCAGTTGGTGAGGGAGTGGACTGGCTGCCCAGGGTTAAGAAAATGAAGTTGCTAATGCTTCATACCCATGGTTGCATTTAGAAGTTAGCCTAATGGACTGATCTTTTTGTCAGGTCTTGCTAAAAAATGTTTAAAAATGAAAGGAGTTACGATGCATTTGATCTCCAGTCATAACTGACTCATGGTCTGCTGAAAGATGCTCAGAGTATAACTGACCTGAGAAATGGAAGTTATAAACTTCACTATGTCCTGCTGGAAATGCAAGAGACATTTTAAATTATTTTTATCTTGCAGCTGACTGCCTGTCAGAAAGACTTGGATATAACCCATGCAAAACTGCTTGAAGCTACCAGTCACAAGGACAGCAATCAGTCGATACAGTTCCAGGTGAATCATCTGTCAACAAATTAATTAACATGAAGCACAGTCCCTGTCATATTTTAAGGTTTTTCAGCTCTGTGGAGCTACATTGTTTTTGATGAATTTGACCATTATCAGTTAGTATGAAAGCAAACACTTAAAATCTTTAGAAATATATACATTTTATACATGTATAATTTTTTCATCTTTTATTCATCAGTCAGGTTCTGTTAAGAAATAGTCGATCAGATCATTGTTTACCTCAAAGTTGATAAAAAATATGAAACAATTTTAATATTAAAAATCAGAATTATAAATTTTAAAATGCACATAAAATTTTATTAACAGAACGAAATTTAATAAAACACTGCAAAATGTAGCCTGTAATAAGGCAAACCTATAGCAACACGCAAAAAGCTAAAAAATAACTAGTTTGGTCCAAAAATAGGGTTTTGTTTATTCTAAAGTCGTCACTATTGATTACATCTGCCCTCATGATGTTCCTTGCCATCGCTGTCTTCGAATTCCAAAACCTCTCATTGTCAAAAGTATTTGTTTCAGGAGCCTTCAAAAGTTTTCATTGGCTGAATGATACAATTATTTTTTCACAGCTGATGAATGGAAAAAGATTTCACTATGGAGAAGTGGCTGACAGTTAAGAAACAGGACATGATTATTTAAATTTTGAATGGCTGGACATGATGTTTGCCGCAAAATCGTCCGAAGTTGCATTCATAACTTTAAGAATCCATTGGAAAAACCCATACAAAGGATTTTTCAGTTGTTCAATGTTTCTGCTAGCTAATAGAGCTAACAGAGCTATAAATATAGCTATTTTTATGCAAGGGGAAATTTATTCTGTCAACATTCAATGTGATAGTTAAAATAGTGGTTTCTGGTCTGTTTGTAAATCAGGTAGAAATATTTCTGTTTATTACACATGCCATGCAATTATTATTGCAGCTCTAGTTGCTCAGCAACAATAGATTTGTTTCATAATTGAAGTGACGTAACAATAGATTTGTTTTATAATAATAATAATAATAATAATAATGTTATTATTATTATTATTATTATTAATTTTTCTTGCTGATAATTTTTTAACTTCTTGAGGGATCATAAATAATAATAATAATAATAATAATTATTATTATTATTATCATCATTATTATAACAAAGAGATTTTGTAACACAGATGTGTTAAGAGTCACTATAATAACGTTCAATTATAGTTAGGATGACCATTTTCTTGAGCGCTTACTATATATTGCAAGAATGTAGGGATTCAAGCTTCTCTGAAAGATGGTTGCAGTGTAAGAACCTTGAGCAAGCCCTTCACATACAGTGGCTTAGCACTTTCAATCACTTCAATCACTTTCAGTTGCATGGGAATGTTGTGTGACTTAGCAAGCAAGTATTACAAGCTTCTGTAATAATTTTACATTTTTCAGGTCTAAGTTGAAGACTTGCCTGTTTCAACGTACTTACTTACCATAGCCTAACTTCTGGTGTCAAATTCTGAGTGGACTTCTTCAGCAGATTATGATATTTTGCTGCAGTTTAACTTGAATTGACCATCAATTGATGTCTTGTGCATTATGATAGCGGCACCACAGAAGTCATTTAGATTTCGCTGGATAATTAATAGGTTTTCTAATTCATTGAGTAGGCCTGAATTTTTATAATGCAAGACGATTTTGCTGTAGAGCCTACAGACAGAGTATGAAAAGCTGGAGTCGCTGTTTGAAGGAGAGAAAAGCACAAGACTGGAATTGCAGAAGAGTTTGAAGCAGGCTGTTGATGAACTTTCAAACGTCAAAGTAAGTGCAGCCGAGCTGACTGAGGAAAAGTCCAAAATGCAGTGGGATCTACAGAAACTAGAACGAGGGAAGAAGGTTTGTAATTATTTATTAACTCTTACATAATTTTATTTATAAATAAACAAACTAATAGGTTGCGGAATTTTATGTGTTAATTGTAGCATTTTCTTTTTGAGGTGTGTATATAAGTGTGTATGTATATATGTATATGTGTATCGAGATATGTATGTATATGTATATATGTATGAAGATACCTTGATTAGTGCCTTTTAAGTACCTGTCGACTGATAAGGATAAAGGTGCAGTGTTTGCAACTTCATTTTCTCGGCCTTGACCTTTGTTTGGCCAGTAATTTTCCCTGATGCCTGATTATGCATCAGCATCTTTGAGAGGTGCATAGAGGCGCTATATGATTAAAAAACTACATTCACTTATGCATGCATGCATACATACATATACTATACTTGGGACATGGTTGCCAATTGGATAGAGCCATTGGCTTGTAATGCAGATAGTATGGGTTCAGGTCTCCCTTCAGATGGTTACTGCATCATAGGTGCACTGAGCAACTCCTTCCCTCACAGTTGCTTGGTGTCATCAACTGATCCTTACACATTAGGTGGTGGCGCTAAATAAATGCAGAAATAATTATAATAACATGGATAGGGATGAAGGCATTTGGAGGAAGGGAGGCAGAGAGCGAAAATAGAGGAGAGGGAGGAAGAGGGCAAAAACGGAGGTAAGGGAGGAAGAGGGCGAAAGTGGAGGAAGGGAGGAAGAGGGCAAAATGGAGTAAAGTGAGGAAGAGAGCAAAAATGGAGGTAAGGGAGGAAGAGAGCAAAAGTGGAGGAAAAGGAGGAAGAGAACAAAATGGAGGACGTTCCCTCACCACATATCTTCCGACATAATGTTTTCAGTTCTATTCAGTTTGTGGCTAGGGTTGCAGAATAGTGACACAGAAATCTACCATTTTGCCTTAGAGGAGAATCAAACTCCAACCTGTCGGTAGAGATTCCAGCATGCTAACAATTAGTCTGCCACACCACAAGTGAATAGATTGAATTGTGTTTCATTTGTCTACTTTTTTTGTGTGTTTATATTACCGTTCGACTGTGTTGACTTTCGACTAGCATTTAAGAGTTTGAAAAATCTTTTTCCTCTAGGAATTGGAGACGTTGCGACAAGAGAAAGAACAAGAAGTTCAAGCTGAGCGGATCCAGCGAGAGCAGATGGCTCGAGACAGAGCTGAAGTGAGCATCTTTAACTGGCTAAAAATAAATTAGTATATATAACATATTATATTTAGTATTAGATTATTTTTCATTTGGTTTTATTCAGTTTGTTTGATTTTTATATAATAAAACTGTAACATTAAGTAATAATTATTTATTGTAGCAGTAGTTAAGCTTTTGGCCTCTGTCTAATCTGTTATTAAATTATTTATTTATAATTATTTATTAAATAATTATTTATTTAATAATTTATTGTTTAATAGATTACTTTATAAATAAGTTTCATTCCATGTCTTTGTTTTTTTTATTTATTTTTATGTGTTTATTTTAAGCTGGAGAAAAGAGTGTTGAAAGCAGAAAGCCAGTGCCGAGATACAGAGGATGAACTGAAGATGGAGATTCGGCATCTTCAGGACCAACTCAAGGCAGCCAAACAGGAACTGGATTTTGCTAAGACTGTGAGTTGTCATGGCAACGGATTAGTATTTATCCGTGCTTTCTGTCATTTTAGTTAAACACTGTAAAATTATTATTATTATTTTACGAAATGTAGGTACCTCAGGATTTGAAAAATAAATAGGTCAGGAGCTTTTGGAAAATGTCTAAAAGTTCAGATCTTGTTCTTAAAGTTTAAAGAACGTGTTCAGCCAACTTTACTTTCTTTTCAGCCCACTGTTGCTCATCTGTGCTAACAGACATTTGCCTCTCAGCAGCCGTGGATATGAAAGGACTGCAGTTCTTCTTCTTCTTCTTCTTATACAGGAAATCCAGCAGACAAGTATGATGGACCTGGAGATTGCCGATTATGAGAGGGCAGTGAAGACCTTGCACGAAACGGTGGCTGATCGAGACGCCAAGCTCAAAACCCTGCAGGAAGAAGTTGAACAGCAGCAGGAACAGAGAACTGCACTGCAGAAACTTCTGGGTGAGCATGCAAACATTCTGTGTGTGCTTTTGTGAGGTCCTTTGCATCGTCTTGCGTTTGTTGTCTGACTGCTGTGATCCACCCACGCCTACAATTCCTTGCTCAGTCGATGGATATGTGGCATTTTAAGAAATACAATACTTGCTTGCATGCTTGCTTACTTACTTACCTTAAAATTCGCTGTATTAAGTGTTTTGATACCCTACACTAGAAACTTGTTAAAATGCTGTTTTGGGGAGCTATATCAAGAACTGTTTTATAGCAAGGTCATGTTATAATTGTTTTAATGATTTCATTGTCTCTAGCTGAATTTCATTGTCTCTAGCTGAACTAATATAGGATCCATGCCTCTGACCTTTTTATATCAGAATTCGTGTCATAATGAAGTGTGCAATAATGAGTCTCTTGTGCAACACTACTACTGTAACTGCTTTGTGGTTGTGATGGCATCATAAGCCAAATTTAAGGATGTCTTTTAGAAAATTGCTTTCAAATGGGATTTGTGTTGCTTTAAATTTGTTGTAGATTCTTCTGCAAGTCAGTATACACAGTTGGATGATCACTGTAACAAACTGAAACAGCTTCTCGTCAAATCAAAGAAAGATTTGGCAGAAGCAAAAAAACTAGTAAGTTCCAGATGTGATGTTGTCAGTAAAACCCGTCAATGATGATCGTCTGTATGTTCTTGTCAGTGTGCTATGAACCCCAATCAGTTAGTCAATCAGTCAATCATGTGCGAATGTTCTTGTCGTAATCTCTAAATAATTCATTCAGTCATTCATTCATTCCTGCAGAGCATTTATATAGTGCCTTTCAAGGTGAACATTTTAAACCCAATAAATCACATCTTATTCTTTCCGTCATGCTGCATAACACAGAGCTTGTATGGGATGTGCAGATGTTCTCTAAATTGTTTATTCATTCATGTAGATATTTTAAGACACAGATACGATCTGTTTGACCCCAGTGGTTGTTTGGACTTTAAAATAAAATTATTCTTTTGTCGAATTTCTGCTAGGAAGGAGAACAACGTACAGTGGATGCTCAGCTGAGGGGTCAGCTGGAGAGATTGACGCAGTTGACAGAGGAACAAAAGGTTGTTCAGTCAACTTCATTATTCTTTCTGCTTCTTCATTTATTTGTCTTATTTATTAACATCCTTTTTATTTGTTTTTATACCGCATACACCAGATCCTCCTTTCAGCACTCTTAATTATTTTTATTGTTGTTGTTGTTGTTATTGTTATTATTATGAAAATTTTTAACACGTGCAAAGTCATACAGAAATGCGAATTCAAGGTGAGGTAAATGCAAATTGGAGGCACGATAAATGCAAATCAGAGGCATGGGAATTATGACTCAAGTTCTTTTATAAAGCAGTCGTGAGCATGGATCCCAAATTTAGTTTTCTTCAAGTTCTTTGCCCCTGAATGTTTGAATGTCCAATGGCACCATTCCTGACTTTGTTGGGTCTCCTCATTTGGTTTACTGTATCCATCCACCATCGTCCAGTCAAAAATTTAGTTAAGCTAGAAAACAGCCTCATAATTGTTATTTTTAGAGCAGAAACTTACTTAGTACTTAGTCCTTCCTGTGCAGGTCTGCACACCAGGCAGTGCAGCTTCTCCATTCATCTCTGTTGACCGCCAGTCTTCCTGCCTCAGCCCACGATATCTCCAAACACCCGAGGTCATCTCTGATGGTCTCTGGCCAGTTCTTCCTTGGTCTTCCCTTCCTCCAATGAACTGGATTCCCTTCAGGAATCCAGTTCATTGCTTGATTGACTCGCCTGTCTCTATCCATACGAATTTCATGTCCCATCCGTTTCAGTCTTCTCTTTCTGATGATATTCTCTATATCCTCTTGTCTCGTCCCCTCTCTTATTTTTATTTGATATCTTATAATGCCACAAAATGTGCAGAATTCTTCTCGGCCATCTATGATGGGCTGCCTGAAGTCTTTTCTTGTTTTGCCACCATCATTGGCCAAGTTTCTGATCCTTATAATAGTGTACTTAATACAATGGCCTCATACAAACGAATCTTTTTCCTCAAACTGCACCCGTTATTTTTCAATATCTTTTCAAGTCTCCCAAAAGCAGCATTTGCCTTTCCTATGCATATCCTTACCTTTAGAGCAGAAATCGTTATATAAATGTGTACTTGGGCACTGTGATGTGTTCACTAGCATGCTGGTTCTATAAACTTATGATTGAAGGTTTGGTCCTGCTGAGTGGACTCTGTGTACAACCCTGGATAGGGTGTTACTCCTTGCTTTTCAGATTCAGATTTAGTGACCTTGCATGCATAATAAGTGCAATAAATAAATAAATAAAATAAATAAACTATAGATTTTGTTGTATGGTAAGCATTACTGTGTTGCTGTTCCCTTTCAGCTTCAGATTTCATCTCTCGTTGCTGAAAACAAGAAGCAAGGAGAGAACTTGCGCCTTCATTCCGACAGTCACCAGAGGACAGCACAGTCGATGGAACAGCGAGTTCAGTCACTGGAACATGACCTTCAAGTGGCAAGGTCAGAGATGGCTGCGATCCAGGCAGAGTATGACAGCTATAAGGTGAGCTGCATCTGTAATGGAAAGACTTTTAAATCTTTGACATAGTAAGGTATTCATTCACTTGTAAGGTAGGGTAAAATAATTGCTTGCTTATCGCGTAGGTGTCAGAAAAGAGTCTAAGCGGAACTGATTCAGACAAATGACCTTTCCTGAAACCTGGTCAGTAGTCTATGAATAATTGTCTGCTCTAACAAACGAATACACTTATCTTGGCCGAAATGGGAATCCACGTGGGTGGGAACCCACCAGTGGTGTGACTTTTCTAGTTTTCTGAGCACTGCTTGCTTAATGATAAACTTCTAGCATTATAGAGGGTAGCTTAGAGAACACTTCTGATTAGTTACTCTTGAAGAATTGCTATACAAATTTACAAATGCAGTTAAAATACAAAGTAATCAGGGTACTTATTATGTCTGTTCATTCTGCTCAATTGCTTCTGTAATTTCGTTCTCAGCTTAAAATTTACCTGTTTCAAATTTCTTATCCACCCTAGGCTGCTTCTCTGTCTTGTGAACTGACCTTCTGGGTATTGACCTGATTGCGGCTTGGCTTTGGTTTGCCATCTGTTGATGCCTTGTGCATTAGACACTGGCGTGATAGAAGTTATTAAATAATTATTATTTAATCTGATTGGATGTTCCTTTTCTTTTGCTTGTTGACGATGATAACAGGTCAGAGCTCACAGTGTTCTGAAGCACCAGAAGACTCGTTCAAATGCCGCTGATGACACATCTGTTGAACAGGAACGATTAGAAAGGTTGCTTTTAATTAGATGTAAAAAAGACTGTAACAGCATTATATTTTGGATATAATCTTTTCCTGATAACATTTGTGACTTGATGCAGTGCAATGTTTGTAATGTAATCTGGTGATATATTTATATAGAACCACTTTTTAAATTTTATCTCTGACATTGTAATACAGTGTAATATAATGCAGTGCAATGTAATTTAATGAGAAGATATATTTATGTAGCACCACTTGAAGCGCTTCTTTTTTGATTCCGAAGGAATCTTTCAAGAAGGTACTGTTGTAATTTAATGTACCATATATTACATTACTTATGTGAGATATCATGTTCTTGATTTCTTAGTAATAATGTAACTATTATTCTTTGAGAAATGTTGACTAATTGGCTGTTTATGAATCGCTTTCTAGGCAGCAACTCGAAAAGTTCGTGGAATCACTGAAGACTAGATTGGCTGACGTGAAGTTAGTTCTAAGTGTCTACTAACTTCTTGTTTCTGTTTCTTATTGAATCATCCTGATCGTAGTGATTATGATAACAACGATTTGGATCTTAATGATCGTGATCATCATCACTGGTCATCAGTGAACCATTTTGGATCTACATGTAATGCAGTAATACTCGGTTAATGTTTTTATTCAACCAATATTCAAAGAATTTTGCTGTATGAATTTACCATTAAATTAATCTTGTCTACTGTAGTCGAATGTTGCTGCATTGAGGTACTGACAGCTCACACCAGATCAGTTGTCATTAAAAGGATTGTTGCTATTTAGAGCATCCCAAATGCATCTTGTTTGTATGTTGGTGAGGCTAGGTTGTCACTTATTCAGAAGATGTTGCCACTGCATGTGCTATAATTCAGCTTTTGTTAGATGGCATCTCAGTAGCAGTCGCTACTGATTTTCTCAATTTAGAACTGCTTTGTAAACACTAAGGAGCTTTGTGAACATTTCAAATAGTGTCTTGCAGAACTGATATTTTGTTTCTTTTCTATGTCTTTGTCCATGAGTATTTTTATCTGTCGGATTGATGATCTTTGGATGCTTTCTGCAGTCAACAGATGTCGTCTGTGTCCTCCGAGTATGAGCTTCTCCAGCAAGAACACGAACGGCTCCAAACGCGCCACTCTAAGCTCATTGCCGAAATGGAGGCAAACGAACGCGCCTGGAGAGACAGGTACTAATGATCCGATGATATGAAAAAATTGTTCTCAGTGTTGGCTAGTTACTGTTAAAAAGTAATTAGTTACAGAAGGCTCATCTCCAGTAATTAGTAATTAGTTACAGAAGGCTTATCTCCAGTAATTAGTAATTAGTTACAAAAGGCTCATCTCCAGGCTGTGTGTAGCTCAAAGTTCTCTGCCGGGTGGATCCAGTTGAGCAAAATGCACTTAGTGCACACTTGAAAACGCACTTAACATCTGATCTAATCTAAATCTAATGACTTCTATAGTGCCGTTTTCATAATGCTCAAGTCAGAATTGCAGTAAAAATCATACACCATTGGAGAAGCCAAGTTGAATCCTGATGGCTCATAGAAACCAGAAGCCAGGCTATGGTGGGTAAGTGATTTGAAAGAGATGGTAAATACATGCACAAAATACAGGTTGCAGCTGCTTACCAATTGATTTTGTTAATCCAGCGTTTTAATGCTGTCACTTTCAATGGTACCTTTTTGCTGCTGAGCTTTTGACGAGTCATAACCATTTGATATGCATTATCTTCTCTCCCAGTTGATATTACATAGACCTTGGGTGCATTCTTGTGTTCTTCTGATACTGGTTTGTTTCAAGAACCTACAGTCAGGACAACTGAGGATCATGTGCATTTAGCTGCTGTGCTTCTCGTATTTGGAATCGTCTACCACAAAAGGATTGACAAACTCGCTATCATCTTTTAAATCACTTGTCAAGACTCACTACTTTATCCTGGCTTATGCATGATTCCATCTTGGCCCTTAGTGAACATACATCCACCCCTCAGATTCAGGTGTATTGACATTATGCACATCAAAAGTGCTTTAATAAATAAATAAATAAAACTTTTGGGTTTAAAAAATTTGATTATCAGATGATTATTTTCTGCTTCTGTTTGCTGTTTGTGCTGATTAAAATATGACTTGATTTCTTTGTGACGTCTGAGTTAGGTTGGAGAAGGTGAATGCGGAGAGTTCGTTGAACAGCATGAAAAAAGTTGAAGTCATCCAGCAGCTGACGATGCAGAGTGAAGTTATTTCATCCAGCTACAAGGTCTGCAGACATTCTACTGATTCTTCCAATTGTTTTGTATGATTTATTTTTATTAGTATTACTCATAATTGATTTTTAACTTGGGTAGAAATGAGCCGTCAGGATTTGAGTTAAATATGTTAGTTGTATTTAATTATAATACAGTGTGGAGGAAGGCCGAGGATAGAACAGCATAGCACTGCATCACTGACCTAGCTGCTCTCAGCTGAGTTTGTCACTAGAGCAAGAGAGAATTTTGAGTGAAAAGGTGACAGATTACACCGGAAACTCGTAAAGCTGTCTTTGGGAGCCATGTCAAGAACTGCCTTATAATGAGGTCATGTTACTATGAGGTAATTTTCCATAGATGAACTGAATTTGGGATCCACGTCCTCTGCCATGTTTTATCAGAATTCGTGACTTACTGAAGCATATTATAATGAGAATCCAGTTTAATTATGGTGGTTTCGTAAATTATTAATTAGCAACTTTTGTAGTGCTGTTGTATAATGCAGAAGGCATAAACCGATGCCACGCCATAACTAACCCAGAAGGTCATTTCACAGAGTCAGGAAGATGACCTTTGGTGGATAAGCTGGGTAAGTCTTAAAGGTAAGTCTTAAGTCGAGATCAAAAATTATATAAGAGAGTGAATGAACAGATGCAGGAAGACAATAAGTTGTGTCAATTTTTTTATGCTAAACAGGACCAGATTCAGTCAATACAGGAAGAACACAAACGAGTCGTGGAGTCATTGAGACAACAACTGGAGACCGCAGAGATTGAACTCGATCGATATCATGCTCGATTCCAGAACATGAATCAGAATCTACCATCAAATTCCATGCCATCCTTGCCAGTGCTTGATCACGAGACATCATCTGACCGAGTACTTGAGTTCGTGAAAGAACTGCGACCAGAGGAACGTCAGTCTGGCGAGGTTGGTCGCATTACTGTTCTGACTGATAGTTGCTACCATGATGCCAGGAAGATGTACTATAAGATGTACTATATGTACTATAATGTATGTATCTTATGTGGCACCTTTATAGTGCCTTTTAATCTCTGTACAGGTCTTCCACTCAAAACTGAAAACATACCTCCAATTCCAAACACCACCCACCGTAGCCGTCTGACTGTCTGCCTGCATGACTCTTGGATCTTGACCAGAAACCGATTTTGACCCTTCCTATATATCGATTTTGTTTTGACTGAGAGTCTGTGAATAAGCTGGTTCCTGCGACTTAGCTTTCATTGGGCACTGTAGAAATCTTGAGTTTACGATTACTGATTATGATTAATAGCCTCACAAAGATACTTACTATCTAATCTATCTAATCTAATGTAATGACTGCTTTAGCACCATTATCATAATGCACAAGGCTTCAATCAGTGGTCACTTCAGGTGGAACCGTAATCAAATATAGGTGCTATATAAATGTAAGAAAGTAGGTATATTTGTATCCGAACACTTGTGTAGTGCCTTCTAAGAACCTCACTGAGGCACTGAAACCCAGCTGTCTAGCTGATCTAAAGTGGTGCATCCTAAGGTGCATCTTCACCATTAATATGGTAGTTTTCTTCACGTTTCGGCTTCTCTTAAACTTTGATTTTGATGTTTCACTTTTATTTTCTAAATTTGTTTAATCTATTTTACAAGTTGTTTTTAAATTTTATGAACATTTTTGTTATGTTTTAGGGTTCAGAAACTGTGGATGACAACCATGTTAAGGTATTTCTGTGAACTTTGAATTTTATTTTTGCTGTTGCTAGTCAATTTTTAATATTACATTTTCAGCCTGTTCATTGACTGAGTTTTTTTTCAGGATAAACTTAATAATTGTATGCAACTACATGTATATAGCTTTGGTATTCTTCTGCTGAAACGCCTTTGACGTGGTAGTAATAAATGTTGGAATTCATTGACCAGTTCTGTCAGTTCGTTCGTTAATGTTATTGAGGTCTAATCTGATCTACTCTGAAGACTTCTATAGCGCCGTTCTCGTAATGCCCGAGGCATCAGTCAATGGTCTCTTCAACGAGATTGCAATTAAATATCATAACCTGTTGGAGAAGCCAGGTCAATTCCAGCAGGTCAGAGAAACCAGAAGCCAGGCTGTAACAGTTTGTAGTTTGTGCAGATCTCCATTAGTGATGCCAATAAGAAGTGAGTTACAGTAGTCAGGTCTGCTGGAAACCAATGTACTAGCTTGTGGGATTAAGACAGTTTGAGGCAAAAGAGATCTAATTCTACATGCATCCCATATGTGAAATTGAGCTGATCTGCTTATGGCCTGAGCACAGTTGCAAAAATAAAGGTCTAAACTTTGGACTCATCTCAGTCAACTGTTTCATCTTTCTCACCCACTGTGGCCTGACTTCTGGTTTCTCTGAGCTGTCAGATTTCAGCCGGACTTCTCCAGCGAGTTCTCCTTTGTCCAATTTTGGACAATGGTTTAACTTGAAGTTAACATTGAATGATGCCATGTGCAGTGTGATAACAGTGCAAGTCATTAAACTTGATTACCTTCTTATATTGGTTGATGTTATTTGTTTTGGCTGAAGATGTCATCAGCAGCCAATCACAGCCTTTTGCCGTTCGAACAGTTGCTTGATTCAACGCAAGTGGATGACGTCATGAGTATGATCATTTCTATGCCTTTGAATTTATCCTTTAGATCATTAATGATTTATTCTGGGTATACACACTTAGCCAGTGTTTTTTGATGTTGCTCTCGTAATCGTAATGCCAAGATTTCTACAGTGCCCAACGAAAGCCACGCCGCGGAGACTAGCTTATTCACAGGCGCTTAGTCAAAACAAAATCGATAGGCAAAAAGTCAAGCTGAGAGACAGTGTGGCAGCTATGGGGGGGTGGTGTTTGGGGTTGGAGAGGAGAGAGAGAGACAAGAGGAAGAAGGGGTGTCAGGATAGGATCTGTAAAAGAGGAATGTTTTCAGTTTTGAGTGAAAGGCCAAAGCAGAAATTGCAAGGAAATTTTTTAAAGTTTATTTCACTATTTACCTGGATGATTCGGATTTGAACATTTCCATAATGAATAAGAAACGGCAGTGGATTTCTTGAACAGTATAATTACAACGAATGTCTGGATGGAATGCATTATTTAAAGTTCTAGTGATTATCATTTGATAGTAATTATTATAAACGTCATTGATTTGTCATTGAAAGGTGTGAAGACAATGGAGTCGACAGCAGAAGAGATGATGTTGAAAGCGAGTTTGGCATCATCCGAAAAGCGGATCGAACATCTAACCCAGGTGTCAGATGGCTCCTTGTGATTTCTCATCTTTCATTCATATTGTAATAAGCATACTACTGCTACTAATACTGCAACTACTAATACTACAAATGGTATCTTACCAAGGATGATTTTAGTAACGAATGTTGGAGAGTTTCTTGTAGTTGGCTAAATAATAATAATAACAAAAATAATAATATGACAGAAGAACTCTTCTGTGTGTGTAGATTCTGAATGAAAGTGAGGCAACTGTGTTACGGTTGACCGAACAGGCTTCGATCCTGAAGGGTGAAATCCGTCGAATGGAACGGAATCAGGAGCGGGAGACTGCCATTTCTAACATGGAATATCTAAAGAATGTTGTCTACAAGGTAATGAAAGCAGACGTTTTCAACTCGGATTTTTGTCCGAATATTTGTTGGATATTTTGGATTTTTGTTGTCTGGATTTTTATTTTTTTTTCAAATTTTTAGGGATTTTTCTTTTTTGGAGGATTTTTGAAATTGTTTCTCTATTTTGTCTATATTTCATCTCTCCAACCCCAAACACCACCCCCTGTAGCTGCCACGCTGTCTCTTCATCTGACTTTTGGATCTTGACCTGGAACCGGACCTTTTTGCCTATCGATTTTGTTTTGACTGAGCGCCTGTGAATAAGCTGGTCCCCATGGTGCAGCTTTCATTGGGCGCTGTAGAAATCTGGGAATTACGATTACGGTATGTTTTTGTCTGTTTTGGTCTGTCAGATAGCAAATTCAATTGCAAAATACAGTTGTAATACTAAGTTGAGGTGAGGCCACTTGTGTCATTTAATTTAAATGACTTTGCTAAGGCACATAACAACATCTACCGCTTTGTGTTATCCGGTGTAATGTGATGAAGTGAAATATAGTGGAGAATATACATAGCACCACTTCAGGAACTCTCAGTCACTGTCTTACTAAAATCATCTTTGGTAAGGTATAATTTGTTTAAGCAGAGGTGTGTCATGTGCCTTAGAGCATTTCTTAAAAGTGCTATATAAATATCTAAATACAGTATGTACACACATACATAAATGCATACATAGGTACACATTCATACGTACATACACACATTCATACATACATTCATACATACACATTCATATATACGTTTACACATACATACATACATACATACATACACACACACACGTACATACATACATAGATACATACACACATATATACATACACTTACGTACATACATACATACCTACATACATACATACATACACAACATACAAATATTGCACAGAAATAAATGTTGTAGTTGAATGAATGTTTTGCTTTAGTTTCTGACGTTGAAAAGTGGTGATGAACGTCTGCAGCTCATTCCAGTCCTTACTACAATGCTCAAGTTTAGTCCGGATGAAAAGGACAAAATGACCGCAATTGCAGCTGGTCAGTTTGTGTCGTTGTGTTGAACAATTGAAAAAGCATTTTCAAGCATGATTTCATGTCATTTCTAGCACAATGTAAAGTATTAAGCGCTTTTTAAAGGATAATATTAACCAAACTTATGGGAGAGTTTGTTTTGTAGAAAAGTGGGGAGGCTGCTTTATGAAAGCCTACAGAGGCTGCTTTATAAAAATGTATGGGATACTGTTGTATAAAAAAGTATGGGATATTTGCTTTATAAAGAAAGATACTGGAAACTTTATAACAAATATGGGAGACTGCTATATGAAAAAGTATGGGAGACTGTAATATTGAAATTATGAGTTTGTTTTGTTTTCTTTAGGAAGTGAAGGTGCGCCCCCTGCTGGCCAAGATGCCTCTGGTTGGAGTGCCTATCTGCATCGTTGGTCGGGACTTGTTTAGAATCGACAAGTGGATCATCTGCAACTTGACTGAAGATGGATCATTATTTTCTTTATGTTAGGTTTATTTGTAAAGAGGGCACTATAAGAATCTTTGACAGATTTCTAATGTTATTACTGATGTCCATGTTACAAGACAAATCCAAGTCCATACACACACACATGCGCACACACATGCACACACATCCATTAAAATACTTGACATTTTCTCAAGATTACTGAGGTAGAACGAAGGTGCAACTTGCAGTTTGCAGCTGTGGGGTAGAGACCTATTGACACTAGAAATATGTGGGGAAATGTATTTTCACTGGGAGAGAGTCGAAACCTGTGGGGATGAGTCCCCCTGTCCCTTTAGAAATTGCGCCTTGGTAGAACACAGGTCACTGCACTCATCATAGTTTTCCAACATTGACTAAAGGCATTGCATAAATACCCTCTTTTTCCAGAGTCTTGCCTGGTTCTTCACATTGCTTTGCATTTTGTGGATCTAATATTTTAGAAGTATACATATATTTTTTTAATTAATCATGCTTATTTGTTTAAGTTCCAAACTTTAATATGTAATAGAATAATAGTAATTGTAATAATAATAATAATAATAAAAACAATAATTGCACCTTTCCGGATAGCCCCAAAACTGAGATGAGGCCTGATTTTTTAGAGATCTGCTTCCAAGATACTCATAATGCAATTTTTTTTATTTCTGAGGGATCATTCCTACCTCAGGTAAAAAAATAACAGTAACAGTAGAGTAATTACCTTTGGGAATGTTACCTTAATTTTACCTTTCCTCAAATTGTCTTGCATTAACTTACCTTTCCTTACCTTATGTTACCTTACTTGATTGCTTACTAGAGGCAATCCTATCATTTTGATTAAATTTTTCTACTCTGTGATAATGTGTTTATTTTCCTTATGTGACAACATTTCTGTTTAATAAGTTTGCCCTAGTTTTAGGGTGTTCGGTTTTTGTTTATACGTGACGACAATTAATAACCTTGCGCACTGGGTGCATAAGGTATCTTAGTAAAACTGACTGCGGTATAATTGTCTGTGTTAAATATTGATTAAGATATGTACAAATAAATAAATCAATGTGGGAATATTAGTAGTGGTTTCATATGTTTAACACCATCTTGTGGTTGCCAGCGCCATTGATGTAGATACGTCATGCTTTGAATATCGGCTATTGATGTAAATACGTCATGCTTTGAATATCGGCTATTGATGTAAATACGTCATGCTTTGAATATCGGCTATTGATGTAAATACGTCATGCTTTGAATATCGGCTATTGATGTAAATACGTCATGCTTTGAATATCGGCTATTGATGTAAATACGTCATGCTTTGAATATCGGCTATTGATGTAAATACGTCATGCTTTGAATATCGGCTATTGATGTAAATACGTCATGCTTTGAATATCGGCTATTGATGTAAATACGTCATGCTTTGAATATCGGCTATTGATGTATATACGTCATGCTTTGAATATCGGCTATTGATGTAGATACGTCATGCTTTGAATATCGGCTATTGATGTAAATACGTCATGCTTTGAATATCGGCTATTGATGTAAATACGTCATGCTTTGAATATCGGCTATTGATGTAAATACGTCATGCTTTGAATATCGGCTATTGATGTAAATACGTCATGCTTTGAATATCGGCTATTGATGTAAATACGTCATGCTTTGAATATCGGCTATTGATGTAAATACGTCATGCTTTGAATATAGGCTATTGATGTAAATACGTCATGCTTTGAATATCGGCTATTGATGTAAATACGTCATGCTTTGAATATCGGCTATTGATGTAAATACGTCATGCTTTGAATATCGGCTATTGATGTAAATACGTCATGCTTTGAATATCGGCTATTGATGTATATACGTCATGCTTTGAATATCGGCTATTGATGTAAATACGTCATGCTTTGAATATCGGCTATTGATGTAAATACGTCATGCTTTGAATATCGGCTATTGATGTAAATACGTCATGCTTTGAATATCGGCTATTGATGTAAATACGTCATGCTTTGAATATCGGCTATTGATGTAAATACGTCATGCTTTGAATATAGGCTATTGATGTAAATACGTCATGCTTTGAATATCGGCTATTGATGTAAATACGTCATGCTTTGAATATCGGCTATTGATGTAAATACGTCATGCTTTGAATATCGGCTATTGATGTAAATACGTCATGCTTTGAATATCGGCTATTGATGTATATACGTCATGCTTTGAATATCGGCTATTGATGTAAATACGTCATGCTTTGAATATCGGCTATTGATGTAAATACGTCATGCTTTGAATATCGGCTATTGATGTATATACGTCATGCTTTGAATATCGGCTATTGATGTAGATACGTCATGCTTTGAATATCGGCTATAGATGTATATACGTCATGCTTTGAATATCGGCTATTGATGTATATACGTCATGCTTTGAATATCGGCTATTGATGTAGATACGTCATGCTTTGAATATCGGCTATTGATGTAGATACGTCATGCTTTGAATATCGGCTATTGATGTAAATACGTCATGCTTTGAATATCGGCTATTGATGTAAATACGTCATGCTTTGAATATCGGCTATTGATGTAAATACGTCATGCTTTGAATATCGGCTATTGATGTATATACGTCATGCTTTGAATATCGGCTATTGATGTAGATACGTCATGCTTTGAATATCGGCTATAGATGTATATACGTCATGCTTTGAATATCGGCTATTGATGTATACACGTCATGCTTTGAATATCGGCTATTGATGTATATACGTCATGCTTTGAATATCGGCTATTGATGTAAATACGTCATGCTTTGAATATCGGCTATTGATGTATATACGTCATGCTTTGAATATCGGCTATTGATGTATATACGTCATGCTTTGAATATCGGCTATTGATGTAGATACGTCATGCTTTGAATATCGGCTATTGATGTATATACGTCATGCTTTGAATATCGGCTATTGATGTATATACGTCATGCTTTGAATATCGGCTATTGATGTAGATACGTCATGCTTTGAATATCGGCTATAGATGTATATACGTCATGCTTTGAATATCGGCTATTGATGTAGATACGTCATGCTTTGAATATCGGCTATTGATGTATATACGTCATGCTTTGAATATCGGCTATTAGGATTTCCAATGTTTAACGACATGTTATGGCATCATCGATCGAAACAGTTTTGTACAATTTTCACGGCGATGTATGACGTATATGTGGCATTGGGAAACTAGAGTTAAAGATGTCTAAAGAGAGCTTCGTATTAGTAATAAGTGTTTAACACCATTTCGTGGCTGCCACGACCGTTGAGTGAAGGGGATCGTATTACTAGCTGTTAATAGTTGTTCGAATGTCTGTCTTGTCTTTAGCCATCATCGATCCGAAGTTGGGCCGCATCATGAACCGTCCATCTCCAGATGTTTCTATCTTCAGTTGTCCTCAGTAATTGACTCGTAGTTAATCCTTTCCAAGACCTTATGTTCTCAATCCAGGCTGTTCGTGGTCTTCCACGTGGTCGCAATCACGCATTATTTCTTTCTCCAAACATTCTCCATTTTTCCTCATAATATGACCAAAGTATGTCAACTTCCTTGACTTGATGCTACATAATTAACTGTTGACGTTCCATGCTGGTTTATTTCAGTTCTCATTCATTGGTTTTCCTTGCCATCCAAGAAACCCTCAGTATCTTCCTCAGTGCCTTCATTTGAAATGCATATATCCTCATTTCATCAATTCTTTTGATGGCCCACCCTTCGCAACCATAGGTTGCAACTGGCCATATATCAGTGCCCTCAAAAGTCTAATTTTAGTTGTAACTGGTAAACCATGACTTTTCCATAGTTTCTTCAACGTTCCCATGATTCCTTTACCTTTATTCAATCTAGCTCTGATTTCCTTAGTGCATTCTACATTGTCTGTGATGAGAGATCCGAGGTACAGGAATGTTAAGTCACGGTTTACCAGTTTAACGTTCCTGTTTAATTGTTTAACGACATCTTATTGCCACCAGGGCCGTTGATGTGGACCTTACCTTGCAATGTTTTTGAAGGGATTGTTACTAGCGGTTGAATGAAATGAGGATTATATATAGTCTGGAAATATGAATTTAAAGGTGTATAAACAGCCTAATATTATGAGAAACGTCCAGTTTTTGGCGACATCTTGTGGCTGCCACTGCCGTTGACGTCAGCCTTACGTTACCTTCTATCTTTTTAAAGGCTGTGCCCGGTGCCTGTTAGTATTGATCGCACGCCTCGCTGCGCTTCTCCATTCGGTTCTGTCCTCTGCCTCACCTCGTTTACATCCGTCTAGCACTAATCCCTATGGTCGTACAGTCATTGTCTGCTTCGTCTATCCCTCTTCCATCCATCATTCCAAACACGGCTTATTTTAATGACTTCTATAACGAATGTAATTATTATAATGCACACACCGTCAAGCGAAACCGAAGCCAAAAAATGTAACAAATCTTACAGACTATAATAGACTCAAATCAAAGAACATTAGTTTTATTATATTATCATAATTGTCATATTATCTTTGGGCGGAACTAGATAAATAACTGAAGACCCGATTATGTTGTTATTTGTGACGTTGCGTTGTGCCATGTTGCCATGGTGATTCTTGAGCATCGTTACAATGGGGGGCAACATATTAGAACAGTTTTGTACTCAGCTTGGGGTATGTGTTCGCCGTAGACAATTCTGCATGATTCTTATAGAATTTTCCACATAAGACTGTACTGGACAACATCCGGCTACCATGTCGGACCGGAAGTCGATAGGCGTCGAGCCACCAAGTGGCACTGTTCAGCCGAATCCAGGCGACAGTGCCGTTCCAGCTCAGCCGCGCAAGCAGCCGATGAGGACCTCGAAATCGAAGACCAACGATGCTCAGCTGGAAAAGAAGGCGGAGGAGGAAAGACAGAGCAGACCTGAGCGCGAAACCAGTTCTGGATTCGACGCGTCCAATAAGAAACCGGACGATGCCAAAAAGTCTGTTGGCGGTGATGGAGGAGGAGGTGGTGGTGGCTGTGGCAGCAGCGGTGGTAAGACCCCGTTGATCCAAGTGACAAGAGCCAGCTGTAGCATCTCTCCCGAGACTGTTTTACCGGAAGCCTTGGAACCGTCAGCTCACACTAAAGACCAGCCACATGCTGGACGCGTTGAAGACAAGACAGCGCAAAGCGCTGAGAAGGACCACGGAGCAGTTTCTGAAACGGCGACCGAGGCGCCAAGGAGAGGCTCTTCATCGAGCAGCTCCGCGTCGCTACAGAGGCACCACCACCGCCAGCAGCAGCAGCAGCAGCAGCTGGCTCATCCGAAGTTTCCTGGGGTCCTCATCGTTGTCATAGCATCTCTCCTGGTCGTTCTCGGTCTCGTCTTTGTCGCCGTGAGGTTCATGGTCCTTGGCTTCTGCCTCGTCATCTTTGGAACGCTCCTCGTGCTCTGTGGGTCCCTTTACCTCATCCATTGCTGCCTCGAGACGCTCAGGACCAAGCGACAGGAGAACTTCCGGGCCATGGCCCTCGGTCGAGGCGGCGCCTGGCTGACGAAGCCACCGCCCCTCAACCGCCGCAGTATGAATCGGCTGGCGAAGAGACGCAGCAGCGGTGCGATATCGTAAGTTGACTCTTAACATCACCCGTTCGTCCCGTTGCTCTCACCCTAACTGTACCTTACCATCAGCCCAACGCTGTCATGACCATCTGTTCTAATCTTACCTCTAATCAGTGGCGGATTTAGCTATAGGCGTGGGAGCGTTCGCCCCGTCAATCTTGCTTATATGCCGGCGATGCTCAGACCAGACCGGTAACTCCGCCATTGCCTTTAATCGGATGGTGCCAGTCCCAAGCCTGGATAAAGGAGGAGGGCGACGTGAACGGCCTTTGATGCCATAAGATGTCGTTAAACAATGGAACTACCAGACCGGAACATGGTGGACTTCCAGAATGTGATTTCCCTCTGGAAATGCTCTGTTCGCCCACGCAAGCAATCCTGGAACCGCCACTGCCTCTAATCTCTAATCTAATCTTTAATCTAATGCAATCCAATTAATCCAACCTATAGTGCCGTTCTCGTAATGCACAAGACATCAATGAATGATCGCTTGAAGTGAAACTGCAGCCAAAATCAGAATCCATTGGACCATGACTCTAGATGGAAATCCGCTAGATCGGAGAAATCAGACAACAGGCTACGGCAGCTTAACAAGATGAAAGGCACGAGTCATAGCTTTAGATCTAAATGACATTAAATGACCGACAGAACACAACCCACTCTAACAGCTCTTCTCCTCCTTCTCTGTCTGTCTGCCTGTCTCTCTGTCTGTCTCTCCCCTATCTCTCTCTCTTTCTCTCTCTCTCTCTCTCTCTCTCTCTCTCTCTCTCTCTCTCTCTCTCTCTCTCTCTTGCTCTCTCTCTCTCTCTCTCTGTTCTTCTAGGAACCAGACTTGGTTCTTAACAGGGCATATTTGGACAACCCCACTGACTTGAAGCAGCCCTCGTGAATAAGCTGGTGCCATGCGCTTAGCTTTTAAGTAGCGCTTTAGAAATTTCGAGTTTAAGATTACAGAGAACTGGGCAGTGAATTCCAAAGCTTTGGATCAGCCACCAAGAACGCACGAGAGCCCAACACCGTTGGTGGGGGCTCAGCTAGGGTCAACGTATCCACAGATCGAGTGAAATATTTGTAAGACTGCGGGCTGAGCAAGCAGCACGGGTCGGCTAATTTAAATGTAATATCTTGTATAACGTAATAAAGATAGTAAACTGGATTCTTTCCCATATGGGCAGCCGGTGTAATCGATGCTGTATGGGTGTAATATGATGATATTTAAAAGGGGCTTTGTTATGGCTCTGGCCAGAGATTTTTGAGTCTTTGTGGTTCCGTTCGCCGCTCCAAATCTACTTAACGCAGACAATTTGCCTAATGCTCTCAATTTAAGTAATGGTCGAACGCAGTGATCGCCAGCCAACCAGATACTCTCCCTAATGCTTGACTTGAATTACCTTAACTCAACTTACCTAACCCTACCTTACCTTTCTTACATGTATTTACCTTACATTATTTTCCCATATCTTACCTTTGCTTAACCTACCTTACCTAACATTACCTGTCCAAACTGTCGTTATATTTCCCATATCTTGCCTTGACTTATCTTTCTTAACAGTAGGCCTACCTGTCCTTACCTTGCCTTGCGTTACCTATACATATTGCCTTTTCTTACATTGTCTTGATTACCTTAGTTAACCTTTCTTCTGGTTGCCTGCACAGGAACGCGTCTGATGAAAAAGTGGAAGCCATTGAAGACCTAAATCTCACAGGCAACGAACCGCTGCTCCGTGAAAACGATACGACTAACGTCACGAGGGCGGCCGTTGCCATGCCGACCGGCGTTGCCACGCTAAAAAGCGCTAAGACTTCAACGTCATGACAGTAATCCAGCTCGATTATTTTGATGCAGTTGCCCTTCTGAGTCGCGGGTCATAAAACCTCTCAAGCATTGATGCATACTTTATGTATGCATGTGTGTATGCAAATACATATGTATCTGTGTGTATGTATGCATGTGTATATATGCATGTATACATGCATGCATGTGTGTATGTATGTGTGCATATATGCATGTAGGTATGCATGCATGTGTGTATATATGTATTGTGTGTATATATGCATGTATGTATATAGGTATGCATGCATGAATGCATGTATATATTCCCATGTGTGCATGCTGTTTCAGCTTGTGTATTCTTTGATAAGTGGGTCCTAATATCATCATCATCATCATCATCAGGATCATCATCATCATCATCATCATCACCACCATCATCATCATCACCATCATCATCATCACCATCATCATCATCATCATCATCATCATCATCATCATCATTCGGACTGAAGCAGCTAGTTCGTCAGAATTTCGTTAGGAAAGATGTCGCTAGGTGGGTGGCCGCGCATATGTCGGCGAAATGTGAGACGGATCGATTGCTAGACTCTGGAGACTTCCAAGGAGCATCAGTAGCCATTAATTTCGTTATTATCTGATGACATCTTTCGGTTTTTCTCCGTTCATGTCTCAAGCGTGTGGTATCTGTCTGCCTGTCCCCGCCTCTATGTATGTGTCTGTGTGTGTATGTCACTGTGTGTCTGTGACTGTCTTTGTTTGTATGTTTGGCTGTGTATCCGTATCTCTGTCTGTCTGTCTCTCTGTCTGCCTCTGTGTGCCTTTGAACTCCCAGTTTGACGTCATCCGTTCTAATGAGACTCCTTTGCGCAACGATTATCATTGCTTGGCAGAGTCATTTTTTAGAATTCTAACAAACAAGTTAACGCTGTATGTGTTACATGTTTTTGCATCTATGTATGTGTATATCTATAAACACACACTACATACATGTATACATGCATAGTACTTTTTTTTGATTATAACATCTGTAAGGAACCTCATATGGCAACATTTAGATCTTAAAAGGCGCTACGAAATCGACTGGCATACGTGCGTATACACGTATACATGGACTTAAGTAACGAGCCAACTGGAAAATGTAGTAATTGATGTTTGCAAATGTAAATGCGAATGAATTGCCAAAATTTCTCAGCGGCAAAGAAAAACTGCGTCGGAGAGACCAGCCTAATCACCGGCGCTTAGTCAAAACAAGTCAACAACAGTCAAATGGTTAGCTGTTAGTCAGTCAATAAATAGTTCCATGTCTTATCCTGCTGTCCAACTGCTTGCTTCTGTTTTGGCGATTTGCAATCATGGATGGCTAGTAAAAGACTTCTTCTGAATTGTTCTAAAACAGAATTTATTCTTCGAGGTACAAGCCAACAACTCCGCAAATTTGATTGCCTTGCATCTTTTCACTTTGGTGGCTTAGGCTACCTATTAACCGTACTGAATGCGCACGCAGTTAGGGCGTGGTGTTTGATTCCACCATGCCATTTTCTAACCATGTTCAGACCATATGCATGCAGATCAACTCAGTTTCACATACGGGATATTCGTAGAATCACATCCTTTTACCTCAAACTGTCTTAATCCCACTGGATAAGTAGGCCTACTGCATTGAAATTAGCCGACCTAACTACGTTCCATGCTCACCCCTCAAACTAATAGATGTTGTACTCGATCAATAGACACTGTAGCCCTTGCTGTGTCCTGTACCCAAACAGCGTTGGGCTGTCGGGCCTGCTCGGTAGCTCGTCCAAAGCTTTCGAATTCACTGCCCAGTTCAATTCTGTGTGTTAATTCTTTGATGTCATTCGGATCTAAACTAGACTCATCTCTTTCAACTTACTTGCTCACCGTAACCTGGTTTCTGGTTAATCTGACCTATCTGGATTCGACCTGGCTTCTCCAACGGATTATGATTTTTAATCGCGATTTCACCTGAAGCGACCATCGACTGACGCCTAGGGAATTATGATAACGGCGCTGTAGAAGTCTTTAGATTAGATTAGATTAGATAGAAAAGAATAACGGATCGGTCAGAGTCCGGATCGGATTACCAAAGTAGAATAGGAGTCGACACGGTTGATACCGACTCCATGTATGCTTGTCACAACACACAGCTCAGAGAACCGACTGAAGTGAGGGGATGGATACCCTCGTTCGTCGGTCGGGACGAAGGTGTATGTGGAACTAGCGAAAGTTTATAGAGACGACCTTCAGTGTCAGAATTCCATAGGGATGTCATATCTTCCGAAGCAGAATATTTTAACAGCGTTGGTCGTGAATTGCCAACACAGTGCTCCGTCACGAGAACTTGCTCCTTAATTAATGGAGTGGTGCATGACAAATATAGGCCTACGCGTGAAGCAGGAAGGCCTACACAAGGAAATGGAGCGAGAGACTTGTGGTAGCTGAAAGATGTGTTGCCTTGTGTAGGCTACATGTCCATGCGCCTAAGGCGGAAAGACGCAGAGACATCATATGACTCCCTTGTCCCAGGAAATAAGAGAACGATTCATTTCTCAGATTATTTACTAGTTCCAGAGTTACGAGATGTAGAATCGTGGTGATTATAAAGCCCGTAATAAGAAGGCACACAAAAGGGGAACGACTATTACCGGTACCGGTGAAGAAACCAACCCTGTTCTGAGCAAAGGCCATCCTCAGGCGACCGTAGAAGAAACCGAGTCGGATCCCAAGACAGAGCTTTACGGTGTTACCTCGCTAAAGGAAGCGGCCAATTCTAAGCGTTCCTTTAAGAGAACGAACATTATGGGCAGAGATGATACGGAAAGGCCATTTTACGCCGGAATTAGAAGGGGCAGTGAGACGTATGGCTCTGGGAGTAGAACTGGGCCGTAGTCACCCCACCCACCCGCGAAGTTATATTCAAACTGCGACCGTCAGATTAGCCAATCTCTCGCAGATGCTTGTGCTATGCCACTTCCAGGCATCTAAGTGTGAAGCTTGAGCAGGGCAACGCAGACAAAAATGCAATGCGTAACCGACTCCCGGTTGATCAGATGGATCGTCTGGTAAGAATCGAGACTCCAACTGTGGTTATGCGATCAGCATAGATGACGTATGTTTATACTCGACGGTAATCGCACAAAGAGAAACGAGAGACAAATTAAGTTTAAATTTACTTTAGGTATTTTCTTTTTATGCAAAGCGATTTCATAGCCTTTTAGGTAGACGCCTAACAGATGTGCTTTGGTGATTGTTTGGCATACAGCTTAGCCAAGTTGTTGCAAGGCGTTGATTTGGCCCGTTGCTGACTCCGTGGTCAGCCATGGTAGCTGTTTGATCCGGTCAACAAGGACCCTCGCCTCTGTTGACCAGGTCAAACTAAAAGACACTTTAAACCTAACATCTGCCTTTAAGAGCATTTTGTCTGTGTAGGGAGTCTTTGCATCCGCTTGAACGGCCTCCGCCTGACAGCTGCTGCCCTGTTCAGATGGCATGGTTGCTTATTTGTCGTCATCCAATTCTAATGAAACACCGTCGGGTCTCTAAGGCGCCATCTATGGTCTGGCTTTCCTGGCCAAGTGGACAAAAGGACTGACTAGAGACGGAATGCTCTTATGGACAGATGTTAGGTTTAATATTTTTTCGCTGCTTCTGTCTTTCCGTTTCTCGCTTTATTTCTGTTTGATGTTCCTTCTGTCTCTTCTTTCTCTTCTGTCTCTTCTGTCTGTCTGTTTGCCTGTCTGTCCGTCTGGCTGCGTGTATGTGTGTCGAAACTTCCTGTCTGTTTGTCTGTCCGTCTGTCCTTCCTTCCGTCGATTAGTCCGTCCATCGACTGAAGTCTTATTGAATTGCGTGCGCTTCTATATCGCCAGACATGTCGGCTGTGTCAGTCGAGAAAAGGGCTGACAAAAACCAGAGTTTCTGTAAATAGCTGTTCTCATGGAACTCAGGTTGTGTCAGAAAAGAATAAAACAATGAAACGATCTGGCCTGTGCAAACATCTTAACATTTACCTAACGTCTTTTATCGACTTCTCAAAGGCTTTGGAATACTGTAGGCCTATGTGTTCTGTGAGTTTTGTAGCGCCATTCAGGGGACATCGCAATCACAGGCTGTGAAATACTGAGCCCTGATATAAGGGCTTAAAAGATGCCACTTAATATTTGAACCATGCTAGGCGTTTCACTTCGATATTGACCTTTACCCGATGGTGACCTTGAGTCGATAGTGTCCTTGACCCGAAGGTGACCTTGACTGATATAGGTCTTGACCCGATTGTTACCTAGACCCGTTATAACCTTCACAAAATATTAGGCTTTGCTGGGCTATCTGCCGCCTCTTCGGTATAGTAACACCCCTGTGTTAAGCATGTATATCCTAAACTCATTAATTCAGCTTCTGTGAAGAACGGAAGGATTTGAACATGCGATTGCCTAGATTTGAACATACGAGTCCCTACCTTTGAACATGCGAGTCCCTACCTTTGAACAGTCGAGTCCATACCTTTAAACAATCGAGTCCCTATCTTTGAACAATCGAGTCCCTACCTTTGAACATGCGAGTCCCTACCTTTGAACATATGAGTCCATACATTTGAACATACGAGTCCTTACCTTTGAACATGCGAGTCCCTACCTTTGAACATACGAGTCCCTACCTTTGAACATGCGAGTCCCTACCTTTGAACAATCGAGTCCCTACATTTGAACAATCGAGTCCCTACCTTTGAACATGCGAGTCCCTACCTTTGAACATTCGAGTCCATACCTTTAAACAATCGAGTCCCTATCTTTGAACAATCGAGTCCCTACCTTTGAACATGCGAGTCCCTACCTTTGAACATATGAGTCCATACATTTGAACATACGAGTCCCTACCTTTGAACATGCGAGTCCCTACCTTTGAACAATCGAGTCCCTACCTTTGAACATACGAGTCCCTACCTTTGAACATGCGAGTCCCTACCTTTGAACATTCGAGTCCATACCTTTAAACAATCGAGTCCCTATCTTTGAACAATCGAGTCCCTACCTTTGAACATGCGAGTCCCTACCTTTGAACATATGAGTCCATACATTTGAACATACGAGTCCTTACCTTTGAACATGCGAGTCCTTACCTTTGAACATGCGAGTCCCTACCTTTGAACAATCGAGTCCCTACCTTTGAACAATCGAGTCCCTACCTTTGAACATGCGAGTCCCTACCTTTGAACAATCGAGTCCCTACCTTTGAACAATCGAGTCCCTACCTTTGAACATGCGAGTGCCTAAAGTGTCCTATATACATGTATACCATGTATACCGTCCACAGACGGGACCATTGAAGTGTTTCGAAGACTTCGAGTCTTCCACTTTTTATTGCAACCGTGAGAGTCATTGACCAGCAAGACGGTGGTTCAGATATGGATTGAGCCAAGTCTCCTAAGGTCAGTCGCCGAGACCGAGAAAGAGGAGGATGCTGCGGGGCTTCGAGACGCCTGGTTCCGTCGAGGACGACGAGGAAGAGGTCTTGTTGTCCTTCCTCTGGCGCCCGAAGGACTGCGACAACTGGTTCCGAGTGCGACCGGAAAAGAGAGAACTGGACATGGACGACAGCTTCAGTCGTTTGCTGTTAGTCATTGGCTTCGTTACCTGCGCCTCTTCATCTTCCTCCTCTTCCTCCTCTTCCTCCTCGTTCTCTCTGTCTTCCTTGAGCATCTCCGTCTTCTCTTCCTGATGACAATGATGATGATGATGTTGCTGCTGCTGCAACTGGTCTTCGTCGTTGTCTTCGTTGTCGCTTGTCGATAGGACGTTGATCGTTTCCAGCGGCTTGCTGTAATCGGCTGCCAATCCAGACAGCACGTTGGCTCCTCCTGTTCCTCCTCCTAGTCCTCCTCCTCCTGCTCCACCGCAGTAGATATCCTCCGTCTTCCTCACTGCGTCGTTAGTCGTCTGCGTTTCCGCTTCGGCTTTGCACTGACTCACTTCCGAAGTTGACGACTCGTCCTTTGCGGTTGTCATGGCAAGGCTGCCGCCGCCGTCGTTGTTGTAGCCATGGTAACGGTTCTTGACAGAGCGGGAGGCCCGCCTCTCGGCGTCTGAGTCTTCGTTCGTGGTCCTTCTGATGGCCGAAGGTGCGTGACCTTGACCCGACGGCTTCTGTTTCGCCTCAAGGTCGGACATGGTCTTGCGGTCCCAGATGCTCGGCGAGGTCCTCTCGGCGTCGTCTTCGTCGATGGGGATCGATCGAAGCGACTGTTCGCAGGAGCTGCGCTTCCGCTGCAGCGATCGACGCGACTCGCCCAGCTCGTCCCGATGCAGGTGCTTCGTGCTGCCCTCTCGCGACGAAGTCCTCATCGCTGACGTCACTTCCGGTCGGTTGGCGGCGCTACCAGTGCAGCTGCACTCGCCTGCGCTGTCCTTGCGCCTTAGGCTCGGCGCCGGACTCGAGTGCCGTCGTGGTTGTTCGCTCATGTCGAAAGTCACGACCGAACCTTTCCGCGGAATACTCGGCGACAGGAGAAAGTAGTCCCGACCACCGCCTCCTCCGCCTCCTCCGCCTCCTCCTCCTCCTCCGTGTCCCCCGCGCAAATCCTGCTTCGAGATGCTTCCGATTGCAGCGTTCACGTCCCAGTCCGACTCCCTCGGGGAGAAGTCCCAGAGGCGCGAGCTGACGTTGCTCGAATCGCGGCTGCTCCTACTTCGGCTGCTGCGACTGCCCGACAGGGAGTACTCCGACGGGAAGCTGAGACGGGAGAAGTCGCTTGAGGCGTCGCTGTGGACGACGATGAACCGCTTCGATCCGCCGCCGCCCTTGCGTCCGCTGCCGGAGAAGACGGATCCGTCGTCGAAGTCCATCGTTTCAATCCGGCTGATCTGGATGCCCGGCAGCTCGAACGGCGGAAGTATGACTTTGCCCGAGGCGCAGTCGGAGGCCCTACGGTTGTCGACCCCCTGGCGTAGCAGGGAGCTCATGATGCTGCTCTTGCGACGCTTCGATTGGAGGCTGGGTGCCCTCGACGATCGCCTGGAAGTCGCCTCCGAGCTGAAAAGCAAGAACAAGAACGCTGCTCACTCGAATGGTCGGCAGAGGTAAGATTTCTATCAACTGGTTTCTTACAAGAACAAAATGGATGGATGAATGTCTGTCTATGTATCTGTCTGTGCGTCTGTCTGTGTGTCTATCTACTTATATATCTATCTATCGACCGATCGATGTATCCATCCATCCATCTAGCTATCTTTCTATATATATATATATATATATATACAGTATTATATCGTTAATCCGGAAATATATATAATCCTCACTCTCGATTATTATGTCGTACTGTTATATCCTAACCAAAAAGAGGCTTTATGGCCATCGAAAAATATTACAAAAGGGCCTTATGACCATAAAAATTGCCTCTACGTCCACCGAATAAACATAGTAATAATTTTAATAAACAATTAGAAAAAACCGAAAAGCGCCGATATGGCTATCAAAATAGTCGGTATGGCCTCTTACTTCAAAATAGCCGTTATGGCCATCAAAGTAGCCAACATGGCCACCTAAAAACAGCTGATATTGCCAGGGAATAATCAATATGACGAAAATAGCCATATGGCCAATTAAAAATATATAGTTACCAGCTTAAAGAAAAAAACATATATATATATATTAAAAAAGAAAACTGTAGGCCTAATTAGGTTATAAAGGAGTCAACGCCAAAACCGTCAGCAAACCAGGCGGCTAGCCATCGCCTGCCTCACAGAAAACCTAGATGCCACAAGAAACATGAAAAAATCGGCGCAATACGAATTGAAAATATCAAGACGAACGAACTGAAATCAACAACAGAATAATATGAACAATAAACTGTAAATAAATAAGAACTTTAAAGACGTCAACGGCCACTGTGGCCATAAGATATCGTTAAACTTTGGAACTTGCAATCACAATTAATTAGCCCTGCTCGTTGCGTAGCCTTGGCAGCCACAAGATGTCCCTAAGCACGGGATACGATTAAAATATCAGGCACTGTTTAGACACCTTTAAATCGCATTATGCTCCTCGGTTTCGTTGAGTGGCTAATAGCAACTCCGCCACTGTCTTGCTTGGGGTAGTGCCATTCCCAAGCCTGGGTAAAGGAGGAGGGCGACGTCAACGGCCATTGATGCCATAAGATGTCGTTAAACTGAGGAACTAATGGCTAATTGCAACTCTGCCACTGCCTCTAGTCGGGTAGCGCCAGTCCCAAGCCTGGGTAAAAGAGTAGGGCGACGTCAACGGCCTTTGATGCCTTAAGATGTTAAATACTGGAACTATTACTGCAATCGCTAATTTCTGAGTCAATTACCAAATATTAGTCGGGGAAAGGTAACGTAACACGGCCAGGGCAGCCATAAGTTGTCGTTTAAAGCTGGGTACTCCCCCCAAAGTCCTACCTGCACCTCACCGCGGTGGGGGGGGGGGGGGGTGAACAGCTAAGTAGGGGATTGCCCGGTGGGGCTATGCCATCAGTGGTGAATGTCCAGGGGAAACCCTGGGCAGAAGGACCCTCTTGGGCGTTTCGCGAGGTGGACAGGCCTACCGGGAACCCTGAAAATAGCTGGCTAACGCAGGAGGCAGGTGCTGGAAGGACACCTGAGGGCGTAAGAGGTCAAATAAGGCCCAACGGCTTCCTTACCCTGCCAGAAGAGGATTGGTCACCGTCTGGCATAGAGACCAAGAAACCTCAACATGACTATGTACCTAAAGGAACGAGGAGCAGAGGAAGACAACAGAAGACATGGATGGACAACATAAGAGAAGATCTGGAGGGAATGAAAATAAGCATGAGAGAAGCAAGGGACAAGATCAGCGACAGAGAACAGTGGAGACGACAGGTTGAGGATTCATCGTCGGCGGTGGCCTGACGGAGGAGAAGCAAAGAAGAAAGAAAAGACTGTTAAAAATATTACACTGTATAAGAAGACATCTTTATATAGCCTTTTTCAGACTCCTCATTTTCGTGCAGTTGCTAGTCACCCAACTGATGCTTCATGGTTATGATTAGATCGACGTCAACGGCCCTGACAGCCACAATTGGTGCTAGTCATAGTGACTGAGTGATTGAGGGCCTGTAGAGCAAATAACCCCCGGTCCCAAGTGTCATTGTATCGTGGGCTAATTCGACGCAGTTCTTGAGCCGATATGCTCAACATCAAACGACCACAGAGACAAACAGCCGAGGACCGACGGCCGAAGATTGCCGATCTAATCCGATCTTATCCGACAGACTTGCCCGCCCACTGTTCTTGCCCCTTGTTGCGTTCAGTCTTTCGCTCGCCTTCAGCAGATCAAAGGGAAATCGATGGCAAGACGATGGCAAAGGATGGAAAGAAACATCCTTTTCCACTCTGCAACTCTTGTGCAAAACGACGGCCGAATGGTTGGGCGCTGTCTTTTAAAGGCAAGGCGTGTAGGTTCGAGATCAGTCTGAAACGATCGCCGGGTAAGAACCCTAAATGCCGTCGATTCGCCCTAGTCATTAGATGATGGTGCTGTGAATAATAATAATAATAATAATAATAATAATAATAATAATAATAATAATAATAATAAAAGGCCAAATATCACCAGATTTTCATCTCAACACTATGGTGGAACATTGGTGTGCACTCACCATGACTCCACAACCTAGTACTCATCTCTGGCAGAGACAATCCCAGTGGAATAAACCTCTATACGAGATATCGAAAACTACACTTATTACCAATAATAACGACGCGTACCACCAGGCACGTCTAAAGGCGGTGTCATCGCCTCATGCCGGGGATTGGCTATTTGCCCTCCCCATTAACTCAATCGGTCTTCGCCTGGATGACGAAGCCGTACGTATAGCCCTAGGTCTCCGTCTCGGAGCTATCCTATGTCAACCACATAATTGCACATGTGGAGCTCTGGTGACTGCTGAGGGGTCGCATGGTCTCTCTTGCCGTTTGGGACCCGGCAGAATGGCACGTCACGCTTGTCTCAATGACCTTATTCACAGAAGTCTGACGCGAGCGGGCTTCCCATCAGTGAAAGAACCTACAGGTCTCTCTAGAACAGACGGCAAGAGACCGGATGGCCTTACCCTGATTCCTTGGCGTTCGGGGCACAGCCTCCTATGGGATGTCACCGTGATTGACACGCTTGCACATTCTTACTTACAGGCAACCTCTGTTACAGCAGGAGGCGCAGCTGAACTGGCGGCCGATAGAAAAACTTTGAAATATGATCATCTCACTAATGCATACCACTTTGTCCCTCTGGCCTTTGAGACTTTAGGCCCTATCAATGGTTTGGGTATGACCTTTCTCACAGACTTGGGACGTATATTGTCCCTCATATCCGGAGATAGTAGAGAAACAGGTTACCTTTTTCAACGCTTATCTATAACATTACAGCGTTTCAATGCAGTCGCCTTCCACGGTACATTTGTGGTGCCGAATCCAGACGAGGATTAGCCGTTCCAGAGTCCCTCTCTCTCTTTTTCTCCAGAAATTTTTGAACAACCAAGGGATTATACTTACCTTGGTAAAATAAATAAATAAATAAATAAAATAATAATAATAATAATAGTTTATTTGTATTTGTGCGAGCCACATCTGTGTCACTGTGGCGAAAGGGTCGACGCCAGAGGACTTCACGGTCTGGTCTGCAGAAAGAGTGCTGGCAGACAACAACGCCATAACATGCTCAACGACATTATATGGAGAGCGCTTACCAGAGCGAACATCCCTGCTCAGAAAGAACCGTTGGGACTCACCAGGGAAGATGGCAAACGACAAGATGGTGTGACTCTTATCCAGTGGTCTCGTGGAAGGTGTCTTACATGGGATGTGACAGTTTCTGACACATTTGAAGCGTCACATCTAGGTTTTACTTCAACCGGACCAAGTGAAGCTACAAACCAGGCAGTCTCAGCCAAAAGGCTAAAATACGCCACTATAGCCCAAACCCACTCTTTTGTAGCGGTCGCACTGGAGACCAGCGGCGCATGGAGTACGGAAGGATTGGATTTTGTGCGGGAGTTAGGACGAAGAATGACAATGGCAACCCACGATCCACTGGAGACCAGCTACCTGCTTCAAAGACTCTCAGTGGCTGTCCATCGTAGGAACGCCATCTGCTTCTCCGGAACTCTACTATGAACATATAGGACGATGATGATGATGATGATGATAATAATAATAATAGTAATAATAATAATAATAAGCCGTACGTATAGCCGTAGGTCTCCGTCTCGGAGCTATCCTATGTCAACCACATAATTGCACATGTGGAGCTCTGGTGACTGCTGAGGGGTCGCATGGTCTCTCTTGCCGTTTGGGACCCGGCAGAATGGCACGTCACGCTTGTCTCAATGACCTCATTCACAGAAGTCTGACGCGAGCGGGCTTCCCATCAGTGAAAGAACCTACGGGTCTCTCTAGAACAGACGGCAAGAGACCGGATGGCCTTACCCTGATTCCTTGGCGTTCGGGGCACAGCCTCCTATGGGATGTCACCGTGATTGACACGCTTGCACATTCTTACTTACAGGCAACCTCTGTTACGGCAGGAGGCGCAGCTGAATTGGCAGCCGATAGAAAAACTTTGAAATATGATCATCTCACTAATGCATACCACTTTGTCTCTCTGGCCTTTGAGACTTTAGGCCCTATCAATGGTTTGGGTATGGCCTTTCTCACAGACTTGGGACTTATATTGCCCCTCATATCCGGAGATGGTAGAGAAACAGGTTACCTTTTTCAACGTCTGTCTATAACATTACAGCGTTTCAATGCAGTCGCCTTCCACGGTACATTTGTGATGTCGAATCCAGACAAGGATTAGCCGTTCCAGAATCCCTCTCTCTCTTTTTCTCCAGAAATTTTTGAACAACCAAGGGATTATACTTACCTTGGTAAAATAATAATAATAGTAGTAATAATAATAATAGTAGTAGTAATAATAATAATAATATTATTATTATTATCATTATCAATATTCATATTCATATTAATATTAATAATAAATTAATTAATAAATAAACGTTTATGTGCGAAAAATTGTTGATTATAATGGATCAGTTGCTCATTATAAGAGCACGTGCTCTTTAAATCGATATCTGGTACCAGCAGATACTGTTGTTGCCACTGATGCATTTCTTCCGGCAACAAAGCAGACCAGTTGTTAGCTACAGCCAGACAACCGATGGCGTCTACACAGACTAACGCACACACTATTGTCTCAGTTAATTTCATTCTAGACCTTAGCAATGCAGCGACCTGTTTATATGACACCCACCATGCACTCAGCCCTCAGTAGCTGTCTTGCCCGTCATATTCCAAGAAAAGCCCCTTCCGCACCTGCGTCATCACAATCGTCACCTCCGCTGACTGCGCTAAACGATTAGAACACACAGGTGAACAGAAGAGAAAGACAAGCAGACAGACAGGCACAGGCAGACATAGAAAGACAGACAGATAGGTGTAGATAGAATGAGAGGTAGGAGAGAGAGACACTCAGAGCCAGAGGTATATACAGAGACCAAATGGCACATGGAAGAAGAGATAGAAACAGACAGCCAACCAGCCAACCAGCCAGACAGACAGACAGACAGACAGCGATAGAAGTCTTTTTAGGCACACAAGAAGGGACAGATAGATTTAGATATAGTGAGAAACCAGAAGTAGAAGCATAGACAGACTAAATGACACATGGAAGAACAAACAATGACAGATAGACAGACAGACAGACAAGCAAACAGACAAACAAACAAACAAACAGAGAACCAAACAGAAAGAGAGTACTAGAGAAACACATGTAGCGAGACAGAGATAGGCCTATTGTAGAAAAACAGCGAATGACAGGTAGAGAGGCAAAGACGGTGACAGACAGAAATAGAGAGGCAGAGAAAGGCAAGAAGGACAGATATAGAATTGGAGACAGAAGCACAGACAGACATAATAGGTGGTGTTGTCGCTGTTCTTGAAGCCTGAAACAAGGAGGACGACAGGAATTAGTGACACATATGCCTCAGTGGTGCCGCCTACAAACGAGGAACCCATTTATTCGTTCCTGTATAAACATTAGAGGGTTTTACGAGCCTAATGATTCTGCAATCCTCTTCCTTCCGGCTCTCTCTCTCCGTCTCTCTATGTCTCTGTCTCTCTGACTGTATCTGTCTGTGTGTGTGCCTCTCTCTCCCTTTCCCTATGTCCTTGTTTATCTGATTCTGCTCTTACAAGTCATTTTGGTCTTTCGTCTTGTCCTGTCCTCCTATTCCTCCTTTTCTCTTCATCTTCTCCGCAAATCACCTGGTACTCTTTTTTCTGCTCCTCCTCTTCTCTCTTCCTCCTTCTCCCCTTACCTCTTCCTCTTCTTTTAGTTTCCTCCTCTTCCTCGTCCTCCCCTCTTCGGGTGGGTCTACATTCATCTCCTACCTTCTCGTAGCGCCTTCTTCCTCCTCAACCTCCATCGTAAATCTCATCCTCATCCCGTTCGTAAAGACGAGGAAGGAGGATGAGGACATACGTCATTCTCATCCTCCTTCGACACTGCTGTTTCATGCATATAACCTCTGTACTTAAATCCTTGCATTGGCTTCCTATTCAGCAAAGAATTTCTTTTCAAGTGGGGCTTATAGTTTACAAAACATTGAAATCTGGACAACCACAATACTTAAAATCAGTCCTTACTACTCAAACTCATCAGTATTCAACCCGGTCATCTGAATGCCCTGTTCTTGTTGTGCCAGAAACTAGGACTTTTCTTGGTAGACGAGCTTTTTTCGGTTGCTGGACCGATATTCTGGAATTCTCTTCCTGCATCAGTGCGTTATGCTCATTCTGTTATGTCATTTCGTTCTCGACTTATGACTTACATTTTTCAGTTGGCTTATCCGCCGTAGGCTGCCTCTCTGTCGTAGTGGACTGATCTTCTGGATATCGACCTGAATGCGGATTAAATCTGAAGCGCAATCAGTTGATGCCTTGAGCATTAGACACCGGCGTTTTAGAAGTTTTTAATTAATTAATTAATAATAATAATAATAATATTAATAATAATTCATGCATCACCTCCTCTTCTACCTCCTCCTACTTCTCCATCCTATCATCTCTTTATTCACTGCTTCATTCGTTCATTCTTTCTTTCGTTCGTTCAGCATATATACGTATATTCCTATTCCATCTCTTTCTGATGTTTTGTCCTTCCTTCTTCTTTCTTCCTTCTGTTCTTTCTCCTACATATCGTTCCCCTCTCTTTACCTTCTTCTCCTTGCTTTCTTCTCTCTATCAAGCCTTCTTCATCCTCATCTTGTTCTCCTCATCTGCCACTCCGCTTCCTCTTATCCTCCTTCGCCTCCTCCTCTTCCATTCTTCATCTTATCTTCCTCCTCCTTTTCATGTTCTCATCTTCCCTATTTCTTCTCCTCTTCCCTTTCCTCTCCTCATCATCTTTCCTTCCTCTTTCTCTTCACTTCCTCCTCCTCCTCCTCTATCTCTTATCCTTCTCATTTGCCCTGATCTCCAAGTCATAAGCCCTCAAAACCCCTATATAAATGCTCCTTGTGTTTCCTCACGTCCTCCGCCTCCTCCTCCTCCTCCCTTATCCCTCTCCTCCTCCTCCTCCTCCTCACTTCTTTGCTTCCTTCTCTAACCCTAGGACACCCAATCGCAGGCGTGTTGGACGGTGCGAGAAATTTACGCCTAAGTCCGCTCTGACGTTGAAAACACCTCTAACAAATGGCTGTCTTTACGCCATTACCACAACTGAAATGTTATCGGTCCCATACTAAAGCCTTATGGTCTCAGATGTTCAATAAATCGCCTTTAGCAAACGCCCCATGCATACATATATACAAGCAAGGCATACTTACATGTATGCATACAAATATACATTAAATAATAGCAATAATGACAATAGCAGTACCAGTAGTGGTAGTATTAGTAGTGGTAGTAGTAGTAGAGGTGGTAGTAGACGTAGTAGTAGTAATAATAATAACAACAACAACAGCAATAATAATAATAATAATAATAATAATAATAATAATAATAATAATAACGGTGGTCACGGACCACAGTCCACTAAAATTTGTAAACAAGACAGCCAGTGCTAAGCAAAAACTGTTACGTGTGAGCTTGGAACTGCAGCAATGTTTCTTGGAGGCTAAGTATCGCCCTGGACAGTTTAATCTTCTCCCAAACATTCTTAGTCGACCATCAACTTACGGATCTATGTTAGCTAAAATGATTGGACATTTTCTGATCACGTCTGTGATTGCTATATTATTCTGAATAGTTTAGATTTTGTTACATATTTTTTTCGGTAACCTTATAGGTTCCCTCATCTTCTGGTTTTTTAGGTGTGATATGCGGCGTATAAGATGGCACCTATTGAGTTAAGTTGCTATACTGTACACTTTGGCGGGAAAGCCGACCTTATAAAATGTGTTATGTTTAACTTTGGCTAAGACTTGATTTTTGGTTGTTGGTCCTGAATGACCATTTTTATTACTTCTGTATTTATTAAGCGCCGCCATCTAGCGACAAAGCGTCAATGTATGGTGCTGAGCAATTCTGGATAAAGGACTTGCTCAAGGTCCCTACACAGTGACCGTCAAAGTGAAGGCTCGAACCCGTCCCTCTCGAATAGCTGTGTTCAGCCTCCTGCGTGAATATCTTGCTTGGTTCTTCTGAGTCGTTTTGGTTCTTTTTTCGTCACACCTATTTGGTGGACGTTTTGATTTTTATTCGAGAAATTTTTTCCTGGTTATGTCGCCGCCTGAACCCCGACGTCCTTTTTTTCTCTGCCTGATTCACATTCTGCTTGCAAACAGCGTAGATAATGAAATCACATTTTATGCTAAAGCTGGTATCCTATTATATATCCCCATAAACCACCTGCAATAGCACATATACCGGTGTAAATCACTGCGCTTAAAAACAGACCATCCTGGCCGTAATTAATGAAACAGCGCGTGATAAAACGAGTCCAGACGGCGGTGGAGTATAATTATCCATTAGATCGACCTGACACGGACTCATAAATTTTCTTTTCCGTCGACTTAGATCTTCGCCTAGTGGTCCCAATCAACCGTAAACAGAAACAAATCTAACATAATATGCCCGATCGTAACCTAATATACGCATTATGTAACTCGTATTTATTTATAGCTAGTAGGCTTACCTACCTTAATTACATGCCTAAATTACATGGTTATCTTCCATCTATTTCAGAATGCTCTTTTATATTTGCTTATGTGAGGTACTGCAGTGTTTTTGTAATGTACGTAAAAGGCGCTATAAAATTTTTGTCTGGATACGTACATTATGCACGTACATACATGAAAACACACCATGTTATGTACGTATATACGTATATGTTTACATGCGTATATACCTACATACATATATGCATACCTACATAAATACATCATGCACCCGTTCATACATACATTCATACATACACCCATGCATACATACACCCATCCATACATACATACATAAATACAGAATGCATACATACATACATATATATGTATACATACATAAATACGTTCATACATACATACATGCACGTACATGCATACATACATATTTACATGCATGCATGCATACATACATACATACATATATACATACATACATAAATACGTTCATACATACACTCATCCATACATGCATAAATATATGCATTCTCCTCTGAGAAACTAGCACCGTATGCACGACTTGTAATCCCCTGCCTACCGGACGAGAACTCATCATCATCGTCATCATCATCATCATCATCATCATCATCATCATCATCAAGAGCCAGATTGTTTGGTCAGTTTCAGTTTTGACTGAGCGCTTGTGAACCAACTGGTTCCCTCGACATAGCTTTCGTTGGGCGCTGTAGAAATCTCGAGCTTACGATTATGATAATGAAGATCATAATAAAAATGTAGGATGGATTGTCAAACAAATGAAGGCCTTCGATCTAATCTAATCTAATCTGGAAACTTCTGTAGCGCCTTTACCTTAATGCACGAGGCACCAATCGATGGTCGCTTCTAAGCAAAATACTGGACAGAACCGTGCCGTCTAGTTAGACACCAACGGGGAGTGAAGCAAGGGACTTAAGACAGAAAGGATCGCACGCGGCAGAGCGATGCTGCTGCTGCTGCTGCTGCTGCTGCTGCTGCTGCTGCTGCTGCTGATGATGATGATGATGGCATATTTTATTATAATTTATCAGATACTATCTGACGCTAATTTATAAATTTTCCTCAAAAGCTTGGGTAGCTTGAGAAAAGATAAGTATTAATTGTTTGCGAAATGAGATATCCAAAAGAAGGGTCTCGCAAAGGTGCATAAGTAGAATAGACAACACGGTTTTGCCAAACATGAGGAATCAAGCGATCGTCATCAACGGACAGTGAGCCTACGGACTCAAGAAATGAAGTAATCGTAATCGTAACCTCGAGATGTCTACAGCGCCCAGGGAAAGCTAAGTCGCAAAAACCAGCTTATTCACAGACGCTCAGTCAAAACAGAATCAATGGGCAGATAAGGTCATGCTCGGCTCCAGGTCGAGATCCAACGGTCAGACAGGTAGACACTCAGCAGCGGTGGATGGTGCTTAAAACTGGAGCGACGAGAGAGGAAAGGGAAAGAGGAAGAATTAGGAATAGGATTTGTGGACGAGAAGTGTTTTCAGTTTTGAGTGGACCTGCGCAGAAATTGCAAGACGTGCAGTGTCGGTGTTCAGCAGACCTCATTCCGAGAAGGACGGCAGACGATCGACCGTGCTTTGCGAGCTTCCCTTTGGCGCAATCCACTTCCAATTTTCCTGTTCCTAAGGCGGTTCATTCGACCGAACAAGGCTCTGTTGCGGTGCGTCTGTCAGGCCACCCGGCGAGGAGCGTGGAAATACTCAATGTGCCCGTGACTCCATGGGCGGTCATCCGTCGGGCGGATTAGATCGCCAGCCTATTGTTACGTGCGCTCTTGCATTAACTCAGCTGTTTGCAGTTGATGCCATCATCATGATCATAATGATCATCGTGATCATGATCAAGATCATCAGAATAATAATAATAATAATAATGATGATGATAAATAATAATAATAATAACAATGTTTTTTCACACACTGTGGATTTTATCTTATAGGTTAAGAAAAACAACAAAAACAATAACAACAGAAATAACAACAATAACAACAACAATAAAAAATTAATAACAATAATAAATATCGTATCATCACCAACACCAGCACAATATTTTCATCATCACCACATCATAATCAGTACCGTCACTGTCATCATCTGCATCATCACAACTATCCTTATCATCATCACGACCTCATCTTCATTAGTATCATCATCTGCATCATCCGACATTGTCTGCAGCTCACCTTATTTCGAAGGCATTCTGTTGGCGCAGCTTCATCAGCAGCTGCCTCCGCAGTCGCGGGTCCTGCAGGACCCTGGGCGACACAACAGTCGGCTTCTTGAGCATGTCCATAGCCAGAGCGTGGAGTTGAACCCTCGTCCTCAGCTCCATAGCCTGCTGCTGTCGCCTCCACTCCATCTTCCAGAGCCTCGAAAAGACGCACCCAAGCACCCAGATGACCAGAGTGGACACAAGCAAGGCTGGACCGGTGATCTGGAGCGGCAGCTGCTGGGCGGCGCTCAGTCCCATCTGGACGAAGCCAAAGACGGTCACGAGGACCCCAGCGATGAAGAACCCGACGGAAAGCAGGAACATCACCCTGCCGAGGGTTTCCATCGTCGACCGTCGAGTTCCCGACTTCATCGAGCTGACTGCGAGGAGCTCAGTACTTTCGACACTCGACAGCGACGAGTGGGATGCTACGGGCATTTTGGAGGTTGACGAATGAGGAGACGAGGCTGTTGCTGCTGCTGCTGATGCTGTTGTAAATGGGCCACAGGAAGAGATGCTATCGTATTCGGTGCGCGATTCTTCAGGGGGTTGACTGCTTTCCATTGAGGTCGACGTCTCAGATGGCGATGCTAACCATAATCTCTGGAAGGCGGAAGACGAGATAGCGCAAATATCCTAATCTTATCCTCCAGATGGGTAGCGTCAGAAACCGACGATGAATGTCAGGATGATGTCAGGATACGTCAAAATGATGTCAGGATGATACTAGGAAGATTCTCTGAATGTCACGATAATGTCACGATGATTAATTAAGCTAAACTTATGCCACTTCGGCTGCAGGGAATTGTAAGTCCATAGCAGACGACATACACTGAAATGTTTTGGCGCCGGCTTAAGACGGACACCTGTTGACTTCGGCGTCTCCAAATCGGATACGTAATGCACTCTAGGACACTGAGAGTGTAAATAGCTTGTGGGGTGCTGTATCTAATCTCTCCTATTCTAATCCAATCTTAGTTTTGTCTTTTCTTCAGCCATCTTTGCTCCAACGGTTGGCCGCACGATGAACCATCCACTGCAATTCGTTTCTATCTTTAAAGGTGAACCTAATCTAATCCAATCTAATGCAATCCAATCGAATCTAATCCAGTCTAATGCAATCCAATCTAATCATATCCAATCTCATGCAATACAATATAATCTAATCCAATCTAATGCAATCCAATCCATTATATTGTATTGTACTCTATTTCATTCAATTCCGAAGGTATGTGCTATTCTATGTCACAGCTGAGGCTGTTGATCCGTTGTACAGGCATGCATGTATGTGTTCGGACAATTGTGTAGCTCATTTTAATGAACCTCACAAAGGTCAAGGCGATATGTGAGAGATCATCAGAAGCAATCGATCAAATCTCTGATTTTAATTCTTCTCCGCTTTGCTCAGAACTAATCATTCTGTTATGCGATTCTGTCAACGGTTGCTTTCATCCGGGATCTAAAATCTCCTATTAAAAGGCTCATCAGGATCTAAAATCTCCTATCATGAATTTATCCGGATCTAAACTCTCCAGTTATTTATTCACCGGTATCTAAATCTTCTGTCATGGTTTTTTCTGGATATAAATTCTCCTACAAATCAGGATCATCAGGATCTAAACTTTGTCATGAATTCTCCTGCTATGGTTTCATCCAAATCTAAACTCTTCTATCATTGAGTCATCCAGATCTAAAATCTGCTATTCATAATTCACCCGGATGGAAATTCTCCTACACGGAATTAATCTGGATCTAAACTTTCTTATGATGGAATCATCTGGTTCAAAAATCTCCTGCCCGGATCTAGGTTCTCTCGTCCCGGATGTTGCCAATATTCGTCGTGTGAAAAGGTGAATTCCACCTTTAATCAACTACCTGAAACATGACACAATGAAAAATCAGGTAACTCAATGTGCAATTTCTTTATGTTTCTTTCGTCTGCAGTTTCAGTCTTTGTCTCCCGCTCTGTTTGTCTGAGTAGAAGTATCTGTCTGTCGGTTTCTGTCTCTTTCCCACGCTCTATCTCTGTCTTTGGCTTTTTCTCTGCATGTCTCTCTATCTGTCTCTTTCTCCCTTTCACTTGACTCTATCTCTCTGTCTCAGTTAATTGACCTGTATGTCGATCTGTCTGTCGGTCTGTCTGTCTCTGACTGTTCCTCTGTCTGTCTGTCTGTCTGTCTCTGTATCAGCCTCGATCTGTCTTTGTGTGTGTGTATGTGTGTGTGAACCTCCGTCTTTCTAAGCTCATGAATCTGGGCATTTCTATAGCGCCTTTTAAGGCCTAAAGAATTATAAAGACGATTCATTTCCTGTGTGTAACAGTCGACCAAGATGGTAGGCATTCAGACGAAGAAGACGTTTCCAGAACGCTTCTGCTTTCTTCTTGCAGTCTAATCCTCTTAATTAGGCCTAAATAAAGACAGGAAGAGAAATAGGATTGCAATGTTCTCCTTTTTCTACGCCCCATCCTCATCATCACCTTCATCCTCCATTTTATCATTGTCCTTTTCCTCCTCTTTCACCTTCTCATCCTCATACCCATTATCCTCCTCCTCGTACTTCTACTCTTCCTTCTAATCCTCATCGTCCTTTTTCTTCCTCCTTCTCCTCATCCTCAATATTCTGCTCCTACTCCTGCTCCTCATTATATTCCTCATACTTGTACTCATCGTCCTAATCCTCCTCATCCTCATACTTATTCTCTTCTTCCTGCTTCTCTCATTTCTTTCTCTTCTTTCTCGTTCTCCTTCTCCTCCTCACCCCCAAAATCCTCTTCCCACTCTTCTTCCCCATAATGCTTCTCCTACTACTGCCCAACGTCATTATCTAACTCTTCCTCCTCCTTTCTCGCCTTCTTATTCTCAATATACTCCTACTATTCTTCTTTTCAGTGTGCTCCTTGTAGTTATCCTCTTCTTCCTCCTACTCCTCCTTCTTTTCACTGTCCTTCTCCTCTCTCTTCCTCTCATCGTCATCCTCTTTCTCTTCCTCCTCATTCTCTCCCTCCTTATCCTCAATTTCCTCCTACTATTCGTCTTCCCCATTGTGCTTTTCCTACACCTACTCACCTCGTTATCCTCTTTCTCATCCTCTTCCTCCTCCCTCCTCAGTCCCTCATCCTCATTAACCTACTCCTTTTCATTGTATCGGCTTTTAGCTGTAGGCATCGTTTCAAGCATGTCGCGTTTAAGCGAAGTCGAATAAGGTTCCATCCGGAAGATGCTGGTTGCCTTGACAACGACGCTCAACGCCACATCATGACCATCACCACCGTCAGCAGCAGCATCCTGGACACACTTTGAAATGGACTGCACTCTTAAAGGTAATGTCTGATGATGCTAGGTACTATAGTGTGGCTAGACCGCTCAAAGACACCAGTCTGTCTAGTGTCCGTGCACGTTCAGCGCCTGTGAAAGGTTCCTAAAAGGCGCTGTATAAGCATTCAGGCACATATGTTCATATTTGCGTACATGCATACATACACACATGCACATACAGACATACATGCATACAATCATTATACATGCACACATACATACAACCATCCATGGGTACATCCATCCATATATACATACATAAATACATCATGCATACATTCATACATACATATATACATGCATGCTTAAACACATCGGTGTACTGGATATGTATGGTGAAGAGCAGAAGCTTATCCCTCACTGCTTCAGACCATCCTCCACGCTTTGATACATTTTCCATTCAATAGTTCAATGCCCACCGGTCTTCGGCCATTGCTTCCAAAGCCTAATCGTCCGTTGTTGTTGCCTGAAGCCAGACAATTTTGTCCAATTACTACGAAAACTGACGAGAATGTCTGCCTAAGGCTACAACGAAAGTGTGCTCCATTGTCAGATAGTTGATCTCTGCGTCTCCTGGCTCCATTAGTCTCCTATGTTTTCATTCCTTCCTTCCTTCGTTCATTCATTTATTCAGAACACTTTTATAGCGCCCAACCAAGATATTTATTTGTTGTTGAGAGTGCACGTGGATGCAATGTCTATTATGGATAATGTCCACCGATTGTTCGGTGAAAACCACAATGATTGATTGTGTCCTACTACAAGGCAGTTAATGCCTCTGAAAGTACTGGCTTCATAAGTGTCTGATGTTTCAGAACATTATATTTAAAAGTGTACGAGAATTATATTTTGTAATAAAGACAATGTAATGTAATGTAACAAACATTTATATAACGACTTTCAAGCACCTGACAAAAGCGCAGGCGCACCTCTCAAAATTATGTCCACATAATTGTTTGATTACAAACCACAGTGCATTGACTGCCTTACCAATGTCCTAAATGAATGTCTGCCGTTTTCAGACACGATTTCTAGGCGAGGGCCGACCGCATCTGTCCTGCCCTCCACATCTGCCTAAGAAGAGCTGAAGCGCAGAAATCAAACCGAATCCTATTACAGAGCGTCTTCGTCGTCGTCGTCATCGACTTGATTTTGGCATTAGCGCCGCCAGATGGCGTTCCTCCGAGACGTACCTATAAATAGCAGCATGAGTTCGATCGGCATCTAGATCACGTGATGTGAATTCGTTGGCTCAGTCCATCAACGATATTCGCCGTTGATCGACGACGATGCCTTGTGCATATGCAAATGTAAATGTAAATCTCCTAAACATCTGTGTCCCATAAAACTTGACAAAACAGTGTCAAGGATACCAGCTATAGCAAATCAAGCCCGCAAGAGTTTGGTTGTAAGATAAGGTAAAGTAAGGCAAGGTAACACTGACAATTAACATTGAGAAGCACCCTGTAGATTAGCTCACTACTGACGATGATGTGTAAATTGTTGTCATTACGCTACATTTACATTACAAGATAAGGAAAGGTAAGGTCACGTCAGTTCAGGTCAGGTCAAATAAGATTTGCAAGGCAAGGTATTCTATGATAAGTCATGGTAAGGTAAGTTCAAACACTATAAGGTAAAATAGGGTAAGGTAACGCTAAGCAAGATAGGATACGGTGTGGTCATGCCAGTTCAGTTCAGACAAGATCAGGTAACAAAAGGTAAGGGCAGGTAATGGTAGTTAAAGTAAGGTAACAGAAGAGTAGTAGAACGTGAAGAGAAGGTAACACTAACCCCGTCAGCACGAAGTCGAACCCAAACTGTAAACGCTTCCCGATTGTAAACCTTACCATAGCCAAAATAACCCTAATGGTGTACCGGAAGCGAGGAACCTGAAAAATTTCCGTGGGCAGCAGAGCATAGGAATCGGCGACCAGACCAACTCACAACTGGAACATAAAGCACTCTGATTATGCCGGTGGCAGTGGCGACCATCCAATCAGCAGGATCTTGAATCGAATCCGTTTATCCAAGAGGAGGGTCCAATCCTCTTGGAAAAATTTTCCTTTTCAATATACGTACTGTTACAATTAATTCAGCTCAACATAGGCCTACTTTTTTCTTGTTTAAATCGCTTAGATAGCCGCGTCAGCAGCGCCTTTGGGAAGTGCTTGAATGGCGCCATATAAAAGTTTTGTTACACTACATCACATTATCTAATATTCAATATCTAATATCTATTCTAATCTTTTCTTGTTTAATCTAATCCAATATATTCTAATCTAATCTTCATCCATACTTTGTTACACACATGAATATATAGATACACATACATAAATACAAGCATACATGTATACATACATACCGGGCTCGACGTTGCTTAACTTCACTGTGCTTGCCAGCGTTGTATCATCAGCGCACATCCGTCGCTGATAAGTGCAGAGGAGTCACGACATACTTGATAGAGTTTCCGTTGATGAAGCTCCAATTAGTCCGACGCGTAGCGGTTGGAAGAGAGTGCGGAGTGCGGCGTCTCGCTTTTTGGACTGCTGCTCCTGCTGCTGATGGTGATGATGATGATGATGAGCATCTGCTGCTGATGCTGGCTGGCTGGCGCAGTCAATGCTGCGGGAACTGGCAATCTCTCCTAAATTCAGCCGCTGAAAGCATCCAATGTTCTTCTCGTTCTTATCCGTCGCTAAGGCATCGACCTCGCGTCGTGACTGAGAGACAGGTAGACAAAGACGCAAAGAAGGACAGATAGACCAACAGACTCAAGAGTGACACGAGGACAGAAATGTGTCCCCAATTATACCGCACAACTAGTCTGCTATGCTTGAACCCATCCAAAACCGAACTCATACTTATAGGCCTACGCGACCAGCTCAAGAAAATTTCAGATCCCTCTTTCTCTCTCAGCCTGGACTCTGCCTCCACACACATCTTTAATACTAACTCTTCTGTTCGCAACTTGGGTGTGATCTTCCACCAAAACCTCAGTTTCTCTGATCACATTATCCATCTTTTCCGCCCTTCCTTCATGCATATCCGTGACCTTCGTAGAATCCGCTCTATGCTTGACTTTAAAATTGCATCAACTATCGCCACATCCATAGTCCATGCTAAATTAGACTACTGCAATTAACTTCTACTGAACATAGGCTCCACCCAAATAAACCGCCTTCAAACCGTCCAGAATGCTCTTGTTTAAGCTGTCACCAAAACCCCCAAACACCATCACATCACTCCTGTTCTCAAATCACTTCACTGGCTTAAAATTCCTGAATGAATCGCGTACGTAGTCCTATCACTTTCTTACAACACACTTCAATCCTCCCAACCATCCTATCTTCGTCAGTTATTCACAATACAACTACTCTGTTGAACCCGCGCTTCCTCTGCCTTAACACTTTTCTGCCTGTGCGTCACGTTCATCCTTAAACTTTGGCTATACCCACCACTCTGGAATAAACTCCCCAGAACTGCGACAGTTATCTGACCCATCATACAAACTCACCTATGCTCCACCGCTTCCAATTTCTGCATTGGTCTTTCACTCAAAACTGAAAACATTCCTCTTTCACAGATCCTATCCTGACTCCCCTTCTTCCTCTTATCCCTCTTTTCGCTCCAATCCCAAATTTCACCCACCGTAGTTGCCATGCTGTCTCTCTGCCTGACTTTTGGATCTTGACCTGGAACCGAACCCTTTTGCCTATCGATTCTGTTTTGACTAAGCGCCTGTGAATAAGCTGGTCCCCATGACGTGGCTTTCGTTGGGCGCTGTAGAAATCTCAGGATTACGATTACAAATACGAATAATCGATGTAATTATCTACTCTTCCGTCCGTCCATACATCTGCCTGTGCGTCTCTATTTTCCTTCTTTTTCCATCCCTCTCTCTCTTCCACCCTACTTATCGTACACTTGCCTCTCCTCCTGTTCTTCCTCCTGTTCTTCCTCCTTCACCTCCTCCTCCTTCTCCCTTCTTCTCTGTGACTCTTCTCCCGGTCGCACAAGGTCGCTAACGTACAACAGTCGAGTATTGCTGAATTACTTCGCATCGATGGCTGTGGGTACTCCTCAAGCCATCGCCACCGACTGTTGCTGCTGCACTTGCCTGCGCAGACTCCGGCTCCTGAGGCAGTTGCTTCTGCTCTTGCTGCTGCCGCTGATGATGATGATGATAATGTTGACAGCGATGACGTTATGCTCTCTAGAGGTATTAACATGCATTCGTGAAGCGTCTCATTAAGGACGTGGCTCCATATAATGAGCCCCGATTGACCCGAGGCTGCGGCACATATGAAGGGGCATCTGCTTACACACCCGCCTGCCTGCCTACCTGCTATAAGCTATATATTCCTCAAAGCACGCGCTGCGGGCAGCATTACAAACTCATCATTCAACGTCATCGTTATTCTTCATCATCATCAGCAGCAGCAACAGCAGCATAATCATCATCATCATCAGCATCAGCATCATCGCTTTCATCATCATCATCATCATTATCATCATCGTCGTCATCATCATCATGATCATCGCTGCCATCGTTGTCATGATCATCATGAACATATTCATGAAATTTATCATCATCGTCGTCGTCGTCGTCATCATCATCATCACCACCAGAACCATCATCATCATTAACAGTTGACAGAAATATGTAAAAACATTTTTTAAAAATCCTGATCTTTTATGGCCAAACGTTAATTCAAGAAGCCTACACTGTATTCTGGGCCACTTCATCGCTCTGTTTCTCTCTCTCTCTCTCTTCCTCTCTCTCTGTCTATGGCTCTTTATGTCTATGTCTATGTCTCTCTGTCTATGTCTCTGTCTCTCTGTCTCTGTTCATGTCTCTGCCTCTCTGTCTCTGTTCATGTCTCTCTCTCTCTCTGTCTCTGTTCATGTCTCTGTCTCTCTGTCTCTGTTCATGTCTCTGTCTCTCTGTCTCTGTCAATGTCTCTGTCTCTCTGTCTCTGTTCATGTCTCTGTCTCTCTGTCTCTGTTCATGTCTTCGTCTCTCTGTCTCTGTTCATGTCTCTGTCTCTCTGTCTCTGTCCATGTCTCTCTCTCTCTCTCTCTGTTCATGTCTCTGTCTCTGTTCATGTCTCTCTCTCTCTCTCTGTCCATGTTTCTGTCTCGTAATGTGTAGATGCCGTCGTTGATGTTGACAAAACAAATTAGTTCTGGTGGACCGAGTATTCGATAAAGACAAAATGGCAGACGACGAACGCAGACACGTTCCTCCCCTCCAATCTCACTCAATCCTACCCAACCCCACTCCACCGCACCCCAAGCTCCTCGCCACAATCTCCCTACCCCATTCGGTCGGTGGCAGCAAGGGAGAATAATTGCGTAGTTCAAGAGGCCGCAAATGGGTGAACAACACGGGAAAAGTGTAGCTTATAAAGCACTGTAGGCCTACTACACTGTATTACATTACACCCCAGAAACTGTGCGCCTCTTAGTTTCTCTTTAAGTGGCGTTACATAAATTTCTAAACTGCAATTACAATTACGCATTTTACAGCAATATTGCGTATTCGGCATTTTCGAACCGCGCGAAAACATTACAACCGAAACAGTAGGGGCGAAATTAGAATGAAATCATGGACCGCCCTGAAGGTGAAGGGAAACATCCACGTTATTGGTTCAGTCGCCCATACATTGTGATGCAGTTGCCCATTAACTCCACTCAAGGACACGGAACTTTCTGCCCTTCCCACTACCTGCAAGCATAGAACACACCCTATGTGAGAATCTAATCTGATCAATTCCTTATCGTATCTAAGCTAATCTATTCTTCCCTTATCTATCCCGCAGATCCAATTCCAAACACCACCCACCGTAGCCGTCTGACTACCTGCCTGTCTGATTCTTGGATCTCAACCTGGAACCGAACCCTTCTTGCCTATCGACTTTGTTTTGACTGAACGTCTGTGAATAAGATGGTTCCCGCGACTTAGCTTTCGCTGGGCGCTGTATAAATTTCAAGTTTAAGATTTACGATTACGATTACGAATATATAATCAAATTACACACTTGCATATACACACACATAGTTACTGGGCTCCATGTTGCATGTCTGCAGCCATGTTGTGGCACGTTTCGCTGGCTTAACCAGCCGTTTCGGCAAATTGTACCTCTCAGCACGGAATTTGCTCGATAATTCAGATATGTTCGGATTACAGTTGATGCCGAGTGGGCGTAGTTAGCATTTATCTTTCGATTCCGCATATTTGTCTTCGGGCGTAATTGACTCGCGTGTTATCAAAGCCCCGACGAAATTGGACCGGTTCACTGTTCAGACGGTGAACAGGTTCTCAGCCAGATATTAATCAAGCCTCAAGCCTACAGCCGACTGTGCTCGGGAAATCTTCGATTCGTTCAAGGAAGGGCTGGGAGAGTCTTTGGAGTGGCACCGGCCGTCGACCACGGAGAGGTACTTCTTCAACCGCTGAGGAATGCCTGTCCTGCTCGTGGGAGATTTCCTGATTCTCCGCTTTCACCCAACTAAGAGGGGCTGCTGTTGGAGGGTGGTGTTATCTACGCCGCGGACATCATCGACGGTTATCGTTCGTCATCTTCAACGAAACTCAATCCAGAAACTCTGAACACTGTGTCAGCTGTCAAATCTGGATTGAACTCCGTTGGTTAGGCTGTATGTGTGTGTGAGGGACATCCAGTGGTGATTCTTCTAGTTATCTGAATATTGTTTGCTGATTAACTTTTTGTTCTTTATGACATTACCATCTTTAGGCTAGCTTAGGCGGCCCTTTTGTCAGGTACGTAAAAGGTCGTGATAAAAGGAGGAGGAGGAATAAGGACAGAAGGAGGAGAAAGACGATTAGGAAGAAGGATGAGCAAAGAGGAGTTAGCAAGAGGAGGAAGAACGATGAGGAGGAAGATGGAGGAGTATGAATAAGAAGGAGTAGGCAGAGGTACGTGAAAAGGAGAAACAAGAAGGAGGATTCGGAGAAAAACGAGGAGAGGATGGAGGATGTTTGATGAGCGTCGACATTTATGCTTATGAACAGTCAGAGAGGATCCAGAAGATGAGGTCGAGGAGGGGTACCAGAGCAGAGGTACAGAAACCAGAGGATGAGGAGGAGTATGCTACAAGCGTCCCTGTTTTTCTGCGGATAAGCCCTCCATCGGATAAATCATGTGTACCGTGGGCTTTGTGGGCCAAATTACGATTGTTTCTCTGTCTCCAGATTATTTATGTCTCTCTCTCTCTTTGTCTCTCTAAGTCTAATCCTGAGTCTCTCTCTTTGTCTCACTATGCTTATCCATGCCTTCATCTTTCTTCGGCAACAATACCAAATAGCAATCGAATGTCCCTAGTGTACTGGACACGACATTGTACACTATAAACAAGAGAACTTCAAACAAACAACGTTATAAAACTGTAGAAATTCAAAAAATGTGGCTCAAACGACACTACAAAACTACAATCAAGTCAACAACCCGAAGATTCATCGGCATGACGTCACGGAAACTTCCAATGCAAACGTGCTCTTAAAACATGCTTAATCATCAATGGAAAAATTACGCTCACAATATGCACTGCAAACGACACATACAATACTATAAGAACGAATCTGACAGATGCTCAGCTGATAGTGGAAATTGACGCTAACGGTAGGCTCAGCACGAGACAACAGTAAGACTTCTCTCTCGCCTGATCACAATAAACATTCACGACTTAGAAAGAAAATCATTCATCCACCTATTCAGGACATATTAATAGCAAACGAAAGCCTGCATAATATGTCGTAGTATGTATTTATGTACGTGTATATATATATAAATATATATATATGGACCGACAGTTTAAAACTTTATATAAGTGTATGCGTTTGCATTCAATCGTCAGTAAGAACTGTAAAAAGCGATTCCGGGAAAGATACAGAAAATGTACAAAGGGCATGCGGTTTCAATGTCAACGGATCCGTCTTAACAGACCGACCCTGCAGCCTTTAGCTGCTTACATACTGAGCCGAACATTGTGAACTGATAAAACGAACTTCTTGAATTAGGCTATTCAAGTAAATAATCTAATTTAGTGACTTCCATAGCACTGTTATCATAATGCTTGAATACGATGGTCGTTTCAAACGAAACTGTATTCAAAATCACAAACCGTTGGAGAAGTCAGGTCGAATAGAGAAACCAGAATTCAGGTTATGTTGGGTAAACATGATGAGTTTAGAAATGACTGAGCTCACACCGAGGGACATTGAGTTTCAAGGCTTTGGACCAATCACAGACAGAGCGCGAAAGCTCGACACTGTTCCGGTGCGAGGCACAGCAAGAGCCAAAGGGAAATTCATTAAAGTTAATCCAAACTAGACGAATAACATTAGTTCAGTGAACACAGATTTAATTTAACTATATTTTAACTATAATTTATAATCGAAACCTCCTTCGGTCTCAACAAACTCATGGTAGCATCGATCACCATTTGATTGCCATTTCGAAAGGGCATTTTAAAACTTTTAACAGGGACTGCTAATGATTTTAAATTTAGCTGCTATTATAGTCACGACTAGAACAATTTAGTTTTAACGAAATATTCAAAAATTCAACTGGTTAGTTTAATTGAAATTTTAAGCTATTAACAGAGTTAATTTAGCATTATTTTAAGGGTCCTTCTTCAGTGTATATTTCGTCACAGCATATATCTGCAGTGCAGCATATGTTAAACTCTGGAACGTGCAAAACTTGCAAACCTTGAAAATTTACAGCAAAAGATACGCATGCCCATAACAGCCGACTGTCTAATAGTGTGGCAACCTGGAGCGAGCACCTTGCTTTGACTTGGATTTCAGCATCGATGTCTGCAGCTGCCGATTCTGATGCTGCAGAGGCAGATTTCAGTCCGCAAATACAGGCATCCGAGATGCAATTGAGGGTCATGCACACAAACACACAATCAGAGAGAACGACCAACAGATTATGAAGATGTAGACGGATACAGGAAGATATAAACGGACAATGGTGTATTCTTGGACTGAAATAATCTTGGAAATTTTCCACACGACATCGCATTTTGTGCATACATACATACATACATACATACATACATACATACATGCATACATACACGCATACATGCATGCATACATACATGCATGCGTGCATGCATAAATACATAATGACTGCCCGACTGACTCACATATCACTAATTCACTCACTCATTTATTCGCCCACAGGCATTCATACATAGACCTACACTGGCCAGAAGAAACCGTCATTACCTAGGCTCTGATGCTATTACCTTGGCACTGACGTCATTGTCCTGGCTCTGACGAAAATCAGCCTCCATCTGAGACGCATCACTGTACAAGTCAATTAAGACTCGGTGCGACTGCGCTGTAGTATCGACTCCACTTGAAAGAATCTGCCTTCCCCTTTCTTTAACGAACTCTCGATGTGCATACTAGCGAAGGAATATCAGATCCTTCGCTTTCTGTGAAACAGTTATTATGGCCTAGCACGAAATTACTTCAATATTCGTGTCGACTTATATAGGACGCCGACTTTATACGCGAGGACTACTTATACGCGAGGATATTTGGTGACGATGGATGCCTTACATGTCTTACATCGGCGTTCCTATTCAAACGGAATTTTATAGCGCCTTGTGGGGTCTGGGCGTGTGAAAAGACATAATTAATTCAGTGATAGGCGTGTAGACAAACACCGTGTCCCTTTTTCTGACGAATTGAACATATGTCAGGTACAACGCGTAATCGTTATTTATGCTCTGTATGCTTTTGTCGCTAAATGCAGGCATGGTAAGGTAAGCTTAAATTTGGTGAGGTATGGAAGGTAAGATAACGCAGTTAGGAGAGGTAGTGTAGGGTATGGTAGCCTAAGGTACGGTAACGTTAGGTGAAGTATGGAAGATCACGTGAGGTATACATAAGATAACGCGCGGTTAGGAGAGCTGAGGTACGGTAGGGTAAGTATGGAGGGCTAAACGATGTAAGGAAGGGTAAGGTATGTAAGGTAAGATAGTGTAAGGTAAGGTATGGAAGGTTACGTATGGTAGGGTAAGGTAAGACAGTTAGGTTAGGTGGGTAGTGTAAAGTAAGGTGAGCTAAGGAAGGTAAGGCAAAGTAAGTAGAAGTAGAGTAAGTTTAACTAATAGTAAAATAAGGTAAGGTGAAGAAAGATAGGTAAGGCAAGGTAAGGTGCTGTAGGGTTTACAAGTCTAGTTTAGGAACGGCAGGTCAAGTTACCTAAATGAACTTGCCGAAACTGTGATAAACAAAGTCATTTGCGAAAATTAATGTAACTCGTCAACCGATTTCCTCGATTTGATGAAAACGCAGCGACTAATGGGCTAATGTTGTTGTTGCTCTGGTAAGATATGTGGCACATATACGGTATGAAGCCTACTCCGAGGCTGTTGTTCCTGAGGTGTTGGAGCTCATAAGGTTGTTGACGCCAGGCGTAAGACGATGACGTTGACGACGACGATGATGACGCCTTAGGGTGGTCAGCCTACATAGTTGCCGACCAACGCAATGACCTTATTTTCGACTGACCAAGAAATCGCAGAAAATCGGTTGTTCTTTTTCTTCATGCAGAAAGCCCACGGTCCAAATTGAATCGCCATCGGCGTCGTCATCATCCTTACTCCTTCTCGACTTTCTCATCATAATCGTCGTTGTCGTCATCATCTTTAATAACGTCTTTGGTTGACTAAGCTTACTTCATTACGCCAGCCCCGGGGTCAACAATAATTGGCCACTTAACAATTCTCTACAGCAGCATCTCAGCGTCATGAGCATCCGATTGGCTGGAGGTTGAAAGGGCTAGCACCAACATCTGACCACCACCCAACTCCAAACTCCCATTTGACTAATCTCCTTTTCCTCTGCTTCCTTCTCTTCGCCCTCATCAGTCTTTGTAAGCAGGTATAAATCTTTTAGCAGGGAAGAATTCAGCACGCCGTAGCATCGAAGAACAACGCGATCCGATGCCCACCGTGGTAGAAATCATGGAGGAAGTGTTTGCCAACCGTGATGTAATCGTGGATCCACTGTGATATATTTGTGTGCCTATAATCGTGAGCCTCTCGTAACGTAATCGTGTTCCCGCCGCGATGTAGTTGTGTGTCCACGGTGTTGTAATCGTGCGCCAAGCATGAAATGATTCTCTTGTAGCAGTCGACACTAATGCAACTAGTAAGGATCTTCGACTTATTCTCTCTAGTGATTCTGTAGATCTAAGCACGACGAATCACAGACTACTGAACGGCTCAAGAACAATTTTTGCAGCACACTTTAAGACGCATTAATTTAATTAAGCTTGTAGGCCTACTATTAGAATATATAATTGTGCATAAACGCAGACAGGCTTTTATTTTAGTAGTTTAGCCACTATTTAACAATAGTAGTAGTAGTAGTAGTAGTAGTAATAATAATAATAATAATGATGATGATGATGATGATAATAATGATGATGATGATGATGATGATGATGATAATAATAATAATAATAATTATTATTATTATTATTATTATGGGGAGATGATGTTATTATTATTATTATTATTATTATTATTATTATTATTATTATTATTATAGTAGGCTTAATAGTAATAATAATAGTAATAATAGAGTCTTATCCATAAGTTCTCACAACTTATAAATACGACAAGCTCCACATTTTGTACATAAGCGATTTTTTCAAAAACAGTAGGCTAATAATATTGTTTAAAAATTATCAAATTTTATGCAGTGAGCCGTAAACTCTATCATTCATGAATTATTTTGATGAAGCTTACGACTTCAATGCGTCACTCTTCATGCATTTATAGTTCATATATATGTTATCAGACTATATACATAATACACACCATAATAGGCCTATATGTAACATATATATATATTATATATATCATATGTTATATACAGCCTACTATGCATGCAATCATATCGTTATAACTGTTGACACGAGTGTCTTTCACGGAAGTTCTTGGAAGAATTGCAGCTCTCCGAAGTAATGACCGCGATAATCATTTTCAGAGGCTCCGGGCGATTTTCGATCATAGATCCACCTCATATGTATATATAATATGTATATAATATATATAATCAGCTATATATATATACATTATTCTGTAAATTGGCTCAAAGCCGGCATAAGCAAATAATCATGCATGATGCAAATCTTTAACAAATAGCGATTGAATTGCCTCTATGTCTCTCTGGACTGCTGCTAGTGACGTCATACGAGATACTTTGCTTACTTATATAGAGAAAATATATTTTCTTAACACACTTCGTTCCTGCGCATAGATATTTCTCCAATGCGGCTGACTGACAAATCAGGATCATCAGGATCTAAACTTTGTCATGAATTCTCCTGCTATGGATTCATCCAAATCTAAACTCTTCTGTCATTGAGTCATCCAGATCTAAAATCTGCTATTCATAATTCACCCGGATGGAAATTCTCCTACACGGAATTAATCTGGATCTAAACTTTCTTATGATGGAATCATCTGGTTCAAAAATCTCCTGCCCGGATCTAGGTTCTCTCGTCCCGGATGTTGCCAATATTCGTCGTGTGAAAAGGTGAATTCCACCTTTAATCAACTACCTGAAACATGACACAATGAAAAATCAGGTAACTCAATGTGCAATTTCTTTATGTTTCTTTCGTCTGCAGTTTCAGTCTTTGTCTCCCGCTCTGTTTGTCTGAGTAGAAGTATCTGTCTGTCGGTTTCTGTCTCTTTCCCACGCTCTATCTCTGTCTTTGGCTTTTTCTCTGCATGTCTCTCTATCTGTCTCTTTCTCCCTTTCACTTGACTCTATCTCTCTGTCTCAGTTAATTGACCTGTATGTCGATCTGTCTGTCGGTCTGTCTGTCTCTGACTGTTCCTCTGTCTGTCTGTCTCTGTATCAGCCTCGATCTGTCTTTGTGTATGTGTATGTGTGTGTGAACCTCCGTCTTTCTAAGCTCATGAATCTGGGCATTTCTATAGCGCCTTTTAAGGCCTAAAGAATTATAAAGACGATTCATTTCCTGTGTGTAACAGTCGACCAAGATGGTAGGCATTCAGACGAAGAAGACGTTTCCAGAACGCTTCTGCTTTCTTCTTGCAGTCTAATCCTCTTAATTAGGCCTAAATAAAGACAGGAAGAGAAATAGGATTGCAATGTTCTCCTTTTTCTACGCCCCATCCTCATCATCACCTTCATCCTCCATTTTATCATTGTCCTTTTCCTCCTCTTTCACCTTCTCATCCTCATACCCATTATCCTCCTCCTCGTACTTCTACTCTTCCTTCTAATCCTCATCGTCCTTTTTCTTCCTCCTTCTCCTCATCCTCAATATTCTGCTCCTACTCCTGCTCCTCATTATATTCCTCATACTTGTACTCATCGTCCTAATCCTCCTCATCCTCATACTTATTCTCTTCTTCCTGCTTCTCTCATTTCTTTCTCTTCTTTCTCGTTCTCCTTCTCCTCCTCACCCCCAAAATCCTCTTCCCACTCTTCTTCCCCATAATGCTTCTCCTACTACTGCCCAACGTCATTATCTAACTCTTCCTCCTCCTTTCTCGCCTTCTTATTCTCAATATACTCCTACTATTCTTCTTTTCAGTGTGCTCCTTGTAGTTATCCTCTTCTTTCTCCTACTCCTCCTTCTTTTCACTGTCCTTCTCCTCTCTCTTCCTCTCATCGTCATCCTCTTTCTCTTCCTCCTCATTCTCTCCCTCCTTATCCTCAATTTCCTCCTACTATTCGTCTTCCCCATTGTGCTTTTCCTACACCTACTCACCTCGTTATCCTCTTTCTCATCCTCTTCCTCCTCCCTCCCCAGTCCCTCATCCTCATTAACCTACTCCTTTAGGAGAGATTGCTTAATCATCAATGGAAAAATTACGCTCACAATATGCACTGCAAACGACACATACAATACTATAAGAACGAATCTGACAGATGCTCAGCTGATAGTGGAAATTGACGCTAACGGTAGGCTCAGCACGAGACAACAGTAAGACTTCTCTCTCGCCTGATCACAATAAACATTCACGACTTAGAAAGAAAATCATTCATCCACCTATTCAGGACATATTAATAGCAAACGAAAGCCTGCATAATATGTCGTAGTATGTATTTATGTACGTGTATATATATATAAATATATATATATGGACCGACAGTTTAAAACTTTATATAAGTGTATGCGTTTGCATTCAATCGTCAGTAAGAACTGTAAAAAGCGATTCCGGGAAAGATACAGAAAATGTACAAAGGGCATGCGGTTTCAATGTCAACGGATCCGTCTTAACAGACCGACCCTGCAGCCTTTAGCTGCTTACATACTGAGCCGAACATTGTGAACTGATAAAACGAACTTCTTGAATTAGGCTATTCAAGTATAATCTAATTTAGTGACTTCCATAGCACTGTTATCATAATGCTTGAATACGATGATCGTTTCAAACGAAACTGTATTCAAAATCACAAACCGTTGGAGAAGTCAGGTCGAATAGAGAAACCAGAATTCAGGTTATGTTGGGTAAACATGATGAGCCTAAAGTTTAGAAATGACTGAGCTCACACCGAGGGACATTGAGTTCAGTGAACACAGATTTAATTTAACTATATTTTAACTATATTTTAACATAATAATAATAATTATTATTATTATGGGGAGATGATGTTATTATTATTATTATTATTATTATTATTATTATTATTATAGTAGGCTTAATAGTAATAATAATAGTAATAATAGAGTCTTATCCATAAGTTCTCACAACTTATAAATACGACAAGCTCCACATTTTGTACATAAGCGATTTTTTCAAAAACAGTAGGCTAATAATATTGTTTAAAAATTATCAAATTTTATGCTGTGAGCCGTAAACTCTATCATTCATGAATTATTTTGATGAAGCTTACGACTTCAATGCGTCACTCTTCATGCATTTATAGTTCATATATATGTTATCAGACTATATACATAATACACACCATAATAGGCCTATATGTAACATATATATATATATTATATATATCATATGTTATATACAGCCTACTATGCATGCAATCATATCGTTATAACTGTTGACACGAGTGTCTTTCTTTCTTTTCTGTTCTTGGAAGAATTGCAGCTCTCCGAAGTAATGACCGCGATAATCATTTTCAGAGGCTCCGGGCGATTTTCGATCATAGATCCACCTCATATGTATATATAATATGTATATAATATATATAATCAGCTATATATATATACATTATTCTGTAAATTGGCTCAAAGCCGGCATAAGCAAATAATCATGCATGATGCAAATCTTTAACAAATAGCGATTGAATTGCCTCTATGTCTCTCTGGACTGCTGCTAGTGACGTCATCAAGAATAGCTTTCCATTATAACGACGTCTTTAAACATTATTTTAAAAGACATGCCTGTTTAATATATCTGCAGATCTGAATAGAACCGTTTCTGAGAAATGGTTCTGTATTTGACATGAAGTACATGTTTCATTCTTGGATTGTTCTAACAGTGGCAAGAAGTGTTGTTTCACAAAAGACACAATTGATATAGAGTTAACTGTTGCTGTCAGTCAGGAAAAGCCCAAGCAGCGCCGTCCATAGCAGCTATTGCGAGCGCTTACGACGCTTGCTACATGAAGGTAAAGGCCTACCTTTTGAAGAACGATAAGTTCATCGGTAGTTGACTGATGTTCAGAAAGATGTTGCCGAATTTCAAGTATGATGTCCGATGTCAGAAGATTCTAGACGACAGTAATGCCTCAAGATTCTTGGCCACAGATGGTGTCTTGCTGGCTTCTTGACAATCCAAATCGTAGGCTTATGTGTGGCGAACCGTCGCCAGTGTAGGCTTAACTGGTGTTTAGGCTTAACTGGGCTGTAGGCTTAACTGGTGTTTAGGCTTAACTGGGCCGTAGGCTTAACTGGTGCGTAGGCTTAACTGGCCCGTAGACTTAGTTGGTAGGCTGAGTGGTATATACTGTAAGTGAGCAGTTGCTGTTGTTCTGGGTTGATTTTGGTTGTGGTTCAGTTGCTGTTGTTGCTGCCGTTGCTGTGTTGTCGTCGGGGCGCGAACCTAACTGTAGAGTTCTCATGTGACCGAGTAATGACTCGTGGCGAATTGTTTGACTTTCTTACCGAACTGTTGATCCACGAAGTTAATTAAAGGTCGTTGCTCGAGTTCAGCACCATTAAATTCGAGAAATTCACTTCGTTTTTCTTCACTTGAGAAGTAGAAGAAGCCTTCCGCTAGACTTAGGGGGAGCCGAACCTGACGGACTTGCAGAGGACTCTCGTCGACGGAAAAGACAGACCGCCGTTCGCCACATTATAGACGAAGCACATGGAAATCCCCGGTGGCTCGTTGTTTGTGCGTCCAAAACAAGGCGGCGGCCAAGTGATGACGATGGTAAGAGATGGTAAAATCATCAAAAAGCCGTAAAATCCCCAGGCGACTGACTCGGTGAAAACTGCAGAAGCCGGTCAGGACGCAAAATATCTCCGATTTTATGAGATCTTTCCGAACAAACAGCTTATGTGCCAACAAAAATGCACATTTCTTCGAATCTAAAATTGACTGCAACAGGATTTGCCATCACAGATCCCTGAAGATCAATTTTCCACCAATTAGGCAGAATGTCTGTCTCTCTCTTCTCTCTTTTGCTCTCTGCCTCTCTGCCTCTGCCTCTGCCTCTGTCTGTCTGTCTGTCTGTCTGTCTCCCTCCCTTTCTTACTCCCCTGCAAGCCTCTTTTGTTGTTCTGCATGCACGTGCTTTATAGAAGCTGCTTTCCCATATTTAGGGGCCCAATAACAAACTACAGGGTCAACAACGTCACCGACGTCAACAACGTGTTGTTGCTCTTACACGAGGGAACGTCTCGCCTGTGTGCAACGCGTAAGAACTGTTGCTGAGTTGTGTTGTTGTTGTCGTCATCACCTGCAGAGTGGCCAGAGAAGATCACCATTTAAGGAGAATGGTTGCTCGGTTGTTGGATTCCCGTTGTCAACTGAAATATCCTTCAAGACCTCGATTCTTCTGAACGATTCATATACTTACTCGTAAATGAGCACTAACTCACCTTATCTTACCATATCTTACCTTACCCTGTCTTACAATGCGTTAGCCTACCCTTGACTCACATTGCATATCTTACTTCCCTTCTTCATCACATCGTATCATATATTACTTTGTTTTCCATTCCCTTACTATGTGTTACCTTAGCATAGCTTTACCCTTTCCACCTTACCTTCAGTAACCTCACCTCAACTTGTATTACCTACAGAGCTGTGTAACCTTGACTTTATGTACCTTTACCTTCCCTTACCCTTATCTAAACCTTACCTTACCCTTATTTAAACGTTATCTTACCCTTATCTAAACCTTCCCTTACCCTTATCCAAACCTTCCCTTACCCTTATCTAAACCTTACCTTACCGTAACCGGATGACAAGGGAAGCCTAGACTAGATGTAGACCAACAGAGGCAATCGAAGCATTTGATTGAGTCCTAACTCACTCCTAAATCAACCGGTCAACGACAATTTAATTTAGCCGGTAATAGAAGTTGGCGCGAATCGAAATAGGCCACTTACCGCGGTTTCCTGCCCACGATAAAAACTACTCGAATCGGTCGAATAATATTGCATTTTCTATGAGATTGCGCTTTTAGAAGCAGACGGTATAGGATGAGGAGGAAGAGAAGAAAGAGTAGGAAGAGGAAGAGGAGGAAGAAGAAGAAGAAAAAAGGAGAAGTAAATGAGGTAGAGAAAGAGGAGCACGATGAAGAGGACGACGAGGAGGAAGAGGAAACTAAAGGAGAAGGAAGAGGAGCGGAAATAAATAATGAAGAGAATGAGGAGTAGATGAGGAGGAAGATAGGAGAAGGAAGAGGAAAAAGAGAAGGATCAGGAAAAGGAAGAGAAAGAGGAGTGGCTGATGATGACGACGACGACGATAATTTTTTGATGATGGTGATGGTGGTGATGATGATGACGATGGTGAGAAAGAGAAGGAGGAGTAGAATAAGGACGAGGATAGAGAGAGGAGGACGAGAAGAAGATTGAAGAGGAGGAGAAGGATGGGAAGGAAGACGAAGAGGAGAAGCAGAAGTAGGGAAAGAAGAGGAGGAGCAGGAGAAGGAATTATGGATGGAACATTCTCCTATTAAAGCCCTGTGCATATTGTTCTCAGAACATTTGTATCTGAACACTTATATAGCGCCTTTTCAACCCTACAAATAAATATAAACCTCTTTCGGTCATGAAATTGATGCAACGGCTACAGAAGCTGGTGCAGCAGAGAAAACAACAATAGCAGGACATACATTCATCAGGTGGCAGAGAACAATAGCACGACGAGCACGAGACAATAGCACGAGACAATGGCACTGAAACAGTAAAGAAAGCTGAAAGACGTAAACAGTAAAAAAGCCGAAATACAAAGTATATATGTATAGATTTATGTAATGTTTGTATATGTATGTTTGTACATATGTATGTATGCTTGTTTGTATATATATGTGTATTTACATAGGTTTATTTGTATGTATATCTGTATGTATGTATGTATGTGTGTATTATGTATGTATGTACGTATGCATGCATGCATGTATGTATGTATGTGTATGTATATGTATGTATGTATGTATGTATGAATGTTCTGTACGCTCTTTTAAATTTTTCATGTCATTTAGAACTACACTTAAGTCTAGTGTATTTCAGTTTGCTTACCGACCGTAGCTTGACTCCTGGGACCTTGCTTCTCTAACGGACTATGATTGTGACTGCGAGTTCACTTGAAGCGACCATCGATTGATGCATTTTGCATTATGATTAAGGCACTATAAAAGTCCTTAGATTATATCAGATTAGATATGTATGTATGTGTGTATATACTGTATGTATGTATGTCTGTATGCATGTATCTGTGCATTTATATTGCGCATTTTAGGAAAGCTGAATCACCAGAAAGCTTAGCATCAAGAGCATTAGAAGCCGATGCCTTCGTCTCAGTAGCAGCAGCATCTTAGCGGATGCAGTCTCTGCTGCTGCTGCTGCTGTCGCTGAGTACTAGTGATTCATCATTTGCACGACCACCTGCGACATCAAGCCGTCCTCTCAGTAGACCTTTTGTTTTTCACGGTAGTCACCGTCGACCGGGAAAATGTCGGCTAAGTCCATAACAAACCCAATCTAGTATAAATAATTCTATCTGATCGACAACTTTAGATACCATTTCGCAGGAAACGACTACCAGACTCAATACTGGGAATCAGGTCGATCTAGTTCACTGTAGGAAACCAGGTCGACCTGGTCTGATTTTAGAAATCAGGTCGATTTGATTAAAACAACGACACTGGATGTGAGTTTCCTGTATCAATTACCTGACCCACGTGTCGCCTGATCTAACCTAACTTTACCCTACGTTAGTTTACTTTACCTTACCTTAACCGTACCTTACTTTACCATATCTTGCTTTGCTTTACCTTACCTTACATGACCTTGCAATCCCTTTCCTTTCTTTACCTTGCCGTAACTGACATCACCTCACCTTATCATACCTTCTCTCACCTTACCACACCTTCTGTCACCTTACCTCCTCTCCTCTTGCTTACCTTGCCTTACCTTACCTTACCTTACCTTACCTTAGAGCTCGCCAAAAACTCTCCTCGGTAGTAGAGCCGTGGACGACAAGCGCATCATCCAATAACTCCGCCAAATGACCATTGCCTCTCGACAGATGACTACATGCTTACTGTCACCGTTATACTTTTATCCGGGTTGCTTAGACAGCTGCAGGAAGTTGCAGATAGCACTGTCGCCAGCAGCAGTTCTATACTGCTGTCTGACGGCTTTCTCTGGCTCTTCTACGGTCGTAATGTCTGGAAACGTCAGACATTCATGTGACACGCGGTAGCGAATTAGTTGAGCGATCGCTGTGTAACACAGAGCATCGGGTTCGACCCTCCCCAAGACGATTACTATGTAGGGACTAGATACATGTCCAGATAACAAACTGACTAATAGCATAGCTCACTGCCTGATCTAATCTAATGATTTTTATAACTCCGTCATCATAATACACAAGGCATCAATCGATGGTCGCTTCATGTGAAATCGTAGTCCGAATCACAATTAGGTGGGAAGCCATGTCGAAATCCGATCGGTCAGAGAAACCGGAAGTCGCGCTATGGGGAAGTGAAGCTAATAACTAACTAACTAATTACTCTACCGACTAAGTAAAAGTAAATAGCTGGGTAACCCACGAACCAATCTAGTTGAGAATTAGTTAATACAATACGGTCGTACAAGGCGCTAAGCAACTATTCAGATACATTCATATATATATGCATATATATCTATCTAGATACGTTAATATACATTAATATAATAATATAATCTTAACATATTAAGATTCATTAACATAATTATATCTGGATATAATGCGACCAGATTCCTTCATATACATACACATTGCGACCCATACTTGCACAACAATTAAACACAGCAATTAAACACAACCCACCCTTTCAATTTGTGCAATGGCCTTTCACTCAGAACTGAAAACATTCCACTTTCACAGATTCTATCCTGACTCCCCTTCTTCCTCTTATCTCCCTTTCCGCTCCAATTCCAAACATCACCTACCGTAGCTGCCACGCTGTCTCTCTGTTTGTCGATTTTGTTTTGACTGAGCGCCTGTGAATAAGCTGGTCCCCGTGACGTGGCTTTCGTTAGGCTCTGTAGAAATCTCGGGATTACGACTTCCTTAAAAATTCCTTTCCCTTTCTCTATCTCCTCTTTTGGTAACCGGACTTGGTTCTTGACAGGGCATCTATGGACAACCTCACTGACTTTAATCAGCGCTCGTGAATAAGCAGGTGCCCTGCGCTTAGCTTTTGAGTAGCGCTTTAGAAATTTGAAGATTACTATTACGATAGTCTGGATAGTGATGTCCACATGACATTTATCCGGCGGCTCGAGGGAAATATCTACCACCCTTGATGGACTGCTAGGTGTTGGTGTCATCGTGTACCGCGGGCCTTACTCTCTGTCTCTCTCTCCACCATCGACGTAACTTGGTCCAAGAACTCTGAACTTTGGTTGGCCTCTACGTGTATGCGCGAGCTCGCCACTGGTGACTCTTCGAGTTTTCTATGAATTGTTTCGCTTGCTGAAGTAATTTCTGTTCTTAATGACATTTAGCACCATCCAGGCTAGCACAGATAGCGCTTTTGTGAAGTACTCAAAAGGCGCTATATAACATATCTAGTGAGATTTCTTTATTTATTAAGCGCCACTATTTAACGACAAAGCATCAATCGATGGGGTTGAGCAATTATGAGTGAAGGACCTGCTCAAAGTCCCTACAAAGTAGCCGCCTCGTGGAGGAGGGTCAAACCCGTACCCTCGGTGCTAGAAGTCAAGCGCTCTAATCAATCGGCTACCGTGCCCCACGGTAGCTTACTAACTAATTAACTAACTAACTAACTACTAACCAATTAACATAACCTGATAGTTCCTCAATTGCTTTTAGCAGATATTAATTTCAAAAGGTGTAATTTGGCTTTCTATACGACACCAAAAAACTTTCCTGGCAGCTGGCTGTGCTCTTAGACCAGACACTCATATCTACGACCGTCCTTTAGACGCAGTTGTGTCTGGCTGTGTACGAGTCATAGCTAGTAAGAGTGAGCAATGTCAGTTCTTCGCGGATTTCTTAGAACCCATTCATCACTTGTGTCTCTGTAACTTAAGTTCGGATGCAGGGATGCATCGACAAGTCAAAGACATTTGCATAGAGAAGATAGTGCGGCACGGTGGCCTATCGGTAACTCGTTTGTTCAATGATCATGTGGTTGTGGGTTCGATTCCGTTAAGAACCCTGGGCAAGTTGTTCGCACACACTGTGCCTCTATCACCAAGCAGTATAATTTGTTACCGGTGTAAGGTGGGAAGTAAACGGTAAGTCCTGCAGTGCATTGGCCCCGTGTCCAGCACCTTGGGATTCGTCCATGGCCGGCTCAAGGGCCAAAAGAAAAGGAAATGAGCGCCAACCCTACGTCTCATTTGTGGGATATGAGATACTTTGCTTACTTATATAGAGAAAATACATTTTCTTAACACACTTCGTTCCTGCGCATAGATATTTCTCCAATGCGGCTGACTGACAAACGAGCCGATCTTTTGCCTCAGCGCCCGAAGTTCAGTTTTCCATGAGTCGTGCAGATAACGAAGCTGTATAAGTTCAGATTTTCGTCCGTTTCTGCCCATTCCAAACCGCCAAAACGCAGATTAGCCACCGATCCACCCCACTCACTCAGGGACGAGGGTTCTGACGGATCCGACCAAAGGACTTCCATCAATCCATCCATCCATCCAACCATCCATCCATTCATCCATCCATCCATCCATCCATCTATCCATCCATCCAGCCAGCCAGCCATCCAGCCAGCTATCCATCTGCCAATCCACCCAGCCAAACGCCCAACAAATCTATCCCTACTTTATTTCTCTGTACCTTCCTCCTTCCCTACCTCCTTCCATCCGTTCATCCATCCTTTAACCAGTCAGAACTTCCTCTCGTGTCTCTTCTTCGCTCTCTTTATCCCTCCATCTATCCATCCACCCATCTATACCTCCCCACCTCTCTCCTTCCTTCTTCTCTCGCTCCCTTCCTCCCTCCTTTCTTTCTTCTCCACTGATCCATATCTTCTTTCATTCTTTCTTCTCTCTTTCCCCCTCTCTCTCCCTGCCACCTTCCACCCCTCTGCATCCATCCATCGGCATCTAGGCTAAAATGCCATCGGACCGAGAGTCAGAAATAAATTCTCCTTTCCATGGCAGCATCAACAAGTGTCGGGCACCTGCCCGGTTCCCGAGTAGCGCGCGGCAGACACCTGTTAGGCGCACAAAGTTCGGCGTCCGCCTGGGAGCTGGCGAACAAAACACGGCCCTAATTACCGATAACATCGGGCATCCGCCTCCGATGAAGTTACAGCTGCAGCAGCGGATGCTTGCTCCTCCTGAACTCGGGATGCCATCGGCACTGGGGCAAGGGATGCTCTCCCCATCATCAGGGGCGAATTGTATCTGACAGTTTGAAATACCTTGGCTCATACAAATGTTTCACTCTAGGTATTTGCGTAAGACAAGGTCAAGGCATCTACTCTGAGTATTTCCATGAGGAATGTGTCTTCAGTGGAAAATTGTCTGAAAGAGTATTGAAAAAGTTCACCCTGACTCCTACAAATTGCACCCGGCCCCTCATTAGTTCAGACTACCCCCACTGGAGATACGTTTCCTCTGTACATTTCGCTCCTTCAGTTGGTTTTCCAGCACTGTTTCAGACTACCTCCCACTGAATGTACATTTGCCCATCACATCGCTCCTACCCTACGCCTTCAATCACGTCTTATACCTCACAATGAAATGTAATCGTAATCGTAAACTCAAACTTTCTAAAGCGCTAATTAAGAGCTAAACGCAGGGCACCAGCTTATTTACGAGCACTGCGTCAAGTCAGAGGAGTTGTCCAGGGATGACAAGTGAAGAACAAAGTCCAGTTGATAGAAGAACAGAGAGAGATAGACAGAGAGAGAGACAGAGAGAGAGACAGAGAGTAAGAGAGAGAGAAAAGGAGTAAATGAGCTGTGACGGTGGGTTGTGCTTAAGCTGAGATAAATGGGAAGGCCATGGATTTTATGGATCAGGGAAGGATTTCTTGGAAAAGGAATACCTAAGTAGTAATAGATAAAGGGGACTGAGACAGATGATGGTGGGTGAACGACAGAAGGGGTAGAGGAAAGGTACATTTCTCTGAACATGTTGCTCTTATCGTAATCGTAATCCCGAGATTTCTAGAGCGCCCAATGAAAGCCACGTCACGGGATCAGCTTATTCGCAGGCGCTTAGTCAAAACAAAATCGATAGGCAAAAGTGTTCGGTTCCAGTTCAAGATCCAAGTCAGGCAGAAAGACAGCGTGGCAGCTACGGTGGGTGATGTTTGTAATTGGAACAGAAAGATGGATAAGAGGAAGAAGGTGAGTAATCTGTAGGTGATTCTTCCACTGCTGCCAGTCACAAATCGTAACCTACTTAAAAGTGCTTTCCAGAATGTGCAGACACGTTATGCCTAGAATGTTTAGCTATTGCTGTCTGGTAATGAGTAACGTTCATATATTAACCTAGACAGATAATATGGTCTTTGTAGTAATTAGACAACACTGTCTAAAGCACTAGGCTACTATACACGCGGCACTACTTTATGCCTATAATCTTCCTAGCCACACTAGTATCTGCTTTTAGCAGACATTACATTTTGGAGTGGCCATGCTTCCCCGGGGATCTTCAGCACTCTTATGATAGGCTACAATACGACTGCTATGCTATCCCGACGGATATGCTATGCTATCCAGCACACAGTTAAGCTGTAAATAACAGTAAGCTGGATATGCTATTCATTGGCTTGGTTCATCGCGTTTTAATATTACTGGAAAGCAGTCATTGTTGTTCTGGAGACTTACCTGTTGATTTGTTTACGTGTTGGCTTAAACCAGGTATGATGTTAATATTACTTCATTGTTCATTTATTCGTTCGGTCGTTCGTTCGTTCATTTTTTCATTCGTCTACTCCTTCATTAATTAATTAATTCATTCATACGAAGTGGCGCTTTATAAATTACCGAACAAATTGCATAAGGTAAGGTCGGACGCGATCAGGTAAATGGACAGATTTTGGTAGATGGATCCCACGGCTTCCCAGAAGAGCGTGGCCTAATTATATTGCAAGATCACTTAACTTACCTTGCCTGGCCAATTATTTGCTTTAATTTACCATGGCGTAGCTTAACTTACCTGGGATCACCTTACCTTACTTTGCCTTGCCTTACCTTACCTTACTTTACCCTACCTTACTATATCTTCGGCCGTTTGTGTATTGTATTTCCTGGCAGAGACATGCACCGAATTCGAATCTGTGCCTCGATTCTTCTCTCTGTTCTCGTCAGCTTAGCTTCAGCTTCTCAGGAGATGGCGTAAGTTCTAGTCCCAAAAGCCTAACTCCACTGTAGTGACTTTTATAGCGCCTTAATCGTGTATATACCTGATGCAAACATGCATGTCTGCATGTAAAAATAGATCTTAAGCACATTTAAGTTGAGCAATGTCGTGCGAGGTTAGTTATGCATGCGTGTATGTATGTGTATGTACGTATGTTTGTATGAATGTATGTAGGAATGTATGTGTGTATGTATGTTTGTATGTAGGTGTGTATGTAAGTATGTGTGTAAGTAATTAGGCCTATATATGTATGTTTGTATACATGTATGAGTGTATGTATGCATGTCTATGTATGTATGTATGTATGCATGTATGTATGCATGCATGTATGTATGTACATACGATATCTGATCTATGCATATAATAAATATAGTCACCGTGGCATATAAACAACCATTAGGTGGCCTTTGAAATAATCAGACAAACTGTTGAGGAGGCAGGCGACCATGAACGTTCTTTTGATACTAGACATTTTATGCTGCCAGCGTTCTATAGTTCCCGTATACTGTTAGCTGGTATGTTACACTTAAGTATGTAACTTGGAGAGCTATTGTGTCAGAGTGCACTCGAATGTGGCCATAGTAGAAACTTGAAACTGTTGGTAAATTTTATCTAGACATTTGCGGTTGAGGAAAATTCTAGAGAAGGACTATAATAAACGTCAAGCTCCTTCATCGGGTAAGGAATGATCTTTCTCCTTCCTTCAACTCATTGTGCTACTTATCACCATTCTCGTCGTAATTTTTATCTTTCTCATCATCGTCGCCGACATCTCCATCCTCGTATTTCTGTCCCATTCTCAACTAGTTTGGCGAAAACGACGACGATGATAAATGATGACGATCAACTGGATGATGTTACCAATGATGATAATAATGACGAACACGATGAAGACTACGACGATGATGATGGCGATGATGATGACGATGGTGATGATGGGCAAAGACGACGACGATGATCGTGACGATGATGACGGTGATATTGATAGGATCTGGATCCGGCGGAGCCACTGTTACGATCGCCCTTCATATTCACGAGATTATTTTAGACGACGAAGCCATGGTAAGTCTAAACAACTGTCTGTCTGTCCGTCCATTCCTTCCTTCCGTCTGTCTCTCTGTCTGTCTGTCTCTCTATCTATCTACATATATCTTTATTTTTCTATCTTCGTCTACCTACCCACCGGCCAATCCATTCATCCACCTATCTTTCTAACGAGTAGCATCAACTGACGGCACCCTGAGCTTCACAAGAGGTTCTACATAAATAACGCGATACAAAAATACATACATACATGCATAAATACATACATACATAAATACATACACACATACATACATACATAAATACATACATACATAAATACATACATACATAAATACATACATAGCTCAGTAACTGTCTTTTAAGGTCATCTGTTTCTGTCTGTGCCTCAGTCGATGAGGATCCAGAGCGATGTAGTACAGTCCTGGATCGATGGTCGTCTCGCTCCAGTGACCAAGGACACGAAGGACATCTACCTCGGCCCTGAGTTCTCGGATCTGCTCTGGACCCCCGTCCTTACCATCTGGAACAACCGCGACGCTTCGTCCTTCGTCCCACAGGACAAACAACGAGTCATTCTGCTCACCGCAAACGGACGCATCATCATGGAACAAAGGTTTGCCTGTCTGCCTGCCTGCCTCTCTGTTTGTGTGTCTGTATGACTAGCTTTCTGTTTGTTTGTCTGTATGGCTGGCTCTCTGTTTGTCTGCCTATCTGTCTGTCCGCTTGTATGTCTGTACGTCTGTCCGAACGTCCTGTTATCTGTCTGTGTGACATGTGTGTGCCTGCCCGTCCGTCCTTTCGTCCGTTTGTCTGTATTCTTGCCTTTCCTTGTGCCTGTCTGCCTGTCTGGCTGCCTGGGCGTCCTTTAGCCCACAAGTCCCTTTTTGTATGTCTCTTTGTCTGCAAACCCGTCTTTCTGTATGCCTGTCTGTCCGTGTCTCTTCAACCGTCCCTGCCCTCTGTCTGACTTCCTGCCCTTCCGTGTCTGTCTGTCTGTCTGTCTGTCTGCCTTTCGAACCCTGAGGGCAGAGGTGAAATTGCTTTACGTTCCACTCGACCATCATGTTATCGGAGGTCGCACGCCATCGCCTCGGCCGAATAATTTCATCATCTTTTAATAGTAAAATGTTGATGCAGCTACTGCTGCTGGTGATGTAGGTTACTTCTGGACGTTGCCTGCACCAACTTCACAAGTCACATGAGACCTCTCGTCTGCAGCGTTCAGCTTCAACAGCGTACGTCACTTCTTCACTCTCTGTCTGTCTGTCTGTCTATGTCCGTCTGTTTTGTCTCTGTCTGTCTGTCCGTTCCTCTGGCTGTCTATGTCCGTCGGTCTCTCTGTCTGTCTCTATTTGCCTCTGTCTTCTGTTTATTTATTTATTTTATTGTAACCCACGTGGCACGATCCCTCAGGAACAAATTAGTACAGAAGCAAGAAAGGTATAAGAAACAATCAGTCCTCTTTCCCACTGAGTCACAAGGACAGTTATTTATTTCTTCATTTACTTACAGCATAAATTAAGTAAATCTGCATTTAAGACGCAGTATATCAAACTCGTTTCAAAGGACTGAGCGAACACAAAAGAAGCTGCCCATCCATACATATAAGCCTCTACAGGCGTCAACGAAATCCTAGCTTCATTTAAGATTTAATATTTTCTTGTTCATTGTCCGGCTAACGATAGATGGCGTAACAGACATGTCTATAGCGCCGCACGGTAGCCATTATGACAAGGTTAAAAACGTTGCTTCGGTCGAAAGAGGCGAAACGTTTTCTCGTCTCTAGCGTGATTAGAATTTGACACCCAGTCTGTCTGTCTGTCTGTCTGTCTGCTGTCGGTCTTCTGTCTGTCTGTCTCACTGTCAGGATTTTCACAGGAAATTTGACTGATTACACCTAAGACCACGCTGGCCTTTACACACGCACACGCTTTATTGGCCATACGCAGATGAGTTATGGAGTGTGTCCACAGTCAAACGTTAATGAATGAGCAGGAAAGGTTGCAGCTCTGAAGCGTAGACATGTATATACGATTATGTATCTGAAAGCTTGCATAGCGCTTATCCAGAACCTCTCAAAGACTGAGGACATGCGATTAAGTGACCTTTATGACTGAAAGAACTGATACTCAACCATTCTGAAAAGCCTCATCCAGTAATTTGTGGGAGTAGTCTGATTTGCACGATCTCTCCCGACTCTTCTTTAGGATCCTCTAAATTCAGAAGATGTCGCTTCACGTTCCACGAAAAGCTCAAAAATGCTCCTGAAAGCGATATTCAAACCGTTGTATTTAACTCGTGCTCCTGGTGTTAAAACATAATCTCCCAGTCAACGTTAAGAGCCCAAAACATGTCGTCGGCTTAGTTGAGGGACTGAGAAATAGGCATATTCCGAGTTTACGATTACATTGAAGTATTATCATGCGATGCCATAATGGCTCCCTTTAGAAGCGACCATCAACTTATATACTTTGCATCATGATAGCTGCGCTAAAGAAGTCCTTGGATGAGGTTAGATGCCACATCAAAATGAAACTCCAAAGGTTGGGAAGGACAACGTTTGCAGTGGCCTTTGACTGTTGACTTACAACTGTTGACTTACTGTTGTCTTCAGTTTCAAACACCATCCACCCTAGCCGTCCGACAGTCTGACTGCCTGACTCCTGGATCTTGTCCTGGAACCGAACCCTTTTGCCTATCGATTTTGTTTTGACTGAGCGCCTGTGAATAAGTTGGTTCTCACGATTTGTCTTTCTTTGGGCGCTGTAGAAATCTCGAGATAACGATTACGGTTACAACAAACACGTTTGAAACGCATATTTGCTTTTCTATTTATCACAGTACTCTGACAATATGATCTGGTGAATTGATCTGGTGATTGGTTGTACATAGTCTGATCGTGACGTCACTATGACGTATCAGTGTAGCAGATTATGTGACATTTATAGGTAAGCACCCAAACTCCGAGATCGTCTATGAATGGGACAAGATCACATCCGAACCATTGCTCTCCATACCGAGATACACACTTGCGAAGATGGAAACAGGAGACTGCACGCGAACCACACCCACAGGTAGCAAAATTATTCTATGCTAACTTCGAGTCCTTGACTCCCTCTTGTATTACACATCTAGCCGACCTATGTACGTCCCAAGCTTACCCCTAACACTAGTAGACATTGCACTCGATCAGTGGACACTGTGACTCTTGCTGCGCCCTGTACCAGAACAGTATTGGGTTCTCCGGCCTTCTCGGTAGCTGGTCCAAAGTTTTGGAATTCACTGCCGTTCATTTCCTTCCGCCAATTCTTTTGATGTCATTCCGGTCTAAACGTAAGACACATCTCTTCCAACTTGCTTACCCACCGTAGCCTGGCTTCTGATTTACCTGACCTATCGGAACTCGACCCGGCTTCTCCAACGGTTTATGATTTTTGACTGCGATCTTGTCTTAAACTGTTTTCTCGGCGACCTCATTTGGATTTGGTTTCACACCGAATCCACTCTTGCAACGGTTAGATGCAAATGGTTTGTCTGCTTTTAGGGACGTTCTCGTGCAAACAGCTGGCGCTTGCCTTCAGATCGAACGTCAACTTCTTCGCAACGGAGATCTACGGAGTGACTTTCCTGCTCGTAATCCTCTCTTGGATAGGGTTCTGGGTCGAAGGACACGGTCAGCGCCAGCTCTTCGTCCGTCTCGGCCTTGGTCTGTCCATCCTTCTCGTCCTTGTCCTCTACGGCATCGGTTTCCGTGTCCTGCACAACAAGGTTGGAATGCCGGGCAACGTCGAAGTCTGGGTCGCCTTCTGCATTCTGTTCGTCCTCGCGTCTCTCGTCGAGTTCACCTTTGTTCACGTCTTGCTCCGGATAATTCCGCTTAAGATTCAGCGTCTGTTCTGTCGAAGAGAGTACAGAGAGGTAGTTCTTTTAGTCAATTATTTATTTATTTAAAATTTATATAATTTGGTTATTATAATTAATCGTACAAGAATCTAGTCGTGACGTCACGATGACGTTTTAGTGTATCGCGAGTGTTCTATGTTCTACTTATAGCCCGTTGATTCTGATTGGTCCTCGTACTCCCGCTTGTTCTGATCGGTTGTATTCTGGTTGATTTTCGTAATCTCCGGTTTATGATTGGTTGTAATAATAGGCAGCTGGTTCTGAATGGTTGTAATAATAACCATTTGGTTCTGATTGGTTCTGCTATGTTTGAAGGAAGAGGAAGAGCGTGGGAATTTCTTCAAGGCTGCGCAAGTCATCGACGTCACGTGTGGTCTTCTGTTTCCGCTCATCTTCGTTCTCTTCAACGTCGTCTATTGGGGAACGTACTGAACGCCACCTACCGACCGTCTGTCCGTTCGTCTGTGTTTCTGTCTGTCGGTCTGTCTCTGTTTGTGTCTGTTCGTCCGTCTGTTCTTCTGCCGTGCTGCAATGTTGCATAAAACGAAGTTTCTTGCCATCGACTAGTGCTTGTAGATACAGATGTTTTAGAAATAATACGCGGAATAATGATAAAAGAATAATTCTTCTTCATTCGCTAGGTGGCAGACGCCTTTAATATGGAAGACACGCGACACTGCGCTGTTTATCGCATTGACTGAAAATGGCGTTGGACTGCGCACAGAGTTGGCTGTGGAGGGTAGTGAAGAGCAATGGAATTCCAACAAAGATATTCGACATCACCAAGAGCTTTTATAAGGGCAAATATAAATTAAATGTAATGCACATGCTTTTCTATACGACCGTATGGCCTCGACCCTACTCACTTATCAACAAATTTATCGGGAGAGATCCTCCACCAACGCTGCTCGTTTGAATAGCAGTCGATGCGCAGTGAGATATGGAGGACAGATGGGTGAGTGGTTTCAGATTACAACGTGGGTGCGTCAGGGATGTGTTTGTCACCAATGATTTTAGCTTTAGTTGTGGATTGGGTAATGGCGAGAATGACGGAGGGCAGTAGGCTATAACATTGGCCAGAATTGCAAAAACCGCGATGGGTTCAGAGATCTGGACTCTGCGGATGGTACCACCATGCTGGACAGTACCTGGTAAGGCATGAAAAACTGACATCTAAAGCCCAGGAGAAGACAGCAAAGGTGGGACTGATTATCAATCCAGGAAAGACCAAGACTGTGGAGAAAATGTAAAGAAATGGACAAGATTATGATCGATCACAAGGAGGTTGTGTTCTTGGTTAATTTCTACTAGGCCTACCTCAATAGATTAGCCTGATAACAACAGACAGCAGCTCCGATAGGGAGGTAAAAACACGCATGGAAAAGCCATATGTTGCGTTTGGGAAACTTGAAAAGATATGGAAGAACAATGGCTGCAGCGTGAGGACCAAGATTCGTCTACATTAAGCCACAGTACTCACCACACTGCAGTATGGTCTGAGACCTGGCCAGTGACGATGGCAACAAAGAAAAGACTGGAGACAGGACATCCTAGATGGCTAAGGAGAATTCCGTACAGTCTGGGTCATGATAAAATAGCAAATAAAACTATAACAGAAAGAACAGGGCAAGAAGATATGGAGAATATCATCAGAAAGTGAAGGCTGAAATGGATGGGACACGTAATTCGTATAGACAACGATAGAAGAGCCAAGCAAGCGACGAACTGGTTCACTGAAGAGAACAGGAGGAAGGGAAGAACAAGAAAGAACAGGCGAGAGACCATCAGAGCCGATCTAAGATGTGTGGATATGTCGTGGGACGAGGTGAAAAGACTGGCGATGGACACGGATGAACGGAGAAACTGCGTTGCCCGATGTGAAACGCGGTACAATTGTTGCGATCCCTGTCGGGACGTTTCTTCTCGGGGCGGCGGGGTTGACTTCGGCCCAGTTTTACGCTCAGATCCACCCTCCTCCCTGCCGCTTCTACTTCCGACGTAAAATGGCATTTCCGATTCATCTCTGCCCATAGTGTTCGTTTTCTCCAAGGAAGATTTGGGATTGACCGCTTCCTTAATGAAATCAATACTGTAAAGCACTGTTTCGGGATCCAACTCTGCCTCTTCCGGGGTCGCCGGACGGGCAACATCCTGAGGATGGCCTTTGCTCAACACAGGGTTCGTTCCTTTACCGGCAATACCCGTTTCCTTGCTACGTGGCATCTTTACTATGGTCTTTCTCGTCACCACCATTCTCTGGAACTGCCGCCAATAACCTGAGACAACAGTCGTTCTCTTACTTAGTTCCTGGGACAGGGGAGTCTTATGACAAGTCTCTGCGTCTTTTCGCCCTAGGCATCGCCCATGGATATCGGGCGAAGCACCTCCCCACTATCGTACGTCTCTCGCTCCATCTCCGTGTATAGGACTCCCAGCCTCACACGCATGGGTGTCATGCATCGCAACTTATGGAGTAAGTTTTCGAACTTAGTGTGTTGGCCCAAACCCTGATATCGTATCCTTGTAACCCGGTTTCCGATTTCGACATCAACTTCGGCTGTGACTTCCTCAGCAACATCTCTGCCCATAGTGTTCGTTTTCTCCAAGGAAGATTTGGGATTGACCTCTTCCTTATCGTAATCGTAAACTCGAGGTTTCTACAGCGCCCAACGAAAGCTAAATCAGGGAATCAGCTTATTCACAGGCGCTCAGTCAAAAATAAAATTGACAGGCAAGAAGGGTTCGGTTCCGGGTCAAGATCCAAGAGTATGTAGTGTTTACGACAGTGACCCATCTTGTTCCCCTTAACAATCTTTGGTTTTAATTCGCATCAGTAGCAATTAACATAAGAGGCGATAATAAGCATTTTCTTGGGAATACACACAGAAATATAACTTTGTTTACAAACATCCACTTATACAGTGGAATGTGTTTAGTTATCATTTACAATGTCCATAAAGCAGAGGCGTCGATCCGTCGTAAACTGGACGGGGGGGCGGCCTATAATGGGATCTGGATGCGAAGCCCCTGTTGGGTTCCAGAGGCAAAGCCCCTCGTATAGAGGTCAGGAAGTAGGCCTAATGCAATCAGACATAAAGCCCAAAAGCTCGATAGAAAAACGATAAGAAATGTCGCTAATATTATTTACAATGGAATGTCAACTTAGGCCTACACAGCAGTTATGAACAGTATGGCAGTAATACTAAAGTAGCGCAATATGAGCACAATTATTTATTCAACATTGAACTTGCCGAAAATGTTCTCCCCGATTGTGCTTCTTCTAGCAAACTTAGCCGCTATAGTGTAGGCTTCAGGTTACCTGTCATCTACTTCAGTTTTTATCACTCTATTGTCAGAACAGACAGTTGCCTTAAATGCAGATTGTGTAAATGAAAACAAAATCATATTTGACATGTAATATTATAATAATAGAGCATTTATATAGCGCCTCGCATAACCTCTCAGAACCGCTCTAAATTTATTAATTACTCATTTATATACCTAGATGTCAACATAATGAGGCAGCTGTTTAACCCAGTTATGTGAGTCTTTTCTTTCACCTAGATAGGTCTACAGATGGAATGAAGAGTTGAGTCAACTTGTGAAAATTTTCTATACCTGAAGTGATCTTTGGAAAACTAAGTAACTGGCTTTCAATTTCATCTCATTGCATCTACACTGAGTAATGAAAAGCTGATGAGCCTACCCTCACACGTGCAATTTCACCATCGATACTGTCATATCTAGTCGTTTCCGTTCTGTAACAAATTTATCCGTTGTTCATATCAGCAAATCCGGACGCAATGTGTCTATAAATGTTATTTGTTCAAAATCAACGAAATCTCACATTCATATATTAAACAGAGGGGGCTTTCTTCGGCTGGCGATCCAGGGACTGTGTGGGGTTCATAATTACAAAGGGCGACTATAAGAATATGGGTATATATGTACCCACCCCTAATTACAAACCATACGTACATAAGGTGCATGCATATGGTTTAATAGCCGAAGAAACTAATTTAGCGCGTCGGCTTACACCCCTACTGCCTGACTGGTCAAATATGACAACCAGATGGCAGTGAGCAATGGGGGCGAGTTGTCTGGCATTAATTCCATTAAATTTTCTGAGTTCTTTCAAATCTTGCTAGATCTGTCAGTCTGGCGACCTCTACGGATGAAAGTCTGTATTTCAGACGACTGCCTGACCAGTGGCGTCGATCCTATGGGTGCCCCTGGGGCCCGGGCCCCGGCAATATTTTGAGCCTGGGGGCCCGGCCATTGCTTGGGCCCCGGCAACATTTTAGCTGTAAAATCGGTACAAGGCAGCTCTGGACTGACAAAAGTTGTCATTCTTCACTTTAAGACTTTAGTAAACAATCCCAGTCCGTAATTTCCGATTGTACGTACCTCTCTAGGTATTGCTGTCTATGCCTACTTTTGCTTAGGTAGACAAACGGACAGACAGAAAGACAGATACATGAATATGTACTACAACAGTACATAATTATATGCAGGTCGACCAAGCGAAGTGAGTCACAAGAAGTTGGACATACAGACTTTAAGCCACACAGGTCGCCGGGGGCACAGATCTATAGCAATGTTTGACACAACCCTGAAAAATTAATGGAATGCAGGTCATACAACTTGCTCTCACATCAAGGCTATCGCCATCTGGATGTCATCTTCGACTAGTCAGGCAGTACAGATGCAAGCCGACCCGCTAAATTAGTCTCTTCAGTTACAAAACCATATACATGTACCTTATGTACACATGGTTTTGTAATTAATGGGGTGGATACATATATACCCATATTCGTATAGTCGCCCTTTATAATTATAATCCCCACACAGTCTCTGCATCGCTAGCCGAAGCAAGCGCCCTCTGTTAAGTATATGGATATAAGATTTCGTTAATTTTGAACAAGTCAATATTGATGGTGAAATTGCATTTGTGGAGGTAGGCTCATCAGCTTTTCATCACTGTTTGGTGTAGATGCAATGAGGTGAAATTGAAAGCCAGTTACTTAGTTTCCCAAGGTTCAACTCCAGGTATAGAAAATTTTCCTAGTTCACTCAACTATCCGTCCCATCTGTAGAGGTACAAGAAAATAATCACGTAAGCGGATTATATAATGTGCTGACATCCGGTTATAAATGAGTAATTAATAAATTTAGAGCGTTTTTGAGAGGTTATGCGAGGCGCTTTACAAATGCTGCATTACAACAATATGAAATGTAAAATATGAATTTGTTTTCATTTACACAGTCTGCATTTAAGGCAGGTGATTCAACTCTGTTCTGACACTGGAGTCTTAAACCAAGTTCAGTCATGGATGACAGAAAATGGATTGCTCCTAAACCCATCCAAAACTGAGTTTCTCCTTTTTGGAACCTCAGAGCAACTGACTAAATTTAATTCTTTGACTTCTGTCCATCTAGGCATTTGTGTCGTACAACGAAACTGTTCAACCCACAATTTGGGTGTTGTATTTGACTCCAACCTGTCATTCAATGAACGTATTAATTCTATATGTAGGTCTGCCCACTACCACATCCGTGATATCCGTAAAATCAGGCACCACATTCCCTTCTCTGCCCTGGTTTGTTTGGCTAATGCTCTAGTCTCCAGCCGTCTTGACTACTGCAACTCGCTTCTTAGTGGCATTTCTAAAGCTAATATGTTGAAGCTTCAAAGAGTCCAAAATACATTGGCAAGAGCTATCACTAAAACTCCAAAATATGAGCATACATCACCAATCTTAAATCGTTGCATTGGTTGCCCATAGAAAAGCGCATATTTTTCAAGACTGGACTAATTGTATTCAAGACTCTACATTTCAGCCAACCTCGCTATCTTCGCTCTTTTCTGACTCCCAAGACTTATCTCTACTCGACCAGGTCTTCTAGCTGTGTAACTCTGACTATTCCGTGGACAAGAACAGCTCTTGGAAGGCGTGCCTTTTCTGTCGCTGGTCCTAGGCTGTCTCTGTGTCTTCTGGACTCCTCTTAGGCTTTACGACCCGGACTCACCATGGAATTTGACTTGGACAATGATTTTTTTAGCAGCGACCATCGAATGATGACTTGAGCATTATTGCATTGACGCTATAGAAGTTCTTAGATTAGATTAGAGTGATAAAAACTGAAGTAGATGACAGGCAATCTGAAACCTACAATAGCGGCTAAGTTTGCTATGACAAGCACAATCAGGAAGAACATTTTGGGCAAGTTCATTTTCGAATAAATAATTATGTGCTCATATTGCGCTGCTTTAGCATTACTGCCATATAACTGCTGTGTATAGGCCTACTTAAGTTGACATTCCATTGTAAATAATATTAGCGACATTTCTCATTGTTTGTCTTCCGAGCTTTGGGCTTTGCGTCTGTCTGCATTAGGCCTACTTCGATCTTGACCCCCATACCAGGGTCTTTGTCCCTGAAGCCCAATAGGGCTTCGCATCCAGACCCCATTACTGGCCCCCCCCCCCCAATGTTTACGACGGATCGACACCTCTGGGAACAATCATTCCACCCCGAAGACATGGGCGGCGGGCCAGACCCGAAACAAAGCTCGTCTAAGTAGGCCGGCTGTCATCACCAGACCCGCAATAATATCTTTAAAAAGTATTGTGTGGGATGGGCAGTCAGTGAAGTAGACACACGTGCATGCAAAGGATACTGCCTAAATTTAGAAATACAGCCAACAAGGCTTTTACACTTGCATAAAGGCATACGTTCCAGCTGCCTAATCTGCCATAAACATAGATAAACAGACAGACAAACACAGAGACAGACAGACATCCAATCAGAGAAGCAACGAAAAGGAGTAGTCAATAGCTTACGTGTTTGGAATTCGCGTTGAAACTGCCACCTCAATGGGCTTTTGAAACCGTGCTCCCACCTAGCGAATGCAAATGAACCATTTTCAATAGGCATGCGTCTTTCCACAATCAATGTAGAAGACGCTGTTTAATTTCTACTTATTTTCGAAGATATTTCTTTTTGCTAAACCATGTTTTTATTAGTAAAATATTAGGGCATAACATCAGTTAAAGTAATTTTATAAGATGCGAAAGTGGTAAAGAACACACTTGTTCATTCCATGTCGGATACACGCCGACACCTCTATTGTTAAGTAAGTTAGCTGACCTCCCCACGCATATTTTGTGTAAACGCATGACTTTAATGGTAAAATAAGGTAAAGGTCGACGTCAACGACCCTGGCAGCCATAAGATGTTAAACACTGGAAGCTACTGCAATAAGGCTACCATGTCCAACATTAGGACGTAGGGGACACGTTCATTCCAGCTCCGTTGATCCTCTTGAGCCGGCAATGGATGAATCCCAATGTCCTAGACACGGGCCCATTTACTTTCCAGCATAAATCGTTACCAAATTTGACTGCCTGGTGACAAAGTTGTAATCGTAATCGTAATTCTGAGATTTCTACAGCGCCCAACGAAAGCCGCGCCGCGAGTACCAGCTTGTTCACAGGCGCTCAGTCAAAACAAAATCGATAGGCAAAAGGGTTCAGTTCCAAGTCAAGATCCAAAAGTCAGATGGAGAGACAGGGTGGCAGCTACGGGTGGTGGTGTTTGGGTTGAAGAGGAGAGAGAGATGAGGAAGAACGGGTGTCAGGGTGCAATCTGTGAAAGAGGAAAGTTTTGAGCTTTCAATGAAAGGCCGAAGCAGAAATTGCAAGCGGTGGAGCATCGATGAGTTTGTATGATGGGTCAGAAAACTGTGGCAATTCTGGGGGGAGTTTATTCCAGAGTGGTGTGGCACGTGTGTGCAAACATTCTTCCCTCCACATCAATTTCTTTCTATATTTCTCACCGAAGATTCATTTCCTCCAACATTTTGTTCCTGCCCTTAAGTCTTCCCCACTTAATAATAGTAGTAGTAGTAGTAGTAGTAGTAGTAGTAATAATAATAATAATAATAATAATAATAATAATAATAATAATAATAACAACAACAACAACAATAACAAACAATAATAATAATAAAATTTATATAGCGCCGTAGCTCAGCCGAGGCCGAAGAAAAGGGCGCTGTTCAGGCTTTTCCCATTAATAAGGGATCGGTGACCAGCCAGATCCGAGAAAGGGCGGCAAAACTATTTTAAGTAGGCAGGTGTATTACGTATGGATCTGGCAACGCCACACTCACAGCGAAACCTTTAAAAGCAGGTGCTCAGCGGGATGGGCAGGAAATAACATACATGACTAATTATATGCAAACAAAGAAATCAAGCGTCCGAAATGTAGTAATAAAGTCAACAATCCTTCTCGTATCTGCAGGCAGCACAATTTCCAGCTGCCTAATCCGCCATAAACACAGACAGGCCGACAGACAAGCACAGGGACAGCCAAACGTACAGTCCGAAGGAATGTGAAGGAGTGGTCAATACGTGCATAGGATTCGTGTAACCAGCGCGCGATTTGATCTAATGGTCTTTTTCAAAACCGTGCTGTCACCTAGCGAATATAACTGACATTAATGAACCTGTACTGCCATCTTGCTAATGCAATTAAAACATTTTTGAAAAGAATTATGGTTTTACTTTTGTCTATGCTCAAAGAATTGTCTTTAGGTCCAATCCAAGGAATCTATATGGGTCCAATCCAGTCTTTATTAACGAAAAATTTGGGATCTAGAATTAAATAAGTAATTTTATTAGAGGAAGTAGAAAGGAAAAATGTGTTCACTAAATGTGGCCTATGGTTCGACACCTCTATTTGGGAAGCAGTTACGCTGGTCTTTCTGATGCAAAATTTTTTCTTGCGGTGCTATTTCACAGATTTACATTGGCACCAATGTTCCCAGAGGCGTCAATCATATGGGTGCCCCCGGAACCCGGGCTCAGGCAATATTTTGAGCATGAGAGCTCGGCCATTGGTTGGCCAGCAATATTTTACCTGTAAAATCAGTAAAAGGCAGCTATGGACTGATAAAGTTCTCATTCTTCCTGTATTAGGCCTATTCTTGACCCCCATACTAAGGGGTTTGCCTCTGGAACCCGACAGGGGCTATGCGCCCAGACCCCCACTTTAGGCCCGGGCCCCTCCAATGTTTACTACGGATCGACGCCTCTGTGCCTGACTCACTTCGCTTGGTCGACCTGCGTATAATTATAAGTACACAGGGGGCCTATGTACCTACATAGTATCTACATTTCTGTCTGTCCATTTGTCTACCTAAGCAAAGGCAGGCAGAGACAGCAATACCTAGAGCGGTAAATTTGGAAATTAAGGATTGGCACTGTTTACTAACGTCTTAAAGTGAAGAATGAGTCCACAGTTTCCGATTTTACAGCTAAAATATTGCCTGGGCCCAACCAATGGCCGGTCCCCAATGCTCAAAATATTGACGGGCCCCAGGGGCACCCATATGATTCGACCCCTTTGCCATAAAGGCTCTCATTTGATATTTTTATATATTCCCCAGAAAGCCCACAAATAACGGCCATCACTGAATTATTTTTTAAATTATATCTCATAACACTAGGCCTATGGTCTACATCACTATTTTCATTGCGTACAGAATTACTTTAAATAGCGCTCTGAATCAACCAGGTAATGAAAAACACAAAGATTTAAGAAGGGAACGTCTTCATAAAATCTTTGGAATAGCATCTAAAATTACCACTATAGTGTAATCGCAGTGCAACACGGCAGTGGATTGGTTATTGTGTGTGTTCCCACAGTTTAACGATATCTTACGGCATCAAAGGCCGTTGATATTTAGAAAAAAGCGAAACCGAACTGAACCAACTTTGAAAAATACTGAGAAGAAACTAGAGTACGATACCGACTAAAAACCGATATTGACCCAACTCTAGATTACTATTTTAAACCGGTGATTTGGCTCTAGGTTGGATAAACAAATTCAACTTTTTTGGTGCTTAGTTAAGTGTTTTTTTGTTATTTGTTTGTTTAGTTTTATGCAATGACATTGATTATAAAAATTACTTTATATTTTAGATTATTAATTATACTGTAATACTGTCACCTATTTGTAATCCATGATGTAAATAGGTGACCTTCGTAGCGGAACTTTGTTCCTTTTAGGTCAGCCCATTGGCACCACTGTATGTGACAGACTATAATTGTATTTGTTAATTATTTCTCTCTCTCTCTCTCTCTCTCTCTCTCTCTCTCTCTCTCTCTCTCTCTCTCTCTCTCTCTCTCTCTCTCTCTCTCTCTCTCTCTCTCTCTCAAACTTAAAGCCACATCAGCGATAGAATATGTTGCTATATATTTTTAGCAAAATAGTCCTGTATATTTTGCGTTACTTCTTCGGAAATAACCGTTATTGATGTTCTAGATTAATTTGATTTAAAGCAAATCACATGCTAAAGTACATATTGCGCTATAAAGCCCTTGGTCCTTGGACTTAGCCAGTGGTGCAAAGGAGATGAAGTGGCACGTTTCACCGTAATTCGGTCGACATTGCGCATCGCGGAACGGAGGAAGAGGAATTTTCTTGTAGTTTGGCGTACGAGTCAAAATGGCGGTCAAAAAGCTTGGTGAATTAACCGTAGAAGAGGCGACGAAGGAATTAAAGAAACGAGGCTTGGATGTAAATGGCGATCGAAATATGCTTATTATGAGACTGAGAAAGGTATGCAAACTTGTCTTATGTGTAGATGCTGTAGGCGTCGTGGTTTTCGATGCACAGGGTTACGATCGGCTCTGCCCTCAATGCGCGATTAAACAAGTCTTGCAATTGAAATCCATTCCCATGCAGATGGGCCTTGTACGAACTAGGTTCGCATGAAAACTTATCGAAATTTTCGCGAATTCGTTCAAATTTGACTAATGGTCGTGCATGAATAAACGAGGACATATGATTTGTAGTGTAAATTGCGCTTAGTACAAAGCTTTTGACCTGGAACCGAACCCTTTTGCCTATCGAGTTTGTTTTGACTGAGCGCCTGTGAATAAGCTGGTTCCCGCGACTCAGCTTTCGTTGGGTGCTGTAGAAATCTTGAGATTACGATTATGATTGTAGAAGTGCAGTTTAAATTTTGAGTTGTTTCTGATTGAATGCCTAAATTGCAATAAAGTATATTTAAATCATTTTATGCGCTTAACATTTGCTACACTAAATTGCAGAATGTTTAAGCGGAGCTCTTCACTTTTTCAGAAGCACTTAAACTGCATCAGATCATTGTAGCTTAGGAAATCCAGTTTCAGTAGGCCATACAGGAAGGTAGGTCATTTCATATATGTTTTGTGTGCACAGTATTATTATTATTATTATTATTATTTTATTATAAGTTATTACTGGTTAATTTTTTGATCTGTTAATTTTACTTTTCAGGCTTTGACCGAAGAAAGGAAGCCAAAAGCTGCATCTGCATCTACTGGCAGTATGTACTGTTAGTCTGGTTAATTGTTCCGTATTTTATGTGGAGCCATTTCATAGAAATGATATATCGGTATTGCTTCACAATTAAGGATCAAAACCCCTGCTAATTTTACTTTATATAAGCAGAATTTGAAGACTAAGGGTTTTGTTGTCATTCTGATGATCAGATAGGCCATCAGACGAATTTAGAAGAATGCGGAAATTAGCAAGATCTGTAAAAATTAGGATATTTGTGGTACATTTTTATGAGGATAGTATTGTTGATTATCTCCTGACATACTCAATTATTAAAAAAACCCATGATTATGATGTCCTTTGTTATAGTGCTAATTCTGGTATTACATGATCAGATGTTTGATTTAGAGTGTTACCGCTTTTTGGTGCAACTTCATTATTATGTGGTACTTGATTTGGCTCCCAAAGGTAGCATTATATAAGATCAAATTGCAAGATCCGAAATTTATTGAGTAACGTTTATTGTGGTTTGTACTTTGATTTCAGACATGTAAACTAACTGCTAAAAAGATTTATTTTGAGTGCATTTTAGGGCATCTTTCCGATCTGTTGCCAGAAAAGGTTTTCGGAAGCTGCTAGCTGATGACTTTTAAGAGTGGTTTGCCAGTTTGCCATGGCTTGAGAAAATAAGCGTGGTTTTTGGTGTTGCACATGTTCAGATCTTGAATTAGATAGTGTGCTCGGATAGGTCGAAAAGCTGACAAAGGCTTCACCAGAGTTGATTTTTGCTGGTTTCAGCAACCATTGTTCACAGTTGAGTTGTCTTCACCTGCCATTTCATCTGTATTGTCACCCAGTCAGGTCTGGGCAGATTCTGGCTTGTCTTTTGTGCATAGGGTGGATTAGAGAGAACATTTCAGCCAGAACAATCACTTCTCCTCACTTTGCAGCAGTGGTGAAGGTGTTTCCAGCAAGGGCTTTTAGAGATTTGTCATTTGCTTGTAACTGGCTCAACTGTTCAGTTTTTAAGGCTGTTGCCTTCTGTGGGAAAGATGTGATTTGGTCTCCATGGTCACCATCCAGTAGCTCATTCTGAGAGCTTCCTGATTATGCCAGCACCTCTGTGACCTTATCTCTCAGATTTGATTTGGACCAGACAAAGTTTCTTCAGAACTTAGCATACCGTAATGAGGCGTTATTTGCATGCCTTAACATGATGTTACGCTTTTCATGTTACTGATGATCAGGATTACTGTGACTTGTTGAACTGAGTCAAACAGAAGCATATTCCAGCAACTCCCTGACCAGACATGTAAGGCTGCTAAGTTCTGATTAGAAAATGTTTTCCTGAAAGTGTTTTCCAGCAATCCCAAGTATTAATTAACCTTAAGGATGAACTTCACCAGACTGAGCCAAGTTAAAAGATTGGGAGAAAATTCGGTATTTCCAACGTTGGACAGTTGTTACTAAATTTTGGATCATTGTTGATCCATTTGATGTGTGTTACGCTGATTCTTTGTTTTTGTAACTGTTGTAAATTTGGATTACCTGATTTACTACTGTCTGCATTAAATTTTAAGGCAACCAGACCGAGAAGATGCAGCCGTCTCAAGCGGTCGACAAAGCAGCACCTGTTGCTGGTGCAGAAACCAAGAGCCAAACACCTGCCTCGAGCGGACAGACGGAGAGCTCAACCGAGTCGAGACAAGCCGAGAAGAACCCGCCTGAGGTGGAGGAGGATCGCAGTGCTGCACAGCAGCAGCAACAGAGGGCAGAGGAGGGTGGGGAGCATGATCTCCTTTCACCAAAGAAGGAGAAAGGAGTGGACGATCCACCCTTGGATCTGATGGCGGACGAGTCTCAGAATGACCTTGACGATGACATTGTCTGTGTGTCTGTGACCCCGGGAAGGGGGCTTCTGATGAGTGAGAGTTCTGGCCAGAACCAGGTGCAGAAAAACTCGGCTGAAAAGACAACGTCGGCTAAAGATTCTAAGTAAGCATTTTGCCCAAGAGGTGCTTGTTCAGTTAGGGTAGTTCTTCTGCAGCAGTTATGGCCAGCAGGCTTAGACCAGGTTTGCCCGACAGTGTTTGCTGCAACGACAGCTGCATTCTATGGTTTGGACGAGCACTGCATCGGTCAACGTTCTCTTGACTGATTTCCAAAGCTGTCTCATGAAAGGAGTGTCTGTCCGCAAGTATATCAAGTTTTCTGCTAGTTTGCTGCAGTGTGCTATAGCGGTTGAAGCATTTTGGTTTGTTAAATTGTCACTTAATCACTTAAAATAATGAAAGACTAAATAGTAGGAGTATCGGCACAGTTGCAACAGAGCTATTGAGGTGGTATTTAGATACTCATCTAGTGCTAGTCCTGGTGCTGGAAACATCCAGTGACAAAAAATCCAAAGCATTGTTGGATGGCTAGGATATTTTATCAAAATTATTGGACTGAACTAGTAATTCTCAACTTCACTGATGCTGTTAGTGCAGCTAGGCGATTCATGTGCGATATTCATGAGCCTGTTAATCTTGTGCTTCTGAGGGATGATGCTTACACAAAACTTTGGATTACCAAAATTAGCGGATCCCATTCTTCTCTGAAATGTTGAAGGCAGTCACTTTAGGTGCAAAGAAAGTGACTGGAATGGTTTGCTTGCCTTGAGCGAGTCCTACCATCCCACATTGGGTTAGCAACACCCATAACTGTTAACCCAAATGAGCACCTAAACTGCTGATGCCCAAAAGCCCTGACCATCAGAGTCCCAAAATCTCTACTGTCCATAGTTCTTAGTTGGAGTGAGTGGTTAAACGTTGCTATCAAAGAGCCATGCAGTTAAACGTCAGTGAAATAAGCATTTTACCCATGCAAAACTTGGACTTGACATTAAAGTTTTGTTGAATACCAATAGCTTCTTGCACACTCCATATAATTTAGGATTAGTTTGACTCTGATTCGGTTGTGATATTTGATTGGATGACCATTCTGTAATGGTGTAGAGTTACAGCGAGCCATACACCATTCAGAGGAGGGTGAGTTCCTTGATGGAACGAGTTGATCGAGGTGTGCTTTTCTAAAAAGACTGGCCAAAGGAAACTGAGATTGAGCACAAGATGAGATCAAATAGATGGGTGGAAAGATTGAATGCTGGCATTTCAATGCTTCGTAAGCAGGGATTGTCCATATGTGGATGTTCTGATGAGGCAGACAGCAGATCCAAGAGCCAGGCATACACTGGACAAGTAAAAAGTAGGAAGCCGAACTGAAATGAGACGGGATCTTGCTTTATGTTTGAGCAGCATGACAGGAGCATGTTGAAGAGTGGCAAAGAGGCACAACAAAAGAAGTCGTGTATTTGTTTTCATGTTCTAAATTTCTAACTTGTTGGAAATATTTTAGTGTTGGTTCAGCATCTGGAGGAAATTCGTCAGAGCAAGGTAAGGCTAAAAAAATATGCCAAACTGGTGTTGGATTGTGTCTGTTATTGATCTGAGTTCTGATGCTGGTGGCTTGCCTTATGGCTACATGTTGCAAAGCATACACCAAAGGAATTGTTTTAAACCACTGGGCAAAAAGCATCAATTTGATGTTTGACCTGGCTTCAATTAATTCTTGTTGCTCATTTTGAATGCAAAGAAGATATTTAAAATATGTCTATATGTATGTACCTATGTATGTATGCATGCATGCATTTGTCTGGCTATTTGTATAGCACCTTTTAAGGTCTCACAGGTGCCAAAGCATGGTTGTTTAACAGATTTAAAAAAGGAGTGACATAAGACAGGTTAAAAATGTTTCTAGCTCGCTGTCTGTGATGGTACAGTACATATTTTGAATGGAAGACTTTTCCAGAAGGACAGTTCAGTGTGCAGAAAGCAGCGTGCCAACATTGTACATTTGCAAATGTACAATTTCAATAATTGTTTTTGTATGTAATTGGTATATATGTGTGTGTGTGTGTGTAGGTGTGTGTGTGTGTGCAATTTCAATATTCGTTATATAATATTCGTATTGGTGCTTTGTACGTGACTGTGTATGAGTCGGATGAAAACAGTGGTAACGCATCTTGCAATGGTACATAGCATAAAAAGATTTGATTAACTTTGCAGATGGTTCAAAGATGGATCTGAGCTTGTGGGTCAGTGGTTTGACTACGACTTCTCGAGCAGCCGACCTGAAGACACTGTTCAATAACCATGGCAAGGTAAGTTTATTTTTAGGTTATTTGTTAATTCACTGTGGTCAGGTTTGAGATCCCAGCATGTTATCCAAGTTAGGCTTATTCATGGCAACTGACAGTGTAATCTCAGTCGAAGTTGTTTCATTTGCTGTTTTCATTTCTGCCTTGGCTGAGTGGTACTTCTTGGTTTCGTTTTTGAAGATCATGACTGATACAGAAATATGCTTATAATTGATTGTGTTTGCATTGAAATAGATAATTATATCTTGTTTTCCTGGTCTCTGAACTTATTAATAATTTATTTATTTATTGCTCTCTTTACAAGCAATAGGTCAGTAAATCTGGAGTGTGCATGAACTTTGTTATGTAAAATCTGCTTGGCAGACGCCAACCCACAGACCACTGCCACACATGTAAGTGTGAAATTGTCAAAACTGCTGTTTTGCCAAGTGTAAAAGTACTGTTTGAGAAACAATAGGTTCCTTCAAAATAATAATGAAATTATTTGTTTAGGTGACTGGTGCAAAGGTTGTTGCAAGTGCCAAGTCTCCTGGTTCCAAGTGTTTTGGTATTGTGACTATGGCAACAGTTAGTGATGTCGAAAAGTGCATCAAAGAACTGAATGGCTCCAATCTACAGGGAAAAACCATCACAGTGGAATTGGTAAGAGAAATTCCTCCACTTGTGTTGATATCAGTGTAAGAAATTTTCTGTGCTGTAAATTTAGAAGTGTCAAAAGTTTGGTCAAATACGGCTCGGGTACCCAAGTCTATTCTGTGCGGGTGCCTGACTACTCATCACTCCTTCATTGGATAATAAATCAGTCATCCACCAGACCACATGTGAATCATTATATGCACTTGGACCAAATTCGAAGTTGATTAAGCAGTCACCTTATCCACAAAACCACCATATCTTTCAGCCGACCACTGCAACAACACACTATTTCTGCTTAACCGACTGTCAACTCTCGACTGCAACTTCATACATCCCATTCAATAGCTTCAAAGGCCACAGACAACTGCACATTCTTAAGCTGTGAACCCATGACTGATACAGCAGTCTGCTTAAAATAATCTGCTTCTTTGGCCAGGTTTCAGGTTCTGTGATTTCCGGCCTGGTTGGATGCCTGCTGACAGGCATATGTAAATTGTAATAAGAAATTCGCATAGTGCTGCTTGAAGATAATAAACTAATCAGAGACGCTTTGTTTGCTAGCCTAAATGATGTTAATGTTCAGAAACAAATAGTTCATCAGTAAGCAAAAATAGTGCTCAGATCACTAGAAGGTCACCAGTGTTGCGCTTCTGCACACACATAGAGCTCAAACAACAGATTCCCATGCCGAGTTGATAGATGACCCATGCTACTAATTTGAACAGAGAAAGCAGCTGCTTTTATTACTGTATTATATAACTTGAGCAAATTTGAAGGCTTGTGAATCTGGAAATGTAGAACATTCAGTAGAGTATCCAGGTACACTGGAAGTTCTCTACAACACCACCTCTGGAAATGGTATAAGATACCATGTTATAACAAGATTCTGTGTATACTGAAGTCATTTGCACACTGAAGCTGAATTAGGTTTGGGATTCGTGTTTCTGATGTTTCATCAAAATTTGTGTTGTAACGAAACTTGTTTACAAGTAGGTCTCACCATTCGTAAAATTAGTGTAATTCTCGTCATTCTGGTAGAACTATAATGTCAGTTAAGTTAGCAAGAAGCACATGTGTGAGGTACCTTAAAGGCACTATTGAAAATGGCACAATAAACGCATACTTCCTCATCAACTGCAGTGACATTGCTTGCATTCATCTAGTATTCCGGACGACGTAAATCTGTGGAGAAGGCAATGGTAACACCAGCGACGTCTACTCTTTGGGTTACAGGAATAGCACCTAACACGAAAGCACCTGAACTGAAGAGACTGTTTGTTCCTCATGGAAAGGTAAGTGATTTTGGGTTACTGTTTATGATAATAAGACGATTTATAGAGTGCCCTAGCTTACACTTGTATTATAAACGTCCGTCTATGAGGTTAACTAATCTACCATGCTGCATTTAAAGTATGGACCATTTTTCATGTGACATAGGTCATGAGATTTTACACTACCTTGTGTCTTATTCTTATTTAGGCAGTTATGGTAATGGAAGTACAGTCTGCCTTTTTTATAAATCTTACAAATGCAATGTTTTTGAAAATGTGACAGCAGTGCATTTCTTGTTTAGGTGGTTGCAGCAACCATTGTCATGAGCGCTTCGGGTAGAGCCCCTAAGCGTTGTGGTCTTGTGAAAATGTCATCCTGTGAAGAAGCAGACCTCTGCATCCAGAAAGTGAATAAGATGAACTTTAATGGTCGCATCATCTCAGTCGAACGTGTGAGTTTTAACAAGTGCCTCCACGTCTTACTTCTTTGCTTTACACCAGAGACTAGTTACAGCTCACAGCACACTTCCTTATAATGTGAGTTCATATAACATGGTTTGGGATGCAGATCCTGTCAGCTGATTTTTTTGGAAGTCATTTAAGTCTTTGATATTTCATGGACAACGTGTAAAAGGAGTCGTGTAAATAAAGCTTAATATTTATATACAAAAAGAATGAACCCTGTGTTATTGTTACAGCTTGCAGATCCCAAAATGAGTTCGGCTGTAGAAAATAAACTAATAATAACATGAGCTTGTTATAAAGCTGTTCTTGATATGGCTGCCAAAGAAAGTTTTATGAGGTTCCATCATATTTAATGTGTAATTATCATATGTGGGACAATTAGCCAAATAGGTTGAAACTAGTTCTGAAGAAGTCCAATTTCTTAATGGTTAGGTGTTGAATGAGGAAATGATTATTGATTAGTTTAGCAAAGAAGTGTTTTTAGTTACTGGTACATTACTGTTGATCAACAATTTGTATGGTAGGCTAAATCAAACACACTGCCAACAACCAAGACCCAAGGAAAGGTTGTGGACCAGCAGCCACCTTCGTTGATGAGCCAGAAGATATCAGGAAGCAAGCCATCAGGATCGAAGCCACCTTCTTTGTTGGATCCACTCCTCGCAGTTAAAGGTAAGTATCTGTTCTAATCTGGACTTCTGTAGCATCGTTCTTTATTCAATTATTATTAATATTTAATATTATTATTATAAAAAATTCTAAAGTGTGCAGAGTCACACAGAAATGCAAATCGGAGGCATTTGCAAGGTAAAAACAGTTAGGTATCCAGATGTTTGAAGGCCAATGAGAAATAGCGAGTTTTAAGGCATTTTTTAAGAACGGAAGGAAGGAAAGGAGTTTTTTAATGGAAGATTGTTCCAAGAAAATGGTCTGACGCATAAGAAAGCCTGATGAGCTCATATTGGTCTGCAGAATACTGGCTGATACAATGCTTGACCCTGTATTTACCTGTGTTTTTTGTTGTATTTTTTAAAGGAAAGCCATCGAGGCCAAGGGTTGAACGTGGAAGATTAAGAAGAGGTAAAATTCCTGATTGTTTCAAGACTTGGCAACTGTTAAAGATGTTGCACATGGTTTTAAGTTTAAGTGGTTTTTGTTGGAACTTCATGTAAAACCATATCTTGTTTGCTTTGAAGCTGATACATGAAGTAAAATTCTCTTACTGTTAAAGGTAGGGTGAGGTAAGTAAGACTTCCTAATGCAGAACTGCACAGAACAGAATAATCCAAAAGGATTTGGAAAGACTGGGCTGCACGATATGCACAGAAAGGCCCAGGATTGGAAGGCACGGTGCCACATATCATGGATACGGTATGTTCATTTAAGGATTACTTGGGTATAAAAGGTTACAAAGGGCTACTAATGTAAGGGGTATTTAGTAGTTTATCAAGATGTTGTCATGTGTTACAGGACAAGGAGTTCGAATGGGAAGGAGGGGCAGCAACGTGCCTCTCCCTGGCCGAATGAGGGTAGGAACCTGATTCTGTATATGAGCCAGTTGTCTGTTTGTAGAATTAATTCTGTATTGAAAAGTTATTGTGTTATACTTGGGGATGTGAGGAGCTGTTGCCAATTGTCAAGGTGAAACTTGTCATCTATTAATCATCTGTTGTTGTCATGCAGAAATTAAAACCAGCTGTCACATTAAAGGAGTAATGCTAAAGCCTGGAGCAAATCCTTCATGCATATCACCATCGCTCAATTTGCATCAGACCAAGCTCACAACATGCATCATCATACCATGATTTCTGATTTAGTGTTGCTACCAAACTTCATACATGCTCATCACAACACAACCTTATTATGAGGAGGTACTTGATACTGATTGTTGTCTGATGTAGCGTTGTAAGGAAGGTTGCACGTAAAGACCATTTACTTATTGAACTTTTATGTTTGCTGAAGGTCAGTAAATCATTATGTGAGGCATGATAAAAGTGTGCATTTATAACTTGTCCAGGACGGTCACAGAGTCTGGTTTGTGGGCTCAAGCCACAATCATTGGATTACAGACCCAGTATGTTACTGAATAGACTACTGTGATAATAACATGGTAGACTTTGTATGTTATGTTCAGCTGTTTTCTGAGATTTCTACAAGGATTTTGTTTTATTAGATGGAAAGGGACCAAGACATAATGAGGCTGCAGCATGAACAGGAGCTGAAGGCCAAAGAGGCTGAACTCGTGCGAGTGCTCGCTATTGAGTACGATCGACAGAAGCAGAAAGAGGAAGCTGATCGTCTAGCATATGAACGCGAACAACTCGAGTGTGTAGAGGCTTGTCTCTTAATCTTTTTTATTTTGTTTATATTATGCATTGATTTATGTAAATGAACATTTCTGTAGTTTCTGAGATTTCTACAAGGATTTTGTTTTATGAGATGGACAGGGACCATGAAATGATGAGGCTGCAGCACGAACAGCAGCTGAAGGCCCAGGAGGCTGAACTCATGCGAGATTTCTATAAGGATTTTGTTTTATCATATGTTTTTTTTTTGTTTTATGCTGATTTGAATTTCTCTTTTAAAGTATTTCTTGAAGACATTCCTTGCTAGAGTTGATTTAGGAATAATTTAATTCTTAAGCAAATAATGCTGAGGTAACGGGAATGATCGCCCCAGGTGGGCTCTCACATACAAGTAGGGTCCAAGCAAGAGGGTCCCATTCAAAGTTTATGGCATAATTTGGAGGAATTAATGTAATCAGATCTAGTCAATCAGAATTTGAAGGGAACCCACAAACCTTTGGCAGGCAAATTTAAAGCAGTTTTCTTGTGTTAGAATTGAGAAGATGAGACTGGAGAGGGAGCGCTTAGAATCAGAACGCCTTAGAGTGCAGCTGGAACAGCAACGTCGTCAAAATGAACGAGAACAGTTAGAGCGTGAACGCGCTCGAAACCAGATGCTACGGTAAGTTTTTTCTGCATGAAGATGTTTTTTCGTTTCCATCTCTATTTACTAATTTTCTTAAATTTATGTACAGTTTTTAGCGCATTATAATAACAGATGATGGTTATACAGTTTGAAGTCTCCACTGCATACCAAGTGAATAATGAACCTTTACCCTTTACATTACTAGGTAAGTACTCAGCCAAAGAACCACAATCTAACACAGAAATGTGTTAAAAAAAGCCCAAAATTTTTGCTTAGATGTTGCCAATTCTTTTCTTTGATTTTTTAAATTTATTGATATGTTGTATTTTTGTGGTGGGTATGGCTGAATATTTTATTATGCATTGGACCCTACTGTCATTTGTAGCAATGAGCAGAAGATGAGTATGAAAAGAGCAGCAGAACAAGAGCAAGAGGATTCCTACTGGGATTACCTGTCAAAGAGGAGCCGTACAAATAGTCCTCCACCATCCAGCAACCAGAGCTTTGGCCGTGGTCCTGGGTAGGTCTTGATCGAAGAATAAACACCTCTGAATTTGTACATGCCAGTAATTTTCTTCTTTATGCCCAAGTCATTTTATCCTCTTTGGGATCATTTCATAACTGGCATGTTGGTCTGTGCAGCACCATTCAGCTCTTTTCTGAGTGCATTTGAAATTGATTATTCAGACTGTTCTTCGCATGGGCTGCCTTTCGGGATTAGCTTAAGGGGCTGCTCTTTTCTTCAACACTATCATTAATGACTCGCTAGTTTGGAGAATTTTGGACTGGATTTGAGATGTCTTTCCCTCAAAATTTTCAGAATACATTTATTAGATTGTAAAATCAGAGTTGTTCCTTTTTTTAGCTTTTATGAGAATACAAACCAACGCTTGCAGCAGTTGGCTCGCGGTGCAGACAGAAGGTTCAGTGACAGTAGAATGAAGTAGGTGTTATTGTCACTGTTTAATTCTGTTTTACTTTGCAAAAATGATCTTCCTGCTAGTAATAACTTTTTGTCTGGTCTTACAGTCTTTCTTGAGAATGCTGAAGTGCCAACCAAATCTGGAAACCTACCAGGACATAGAGGACATTCAAAAAATTGCTGGTTTCCAAAGCTTTGGGATTTACTGCCCAGTTTGTGCATTCTATCAGTTAATATCATTTAGGTCTCAGATTAAGACTCTGCTGTTTCAACTTGCTTAGCCACCACAGCCTGGCTTCAGGTTTCTTTGACTGATTGGATTTTGACCCGCTTTTGCAGCAGATTACAATTTTTACTAGTTTCGCTTGAATCAGGCATCGATTGACGTCTTGTGGCTTTAGATTTGTTGGTGCTGTCTTGCATCTTCATAGTCATTTTGGGTAAGATTGCAAGGGTTAAATTGTGTGTTGTTTCTTGTGTTGACATTTGCTTATTCTCTGTTCACTATGCTGTTTTGGTTGACTTGTAAAGGGATTCAATTCCAACTGGTAGCAGTTCATCGATGGGAGGAAGACAGATGCCAATGTCGTCCATGTATCGGCCATCCTCAGGCTTAGATTCGGGTGAATCGGGGTCAAAATCAGAGTGGAAGTCACTCTTCAACATGTCGTCAGGAGGTGAGCAAGAATTAATTAAAATGTCTTTAGGACTGAAAATAAAATTCTGTAGTACAAGTGTAGACTCCATTAAGATCCTACATCAGTGTGTAGTTATGGGAATGAGTAGTTTTTCGTTAATAGATTTGTGAGTGTGTCAGGGATAGTACGTATATGTTGGAAAGATTGCTTAAGTTTCCTCTCTTGTTTTTTGCAACCAAGGTTCAGGGAGTAACAGCGGTGAGCAGAGCCAGTGGAAATCGTTGTCAGCGTCTTCGGTGGGCCGCAGCTTAAATGACCATCCATTCTCATCAAGCTCATCGTACAGGGACCGCTCTTATCCTGGTGACAACTCTGGCTTCGGAGGAATGAAGTCCCAGTATGGCACAGGATTCAAGGGTGGCAGAGGAGGCGGTGGCGCAGGAAGTGGAGCACACAGATGGCGCTAGGGTGCGAGCTCAAATTGCCTGGCATGGGCCAAACTGTAAACCCTGTTATTGGAAAATAGTTTTTAGACTGATCTGTGGTTACAGTTTTTGACTCTGTGTGACGAAATCACAAACTCGGATATTTGATAAACGCACACGTTCTTATTTTGAATTTTCCATGTTGTTTGTTTTCCCCAGATTGTCTGTTTTACTTGAATCTGGTGGGATTAAGGCCCAATTGAATCAGTTACCACCAGTTGTCAGTTTTCATGGTAAAGATGGAGATGAACTGAATGTTCTGATATTGATTTTTCAAAATCTGATGAAATCCGGGGATATTTAAGTATCGGGCATTGTGCTTCTGTTCTTAAACCAAGTACTGTTATTTCCAGAGCATGCCACCATTATACTTGTTACATTCAATATCAGTTGAATATCATTTTTAATTGTCCTTGGGTTGCTGGAAAAATTTATGATTTAGCTAAACTTATAATAATAAGACGATTTATATAGCGCCGGATCCGAGGCCAAAGAAAAGGCTGCTGTACATCAGTTCAAAAATCAATGACAGTCAAAATATCTTAAAATGATATATAATGATAACAACTTCAGAGTAGACTAGCCAAAACTCTGCCTAATTTAGCAGAAGCAAATACAGTATGTAAAATTAACTGCGTCTGCATCGCCACATTAAACAACACAATGTTTAATGTACATGTAGATTAAAAATCAGTTTAATTCTAAATAAGAAGCTGGGATATCTATCACGAATAAATTTTAGCATGATATAAACTCCTGATGAACCTTAACAATAAGCTGGATCTCTAAAATGATGCGAACTCATAAAAATCAGCCTAACTGCAAAGCGGAAGCTGGATTTTTATTATTAAAAAGCTATCGCCAGATGGCGAATAAATTTTATCACAATGTAAACCACTGAATAAAATCACTCGGTGTAACCAACAAACTGGAAATCTATTAATGTAGTTATCGCTTTCTGGCAAATAAATTCCTGATTAATGGTTAACCTAATTCTAAACAAGAAGCTGGAATGTCTGTAAACTGAGCAGTTTAAGCCAGAAAGTCGTATCAGCGCTGTGGGCCTGGAGTTAAACAACCTGGTTTAGAATGACAAGCTGTTGCCATCACAGATCCGATGTTTCAACTTTCAAGTTTAAAAAAGATGTATTGTCATTAGATAAAACAAATACTGAGAAAAACTTGGGACCAGATTAACTGAAGGATTCTTGGATTAAACAAAATTTTGTGTGGTTTGAATCCAACAAAGTTATTTTAGATGGGGATTGATTCAGTCCATATCTTAGATTTTCCTCTGCACGTGCAATTCAGATTAATTGACTGCCGGCATTAAAAAAGGTATCAAATCATTAAAATAATTAAGTATCTGTGTATGTTTAGGTATGTGAGAGGCGTGCCTTGGAGAGTCCACAAGACGTAAATGATAAGATGTATCCAGAATCCCAAAATGGGGAAATAACAACTTGATGGGGAACTATATAATCTCTACTCATCACCTTTTTTACATCACAATGACAGAAAACAATAATAAAAAAACATAACAAACAGCAATTGACGACAATGTCAATGTGGAAATCGACCTTTGGTGAGATGTGGTCTGAAAATATTAAATAACTATGTGCAGTTTTATATTCAGCAATCGCCATACTGTGTTCCATCATCATGTCAATGTATGAAATCCAGGTACATTACAGAATGATCAGAATGGAATATTGTATTATTATTATTATTTCTGCACTTGTTAAGTCCCACTATCTAAAGACAAAGCATCAATTGATGGTGCTGAGCAACTGTGAGTGAAGGACTTGCTCAAGGTCCCTACACAGTAACTGTCTTGGAGAGGGAAGTAGGCTCAAACCCGTACTCTCTGCGATATAGGCCGAGCACTCTACCAATTGGCTGCTGTCCCCCAAAGTCGAAGAGCAGTCCCTTGAGCTATCCACAAGGCACCACCATGGATGCAAAGACCTACCAAAGGCTTCTCCAGTAAACTATGATATTTTGATTACAACTTCACCTGATGATGATAGTTCCATAGTTTGAGCTATATGATAATGGCTCCATAGAAGTCACTGGATTAGATTAGATTTATAAGCAATAATGACTTCATTTTTCTTAGTTGCAGCTGATGAGAGAAGATGATGTCAGTTCTCTCCCTCACCACCTGATTTTCCCACCAGCAACGTATGGTCCTGATATCCGCATTTTATAGCTGAGCTCAGCATGGGGCACAACTGGACCAGAAAAATTGAAGAATCTTTCTGCCATGGTGACATTTGAACCCCGACCTCTCAGTTGACAGGTCATGAACTCTAACCTCTAAACCATCCAAATGTAACATAGGGCACAAAGTGAATAAGAAAATTGAAAAGATTCCTCAAATCAAGAGAATGAGCCTTGGCAACAATTTAAGTAAACCCTGTTATCACCAAGTCATGTATGGTGTACCAAACTCCACAACTATTTTGTAGGGCACTTAAAAGGCGCTACATCAAATGTCTGGAAAACTACCTATGAGGAAATGTGAATACATAGTTTCAAAACTCTTGACTGGCCTCTACTCCAGGTCCCTTGGATTCCCATCTGCTACGTCGGAATCCAGGCTGGCGTCTTCCTGCCAACTTTTCTTCATCTTCCAGAAATCTACCAAAAGAAAATTGTCATCAGTCAACTCTTTCAAGATCACATTTAGTATTTTCATTTCATGTTAAAGAATTTATAATTTTCTTACCCAAAGAAGTTCAGAACCACCTGCATTTAAAAAAATGTCAAGAGATTAAAGCAGTTACTCCTGGAATTGTAATAGTAATCTGACATTTATAAAGCGCCACTTCAAGAACAGACTCACCAGAGGCGCTCCCGACCCGAACCAGTGAGACCACTGTCAAATAATACAGACTTCAGGCGCTTGCGAAATGGCTGATCTTTGTGAAGATCCAACATTAACAGCAGTAATCAGCCTTAGATACTTAATGATCACAAAAAAAATGCAAAATACATTCCATGCAAGTAGCAATAATTTACTGATCTTCATGGCCTTGAAGGGATTTTTCTAAGGAAGGACAGAATGCTGTGGATTGTCTGTTATACTGTAGATGCAATTAAGCCAATTAAAAAAATCTGTTTAATGGTTACTTCTTCTCTTCTTTGATCTGACACCAAAAACAACTCATAAGGCAAAGAGAAGAGCGATCATCGAAAAGACAATAAAAACTGGAGTTGCCCTTAAAATAATCATCAACCAAATTACAAAAACTTCAATCATCTGTTTGCACCTTTTTGTTTTCAGCTTCAGATCAAAATAAATGCCAAGTATGTAACACAGAAGGAACAGTGATGGACAGAGGTCAAGAGGCAAATCTAAAATGAAACACATTCTTCCCCTGGCAGGTTCACCCAATTTCCATATTTAATTACAGCCATTAAATAATTCAAAACATACCTCTTTCAAAATATAACCAACTACAAGGGAGAGAAAAAAGTATTAAGTTGAACAAGGCATCTTCATAAGTCGATAAAAATACTCCTTACTTCGTTACTTTTTAAATTAAACGTAATAATATATGTTAAAAGTCAGAAGTAAATTACCAGAAAAGCCCTCAGTAGATGCAGGAGAGATGATTGATCTTGATCAACAGCTGGCAACATCCATGCTTCAATGCAGTTGATTTCTCCAGTATCTTCTCTAAGCCAAAAATAAGAAACAGAAAAATTAAAAAAAGCCAATTCCACATAAAAAATATAAGCCAACAACTTGAGGAAATCAGCGCTTTGACAGGGACCGAGAAGCCGCCACATCAAGAGTCTTGATATTTACATTCCAGTAATCTGAGCAGTATTTACTTACAAATGGCCTTCGTCTCAGTGAACTTTCAGATCATTTAGGCTGGCGGAAGAGGTACATGGAATGCACCACAGAAGTGTTCTGTTACTCATTCATATATTCATTCAAAGCATTTATACAGCAAGCCTTCAGAAAGCCAATTCAATAAAGCGCTTGGATTCTAACGCAGAGTGTGGGTTCGAGTGTGGCTTCCCTCCAGAAATGGTTACTTCAGCAAGTCCTTCACTTACAACTGCTCAGCACCATCGTTTGGTCATTAGACAGTGGTGCTTAACAAATGCAGAAATGATACAACATCCACACACACTGAAAACGCACCCAACTGCTGAAAATCCAATCTGTTTCAGCTAAGCATAAGAAACATTAAGTTGCACCTTTTAAGATCTGTTAGATGGCCACGCTCCAGTGCTCTTGATAGCTACTTAAAAGGCGCTATATAAATGTTCAGATACTTACATACGCAAATTGTAAGGTACAGGAAGGTTCTTGGTTTCAAAATGCAAACGTAATAAAAAATGCAGCCAAAACAATTCTCCAAAACGTTCAAAACAGGACTTAACTGAAGGCAGCCGTCAAGTCATTCAAAGGTCAGTGGTGTCACGAGGCTCATACTATTCTGATTGTTGAGCTTCTTAAACTGCTTCACTAGTGAACTGCACTTTATAAATAATTATCTAATTGGTTTCTATCACTGGAATGTTACATAACACTGTTTTACATTACATGACTTCACATATTTACACTGTTTTACATTACATGGTTTTACGTATTTACACTGTTTTACATTATATCACTTTATCTCATTCCTTTAAGTTTCCTGTAGAACAGCTCAGATACAGATACATTATTTTGCCTACAGTACATCAGCAGCAACTCAGAGTCAGCATCAAATGAGATGCTATATATAATGTCTATGCGACATTTAATGTCAAATGAGATGTTATATATAAATATATAATGTCTCACCTTCTTCCAGAATGGGCTTCACTTGTCAGCATTGCACCATCAGACATCACAGTTCCAGTCTAGAATCAACCAGACTGGTGGTCGTTGTGCTCTTCCGTCCATGGGGATCTGCAGAAGCCACCTTTCCGCAAGTTGCTCGAACCCGTCGTGCCTTCTCACGTCTGGACCTTCCTCTTGAAAGTGTTCCATGTATCACTGCATCCGACTCTGTTCAGCAAAAAGTCACAAACTGCCTTGAATGCACTTGTTTACATCAGTCAGATAGCTGTGTGCAGTACTTTCAGCTACTATAAAGTGCTATATTTATATATAAAAAGTGTTATATTTAATGTAATGATACACATATATAACATAAATATCTAGAAAAGCCACAAAATAAAAAGTAAGCAGCGCACTACATTTTGTAAAGACTTCTACTGTCTCACCTTTTAAGATCCATTAGACATCAACTGAGGTCTTGAAATGTACCATATGAATGATCAGAAACAAGTGCTCTTGCAACTTTGGCTAAGAAAAGGGACAACTTGTCACAAGCTGCATCATAAGCATCCCCCCGCAGGTACAGTCAGGAAGTCAGACTGAGTATGTCAGCATCTTAGGTCCAAAATTTATGCACTCTGTCAAGATAATTTAAATCTAATCTAATCAAGTGACTTCTTTAGTGCTGCTGTTTTTTTTATGCAAGGGCGGATCAATCGATGGTCAATTCAAGTGAAATTGTGGGAATATTCTGAACCCAGGTCGCAATCCAATAGGTAAATGCAAAATGTCAATTTTCGGAAAATCACAGGTGAAAATTCAAATCAAGTACATAAATATCCTTAAACTGGCAAAAATTAACATAAACTGCCCTTAAATAAGAGCATGCAGAGGAATAGTTTGCAGTAAAATTATGCAAAAACCAAAATTGAAAATATTGTAAACAGCATTTTCCCCGCCTTTCATCTACGCAACAAATGGTCGAATTTCTCTGCCTAGGTCACATAGTCCACCTCTCTCCCCTCCCCCTCTCTCCCCCTCCCCCTCTCTCCCCTCCCTCCCCCTCCTCCTCTCTCCCCTCCCCTCTCTCCCCCTCCCCCTCTCTCCCCTCCCCCTCTCTCCCCTCCCCCCTCTCTCCCCCTCCCCTCTCTCCCCCTCCCCTCTCTCTCCCCTCCCCCTCTCTCCCCCTCCCCCTCTCTCCCCCTCCCCCCTGTCCCCTCAAACAAAGATGTCCACCACAGAAAGATAGGGAAAGATTGAAACATGAAGACTCTTCAAAGCAACAAGCGACATCTAAATAGCACACATCATATCGACTTTCATGCAGCTTTTCCTATCGCATGTGAAACTTTGAACTGATGCCGCTCTTTGTTCTAGCCTACGAATGTTTAATCATTATTAATTGATACACTCTGAATTTGTATAACTCTATGTATTTGCATCGCACATTGAACTACACAATCAGTGCTAACCATGTTTTAAAAAGATGCGCCACGGCAACACTCCTCCCTCTCTTCCAAGAAAGAAAACACTAAAAAGCCGCGTCCAGAACCTAGCAACAACGAGCAAGTTCCGGGTACTGGCCGACCAACCCGCCCTCCCTCGAGGAACTCCTAGGAACGGCGAACGAAATGGAAGAAGAAACCCAATTGGAAATTGTGGACAACCAAAAATAGTCATCTAAGCAGAAGTTCATGTGGAGCAAACCAACTCGCAAACATCTACAACACTGGAACCCGTTCTACTCGTATAAGCCTTGAAAATTATATATGAAGTGCTAAAAGCTTATTGTTGTTTGCTTATGCCATAATAAGTGTTATGAGCCTAAGTTTTCCTGTGTAAGATTCATAATGTTTTGTTGAGTACAATAAGCCTATATTTTCCTTTGTAAGCCTTGTTGAGCGCTATGTTTAGTGGTGTAAGCCTATGTTTGCCTGCATAAACCTAATAAAATGTTGTATTAAGGACGTTTGCCTATTTGAGACATGGAAAGTTCCATATTAAGAGCAATAAGCCTACATTTCCATAGGTGAGCGTCGAACAGACTGACACGATGCAGGTGATGTTAATACGTCGTGTAGGCTATAGGTTTCAAGGAACGAATGCCAGAATTTGATCTAATGGGCTTTTTAAAAAACGTGCTGTCACCTAGCGAATGCAAATGAAACATTTAATCCGTCGTGTAGGCTATAGGTTTCAAGGAACGAATGCCAGAATTTGATCTAATGGGCTTTTTAAAAAACGTGCTGTCACCTAGCGAATGCAAATGAAACATTTTCAGTACTCACTCATCCATTTACAACAGCGATGGTTAAACAATTACTATTTCACTCCCGCTGTATTCTAAGACCACTCGAACTACTTTAACGAATAAAAAAATTTGAGTAATAAAACAGATAAAGTACTAGATAAAGATAAATAAGAAAAATCTATAAGGGAAAGATGGTTCACTCAATGTTCACCGATAACACCTCTATTAAAGAGAATAACTGGTCTCCTTTGACAGATAGGTTTTCTACTTGTAATTGTAATTTAAAATTTGTATAGCGCCACTTCAAGGTAAACTCATCAGTGGCGCTCTCTGCACAAACCGCATTGATGTTAGAAATGTCATAAGATCATAAAGTTTATCATTTAGCAGTCAACTGTTAGAAGAACTAGAAAAGTCACCGGTGACAAGCCCGCGCACACACGCATAGGCCTGCCAGCGGATTCCCATCCAGAGTAGACGGATGACGTTCAGAGTGTCCCTGGACCAAGCAGCGTCGAACACGTAGGACGAAGTCGAACGACAGCGTCGCACACACGAAAGCACTATCGTCCACGGCGTCCCGCGTAGGTGGCAGAAGATGTTTGCACAGGATGTTTGCGTCAGGATGTTTATACTTGGTTTTAGATGCCACCATTACAGAATTAATTAATTAAATTATTATTAATAATAATAATAATAATAATAATAATAATAATAACAGCAATAATGTTCACTTGACATAAATAATAAACACAACATGCAGAATCCAAATTTAATGGAATGCAGAAATTCATATTGCGCCATCATCCTTAAAATTATGACTAAGGAAATAAATACTAACAGGATAATGAAAGTAGGCCGATACCCTCAAGACTATGTGTGTTATCCAGATTTAAATTGATTGGGCTATTTATATGGTGCCATCATCTTAAGAATGAGGTCAAAGTACTCAATCTGAAATGAAAGCAACACATTTCCACAGCGGATGAAGAGCACTATTCTATGAAACTTGGCCCAGAGCCACAGAATGTGTCATCCTTTGTCCAGATACAGCATTCTGAAATGACTGAAATGATAAGCAAATGTGCAATTGATATTGAGATTGATATGGCGCCACAATGCCAATCATGATAACCAACCAGATAAAAAGTGCAGTGTACAGATCTGAGCCTCTCTGAGGCAGTCACTACCGTTGGACCTTGAATCAGTTCTACACACAGTTCGGACCTTAAAGCCATCATCAGATGCCCAGTCATCAAGTGGCGGGTCTGCAGTTGTCTAATAGTTAATGTGTTGAACTGTCAAGCACATGTCAGAGGTTCAAATCCCTGCCACAGCAGACATTGTTTTGAGATTTCGGCTCCACTTGTGGACCCTAGCCGACTCGGCTACAATGAGTGCACTGGCTGTATACTGTCAGTGGGAAGAGCCGGTGGTAAGGGAGAGGACTGACCACCTGCCCTCATAAGCCAAGGCCAAGAAACATGAAGTCGCAAACACTTCATAACCATGGCTGCCTCTCACGGACCAGTTTAAGGGACTGGTCTTCCTCTCTTCTTAGTTGTGCGATGGTCTAGTGGTTAGATGCCGGACTGTCAACCTGGAGGTCATGGCTTCAAAACCCATCCATGGCAGAAAATGATCCATTCGCATTCGCCAGTTAACCTGGCTAAAAAATGAGCACATTGACCATACGGCTTCAATGAACATATCAAAATTTTGACATAAGTAGCCGATATATAATTATTTACGCAAATATAAATATATATAGAAATAGAAAAAACATAAGTATATATAAATATATGTGAATATATACATATCTATATATAAATTGACATATAAATAGACATATAAATAGCTGAATCAGTTTGAACATATGAAAATTGATATTTTACATAAAAAAATTGAATTCCTGTACACCGTTACATGAGAAAACCAGCCAAATACAACTTCAAAATATCAAAACGAACAAACTAAAATCAACAACAGCAAAATAACAAAAGATTGCAAATAAATAAGTGCCCATCCACATATTACGTACGCAATGAGGGGTGATCGGATTTAGGCGATTTTGCGTACGGGTGCGTATGGCGAGGGGGTGGGTCTCGACAAAATGTGTACGAGCGCAAAATAAATTTCTAATTATGACGTCCACATTAGCCTATTTATAACACTGTATTATCCTATAGTCATCCGATGGCATTTATTACATAATATAAAAGCCACATGCAGTTATTCTGTGCTGTGAAACAGACTCTACAGTGCCACCTACCGACAAAATAGCAATATAAAAACTTTTAACATAATCGATCTCAGCCCAAAGATTTATTAATCAAAATTAAGTACATGTTTTCCAGATGATTCCCAAGTAATATTATACTTAGTACTTAGCAATACACCGAGAATATACCAAATCACTGACTATATTCCTGCTTTATCAATTTTATGTAGTACTAAAACTTTTTAAAAAGTAATTGTTAGTGTTGTTAGTATTTTTTCTTCATAACAATTAACAAATGTTAGCTAGCAAATATCATGTTTAACAAAAATAAACAGAAGCCTATGGTAAAATAAATGTATCATAGATGACTTTAGCTAATTAACTTTTGTAAAGGGGGGGTTAGAGAAGCTTAGTTGTACGTAAGCATGGGGAGGGGTCCACAAAATGTATGAGGTGCAACAAGGGGAAGGGGAGTATGAAAAAATATAATTTTTTGCATACGTAATATATGGATGGGCCCTAAGAACTTTAAAATGTCAATGGCCACAGCAGCCATAAGATGTGAATAAACTTTTGGAAATAATAATAATAATAATAATAAGCATTAACAATGGTTAACGGGAGAAAAGACGAACGAGACCTGAAGGATTTAGTTCAGAAGAGGCAGTCAGACGAATTCAAGATCTCAGAACTCGCACTCGATGCAATGAGCGAGCGCATACAAGGTCTTCATTGACAACAATACAACGCAGAACAAGACAGCACCTACAGCTGAAATCAAAGGAGAGAAGGCGGTGCCTGAAGCCAAGATTAAAGAAGCGGAGAGAACCTGGAGTTGGTTGTTGAGAACCAGCCAACGGGCCCCAACCGGTCCTCAGGGTCGAGCCACACTGCCTGACAAAGGTCAGCCGGTGGGTCAAGGTCTAGGAGACATCGATGCCCATGACGCAGGCGCCATCGAAACAGATGACGACAGCGACGAAGAGGATGGAGTTGGTGGTGCTGGATGTTCGTCCGATCCGCACCGGACGTCCTAGCACTCCATCGAAGAAATGCTGACAGAACACTCTACACTTTTGCGACCGCTGACTCAGGTTGCTTCTTCACCACTGCACTTAAAGACATGACCACGAGATTTGGAGGTGCACCTAGTTGACCTGTTTCCAGCATGCCAGCCTGGACGCCACTAGCTCTAGTTGCTCCAGCACCAGCTGCTCTTGGCCAACCAAGGCAGCCAGATCTTTTCGCAAAAATGGCCGCAGCTGCCCACAGAAATGACTTTTTGGCAAGGCTAATAATAACAGTAATAATAATAGTAATAATAATAATAATAATACACTGTTTCAAGCTACAAGAAAGAGCTGCTAAACCTGATCCAAAATCACATTCAAGATCCTTCTTAAGGGATCACTTTTCTTCTTTTCTTCTTCACCTCCCTTTTCAGGTCTTCCATCTATAAACATTCTGTGTGCATTTGTTGGGTCTTTCTCGAGAACAGCTGCTCTGCAATCTCGGCTTGATGCATCTGAACTTATGTAGAGTACCTTTCGTAAACACCTTTCCTGCAGTTGACAAAACAAATTGAAACTCATTAAGTTCTCAGAATTCATCATTACTTTGTTGATTAAAAAACAAATGCAAAATACATTCCATAGACGTAGCTCTGATCTAGCAACCGTATCTTTGGTGGGATTTTAGCAAAGCAGGGGAAACTTGTTTTAGTGACAGGCCATACCTGCAAATTGGGATGGTTCTGCAGGCCAAGTGGGATTCATAATGGGAATCTAGACAGCTTCTCCCAAAGCCAATGTCAAGCTAACTAGTAATTCAAGTTGAAAAAGGCTTAACATGAATGGTATGAGAGCATGCAGTTCAAACAATGTACTGTGCATAGCCATCAGACTGGAGCTTCAGCAGCTTAGCCATAATCTGTATAGTTGAATAGCTAACCCGCAAGCCAGCATCTTGCATTGCCGTGGCTTTCTAAAGGGTCTTTTGCTGTATTCAAGCATCTTTTTAAAGTTTCATTTATATGTGCTCACTCTACCCTAGCCAAGCTGCAAAACAAAAATGTGAACATTTTATTTTCAGGGTTGTAACATGCCTCTGAATATTTTACAGTTTACTGCACTAACTGGATTCTTGCACAAAAAAACACATGAGCTCCCAGCACTCACCATCACAACAAAATCTGTCCACTCTTGTTTAAAATTTACGCTCTCAACTTTCAGCGTGTGCTTTCATGAATTTGATTGGCATTATATGACTTACAGAGCCACAACTAGCCACAGGTTTGCTAAAGAAAACATATACATATGTATTTACCTTTAATATAACTGGAGAAATTTGCAAAACAAATAACATTACCCTTTAAAATGCAAACAAAATGGAACTGAGAATGAAGTGGTCTATGGTCGAATGCATGTATTTAAATTCAAGTCAACCCACGGGCCAAAGGAAATGACGCTTCAGGCCACATTTGACCCATGGGCCACAGTTCCTGAGGCCTGTAGTAGAAGAATAACAGAAAGCTGTGGAGTTTTAGTAATGCTGTAAATGTAATTAAGCAAAAAATTTTACCACAGTCCACATTGCTCCAGTTCTTCTCCACATTTGCTGCTTCCTTTTCCTACTTTTTTGCTTTAGCTTTTCTATATATCCTCCTTTATTAACAGTAAAATATTATGGCCAATTTTTACTTCATAATTTCAGTGGGCAACCCAAACTGAAACCAGTTTGGGGCCAACTCAGTGGTGTGTCCTTAAATCAAATGACTGGAACAGCCCTACCACTGGACACGTGTAACCTACCACAGATTTCTTCTTTTCCATTTTTCTTCCAGCTTCAGAAGCTGCAACAAAGCAAAACAAAATTTGTAAACATACCACAAAATTTCCAGATTTGGTAAAATTATATGTAAACTACACAATTAGAACGTAAGTTAACAGAAATTTTTTATCTCCAATGGATACATAGTCAAACTTTCTTCTAAGGTTTTCTGTAATTCTGACTTCCTTGTCTGTCTTGTCCGAAGCAAATCAGTAACGAAGTAGTTATTAATAATTAGTAATTAATTAACTACCGGTAATTAGCAATTCTAACAAGCCCATGTGACGATGGTCTGCACTGTCAGATTTCTTATTAGTAATTTTCTTCAAGTGGTGCTATATAAATGTTCAATTACATTACAGGGCATATTAAAAAAACAATACACTAAGTGAAATCAACTGTGACAGGAAAGCCGACTGTTTTGACCACAGGTCTTGTAACGTGGAGTGTGAGGGCTTATGCTCTGGATGTTGACCTAATTGCGGCTTGTTTTTGGAGCGCCATCGGTTGATGCCTTGTGCATTAGACACCGGCGCATTAGAAGTTACTAATCACAAATTACAAATTAATCTAACTGAATCTGACTTCTGTAGCACCGTTATCATAATGCACTAGGCATCAACTGGTGGTTGCATCAAGTGAAATCATAGAATCATATTCTGTTGGAGAAGCACAGACAAAATCTTCTCTTAGATGATTCACTGTGCACAGACTTTGTGTAAGTCCTTCAGACACAGGATCATCAGCTGATGCTTAGTCATTAGAAAGTGGCATTTAATAAATACAGCGATAAGAAGAAAAACGGATGAAGGTGCATTTGTGAAAAGCTTGCAAAAAGCCATCTAGAAATTGCATTTTCCACTAAAACTAAGCCCCTCTATATCAAGACCATTATAGAATAAAAAAGAGAAAGTACAGGTGAAAGAGAAATGCAAGAGAAATTGTCAAATGAGAAGACCTGAAGAAAGAGAAGAAAAACGAGAAGAAAGAAGGCAAGAAAGAAGTAGGAAGAAGAGAATATTGTAGAAAAGCAGAAAACAGCAAAGAACCGAAAACAGGAAAGCAAACTGAAGAAACCAAAAAGAAAAACAATGAAAATGAAGAACAATGCCAATAATTTCTAAAGCTGAACCAATTTGCAGTCTGCAACATTTGTTCCTAACTGCATCATATTGGAAGTCATGTTATTATAATTCTGTTTTTATTAAGCCTGCTATCTAAAAACAAAGCATCAATCTCACTGATCCCTTTTCCTCTTGTTCGAAGTCATGTCTCCAACTAACCAGTCAGTAGCAGATTGGTTAGAGCACACGGTTTGCAATGCGGAGAGTATGGGTTCAAGCCTCCTCCCCAAAGATGGTTACTGTGTACAGACCTTGAGCAAGACCTTCATTCACAGCTTCTCATTGCCATCGGTTGAAGCTTGGTCATTCGATAGCGTTGCTTAATAAATGCAGAAGTAATAATAATAATATGAAGTAGCTTCATGAGCTATTATGACAGCCATTATTAAAACCCTTAGGATCCATGAAGCAGACAACATTGGTCAAACAGAATCAGGCGTTCAGCAGAGATGATGCATAAAATCCAGCCCAAGACTCGAAAATTCATAACCTGCTTCTGTCCACTCTGCAAATTCTGTGATGTTGTTTAAGCCATGTATGAAGCCTCATCCACTTCAGACTCCACAGCCTGTCTGCTGCTCTCAGGGGCCTCATGAATATCAACTAGTTCTGTCCAATGATTTGGTGGGAAGTTTTGCTTAAAAAAGACCATCAGTTGATGCGTTATGATAACGCAGCTGTACAGTTCCCTGAGTACCGTAGATAATGAACCTGATTCTGTCTCATTGAAAATGTTGCACCCACTGCGTCAGACTTGAAGATCAAGTTTCTTCTCTTCAAGCTGAGCATTAACGTCCAATCATTAAACTTTCTGACTGCATTGCACGGGACTCGGTCCAATCTACAGCAGGTCAAAGGTAAAAAAATAAGGCATCAAAAAACTGCCAACATGAATGGATGAATGATTGGATTGAAGGATGCACAAGCAGATGGTTGGATGGATGAATGAAGTAATGAATGAATGAAGGAATAAACTAATGGATGAATGAACTGCACCATAACTTATTTTAAAAATGGTCTGAATAAATGAATGAATGAAAAAACTGTAATTTGAAGTTCGAAAATCATCTGAATGAATGAATGCATTTCACTGCAATTATATTATTAAAACTGTTCTAAATGAAACAATAAATACATGAATTGTAATAGTGATTGCAATTAGTAACTTCTGTTGCGCTGGTGTCTAAAGCACAAGGCATCAAACGATGGTGCGTCAAAGCCAAGCCGCAATCAAGAAGTTCAGTCCACAAGACAGAGTGGCAGCCTACGGTGGATAAGCAATTTGAAAAAGCTAAGTTTTAAGCTGAGAATGAAATGACAAAATGAATCAAATGATTCAATCACCCAATCAATCGATCAATCATTTACCTGGCATCAAAACTGTCGTGAATCAGCCATTGTCTGCCTTAATGAACACCCACTCTTAACTTCTTGCCCTGAGGTTCAGTTCCTCCGTGGCCTGTTAAAAACAACAGCCCAAAAACAACTTCTAAATTACCATGGCAATGAAGCATAAGGGAGATAAAAAGCAAGTCTTCAGATCATAACTAGAAACCACCCTAAGTTGTCTTTCCCATACATTGGCTCTTTCTCCGATTTCATGAACTGCTTTACTGGATTTAATAATGATGACAATAAGAGATCAATGTTCCTGACTTCATACAGCTAGACAGTCAGCTACATTGGCTCCTGGTGCTTGAGGATGCCGCCTGGCATACTGATCTTGGCTTATTTTAAAAATTTGACTCTCGGGCTAGTAGGGATCTTAGATGGCAGTCGGCTCAAACACATGGCACGGATAGGTTCACAGTCGGTTAATGTATCGTGTAAACTCGACCGTATCGCGTTAAAGTCATGGATTACCTGTTCTCTGGTGACGGTGGATGTTTTCCCTACGCCGTAAGTCCATATCATATATTATTTTTGATGAAATTTGTCGAAAACGTGAAAAACACGTGTTGCGTAAAAATCACTTTGAACCGATTTTTCAGTTTATGGACATTTCATTTCTCACCATCGCCATCTAGCGAATGCAACTGAATCATTCGAAGCCGTCTCATGGACATGTACTGAAACTGGTCTGCCACCTAGCGAATGTAAAGGGATGTTTCTCACGGCATTTCATTTAGCAAATTTACAAGACGCTATTATTTTATGACAAAAATCAATCTAAGATGCTAGGAAATCAAGGAGAAATGTTTCTTGAAGTTTTAAGAAATTTAATAGGCCGTGTTCATTTTTATTACTTATTTGTGAAATTTATATACGGCAAATGGAGAGTTAGTTCAAGCCAGCTGAACATTGTGTACGGAGTCGAATAACGCTTAACTGATCTTTGCAAATAATTAGCTTCGCTTGAAGAGACTCATCTTAGCGGCAATTACAATCAATCACAGTAATCAGAAGCCACGCCGAAAGCCATCAAATAGAGCGGTCCCCGATACTATAAGTATGCCTTTATACTTTTCGGAATATATGCGCACCATAAATAACCGACAGTTGGTTCAGTATATCTGATAAACGGCGATCGAATATTTCTAATTAACTCTTTCCAGTTTTCTAACTAGAAAATAACTGGAATACTTCAAACTATCTCTAGTCAATATACCTCCTAAAGTATAAGGTTAATAATTTATAATTTTGATTAATTTTAGCAATAAGTTTAAACCAAATTCCGATAGGCATTTTGTGAAGAACCATATTTTTTCACAAAAGTTTATGTAGCGCCCTTCTCGGTCAATTTTCCTTCAGGCTTCATGGGCCTGATAACAAAACCATCGTTTAAAATAATGTTCTGCAACCTCTGACGGAACAAAAGATAGGATAATTAAGAAAAATGCGCAGTTAAATATACACACAAAGGCGCATTTTCTTAGCCTCGACATATCCACTCTGACTCCGTCTCCCACCCACTCCATTCTTCCCCTTGTCTATTTTGTCGCTCCAGTGCCAAACACCATCCACCGTATCCGTCTGACTGTCTGCCTGCCTCTTGTACCTTGACCTGCATCCGTCTCTAACCCTCATGCCTAACGATTTTGTTTTTACTGACCAACTGTGAATAAGCTTTCGTTTAGCGCTTTAAAAATCTCGAGATTACCATTACGATTAGTCTTGCCGTTTGATAAGTTTATTTAACGACGCCGTCATATCGAGATGATAAGCGTCATTTTTTTGCCGTTTGATAATACGATTACTCTGTCACTGTGTCTCTATTTATAGATACCTATAAACAGGCCTTAGCAGCAAGCTTTCTGTTTCTCTATTTACCATTGTATGTATCTCTATTTGTATCTCTGTAAAACACTCTATCTCTACAGGAACCTATAAATAGTTGCAGGCTAAATGCATTGCGCTCATCAAAGTGTTCCTGTGCGTCACTCTGGTGTCTTTTTGTTTCTATCTCTAGTCACCACAGTTATCTCTGTTTGTATCTCTGTTTACCACTCTTCCTCTGTTTGTATGGATCCGTAAATCGTTCACTGGCTCGGTGCCTATATTGGCTTTTGGTGCCTATATCTATCCATCCAACTGTCAAGCTCTTTTTTCAAACTGTTCAAGCTTGGTGCAGATATTACTTCTTTAAAGCCAAGTTCGCTGGGGGGAGAGAGATCAACAGATAACTGACAGAAAGACGCGCAGACAGACAGACCGACGGAGACACGGACAGCTTGACTTTGTGAACAGAAGCTGTCGTGTACATTAGGAATTATGTAACGAATACAAATTTTACATAATGGGCTTTTTCAAAAACGTGCTGCCATCTGGTGACTACAAGTGAAATTTTTATTCGCTATCGGACGAATTGATAATTATACACAGCGATCGTAGTAAAATACTTTCACTTGTATTTAAGTTCAAAGTTTTTTCATCGTGTTAAACCATGTTTCTGTTAGTTAAAATTAGGGGGCATCAAACATACTGAAGTACTCAGGAAAAGCGGAAAGGGGAAAGTTGTGTTCCCGCAACGTTTAGTACAATTGAACACCACAATCTGTGAAGTGATCGATGTGGTGCCCTAGAGTTCACAAGATCATTATTACAACTGCTATACTAAAACAAGGACCAACGCGTAATATTATTGACCAGATATTATTATTGGTAAATTAATGTACAGTAATGTACTGTATATAGATGTATATAGGTATATAGATGAACTTAGACGAAACTACCCTTAGTGGTGAAAATTAAGTCCAGCCCTGTTTAGTCCATTCACAGCCTGCTATTCCAAGAAAATGGAAAACGTATGAAGACTTTTGCGCATATGGTTGAAGAGCGTGACATACATTTCTTCAATATTTTTGCTACTTTATAAGATGGTAATGTAATCTGAAACAAAAGCATCGGGTTTTAAAATGATCGCTTAACAGACTGCACTTAATTTCGCCGAAAGCAGAGCAGACCATTAAAATGATTCAATTGAATTCGGCAGATGGCAGCACGTTTTTAAAAAAGCCCATTTGATCAAATTCTGTATGTTCACTCGTGTCCCATGCAAGGCGTGTTAACAGCGCCTGTACAACCCATCAAATCTGTTTATCCAGTCTTTTACCCTCTCTGTCTGTATGCCTCGCTCACTTTCTCCCTTCTGTCAGTTTCTGTTAGTGTCTGTCTGTGAACATTTCTGTAGAGCCTTTTAAGTAACTAACATAGGTGTTCATCTGTGGTTCTCATTCATTCTGTCTCTGTTCTGCTCGTCTCATTTTTCTGTCCGTTGTGTCTGTCTGCGTCTGCTTGTGTGTCTTTTGTGTATTTGTCTGTGTGTTTGTCTTCTTTCATTATCTGTATGTCTTCTTTTGTCTCTGTGCTTGTCTTCGTTCGTCTGTCTGTCTTCTTCTGTCGGTGTGTTTGTCTTCTGTTGTTGTTTGTTTTCTTTTTTCTGTGTGGTCGTCTCCTTATGTCCATGTGTTTGTCTTCCTGTTTTCTTTTGTTTGTCTGTCTTTGTGGTTCACAGTTTGTTATCCATCGTTAGACAATAACCTTTAAACTTCACAATGTGCACCAGACATCCAATTCAAGACTTCTATGGTGCCAGCATATAATGCACAAGGCATGAAACAATGGTGCACCAAATTCAGCCGCAGTCAGGTCAGTAACCAGAAAATCAATGTGCATTCTTTAAAACAATTTCACATGTTATTTTTTATGGATGGAAAATAACTGAACATGGGTCGACCATCAACGTTGGTTGGAACTTCGTCTGTTGGGCTCTGCGTGTTTGGTGGGACCCCTCCTCTGCTTATCTCAGCTGTTTGCTTACTGATTTTATCAGCATTTTCGCTAGCAAAGGCAGAGCTATTGTTAGGTAGGCAAAAGGCGCTACATTAATTGTCTTCATAACTAACTGATTCTGTTGACGAGACTGAAAATACTGAAAACGGTGCATTTTCATGATTCTGCCCTTGTTGAAACCAAATTTATTTTAAAATGTCTGATATTTAGAAATTACCTCTGCTTTGCAGGCGTAAATTCAGAATTTCATCTTTACTGCCTAGAATACATAAAAACACTCCATGCAGCAGCCGAAGTAACTCGAGTTTGCTATTTACCATTTTTATGATTTGCAAATATGACCACTGAACCTGTTTTGCTAGTCTTGTGTGAAAACGAATGTTTATTTGAAAACCGAATTGAATTCAGTTGGTTCCTTTTAGTTTCTGGCAGATCGTTTGAAGTGACCGAATCCAAGTTTTGTTCTGATTTTCGAAACGACACTTTGCCAGAATGTTTGTCTCTTCCACCGATAGTAACCGTGATATCTACTGGACGAATTGAAACTGCTCTAGAGACTTGTTGTTCATTTGCCAGCAGCGTAAGTATGACTGTTTTGGCTTTATTTAAGTTATCGCACAAGCACATGTAAGAATTTTTTCCTCAACAGCCTTTCTAAGAATTAAATTTGGCATGATTAGGATTTGTTTATGTTAAATTTCGGACATTCTATTTACATTACCGGGTACATTTGCAATGGTCACATACATCTCATTTAATCAGTATCAGAACACTAGATTCTAACAGCTGGAGTAAAATGCCCTAGTCTTTCTGAAACTGTAGCCAAGGGGCATTTAGTGGCAGTTGTTTAGTACCCTGGTGAGGTTCCTAAATGTGCTATACAAATGGTCAGATACCTACATGCATACATTCATACTGTAGCAGCCAGTTAATGTGTTTTCTTTCGCCTCAGCATCAGGCGTTCGAGCCTCAGTGTATCATAAGAACTGACAATCTGTTTTAGGCTTGCAGTCCATAATCCTCGCTGGTCTCACGACAGTTGGGTCTTCTTCTTTACACGGTATCTCTGGGCAGTGCCTTGAGGTCTGACCTAACCCAACACTCTTGAGCCTGTGCTTAGTTCTTAAGTGATGCTTTAGAAATTTTAAATTTTAAAATTATGAGAAGTTTACTAGTAGTACAGTTATGGTTAAGAAAAGATTGTTCAGGTTTTGGATGGCTCTTGTAATGTCTGCACTGCAGACAAAATCTTTCTATATCAGAACCACACCCCTGAGAATTATTTTAAAGAGGATGAAGAGGTACAACAATTATCTTACCTTATCACACCATTTACATTTTCTGACTTATCTTTTCACATAGTACGTTTGAGGAACTTGCAGAAACTTCTGAAAGCTGTAACTGATTGTGACACATTCTAGGGTATATTCTTCGAAATATTGTTTATAGTCAGTTCCCTGAAGTTTATAACTTGGTAAAACCTGGTATGATCTGATCTTATGAAATAAATGAAATCAGAAAATATTCGACTGTTTACAGAACTTCTGAGATGTACTTAAAAGGCGCTGTGTTACATGCATACATACATACATACTATTTGAAGCACAAATGAAAATAATAAGGAACATTGACAGAAGCAACTGTGAAACATCTTTAACAAAACTGTTTAACGTTATTCATGACAGATGTCAACATTACCACCAAAACAAAGCCAAGGATAACCACTACTACCACAACTAGAAGACCTACCTCTACCATCACTAAGACCGAATCACTGGCATCTGGTTTACCATCCAACATGCCAACTCTGATCAGAACTTCAGAACCTGCAGGAATGCCATCGATGACTGCACAGTTCAGGAAGAGCACTGCATTTCCAAGCAGCACCAGTGAATCCAGTTCTGAAAATATGGTGAGTTACGGGAAACAGTATCCTGCATCCAAATGCATGTATATGCTGCAACATAAAGTTTTTAAAAAATAATTCAGTCACTATGAATAATAAAGTTGTTGAATACACAGTAGTTTCTGATTGCTGTACTTCAAACGCTGTTAGTTTTCACTCAAACTGTGTATCAAAGTTTGAATTTCTTAAGTTGATGGTCTTATGTATATAACATTTTGTTTAATCATAGTTATATACTTTCAGCTTATTAGAAATCATTTAGCGTATCCGTTCAACCAGTTTAACATATCAAAGCTTGCAAGTCAACATAGGAATTAGTGAAAACTAATAAGGTTGTGGGATGACCCGGCTTCTCCAACGGTTTATGATTTTGGATCGTGATTTTGACTTGAAGCGACCATCGATTGGTGTCTTGGCATTATGATTAAGGCGCTATAGAAGTCATTAGATTAGGTAGATAAGAGATTATGTAACATGGAGAACATAATACTTAGTTTGTCTTTGAAGGTCTACCCATTGTGCTGGGACTTGGACTTTGCCATGGATTGCTGATGGCCATCTTAGTGTGGCTTGCGATACTTACAGCTCGAATCTACAAAGTCTATCAGTTAGTCATTTCTGTTTCTGAATTGGTCGACTTCAGATGTAAAAATACAGATACAGGAACATTATACATATACACACACTTTCACACACACACACACACACACACACACACACACACACACACACACACACACACACACACACACACACACATACAGACACATGCAAAGATGCACATACTGATAACAAAGCCGAACTTCTAATGCGCCACTTATGCCAAATGACCAGCACTGTATATTCAGTAAAAGCCAGTGAGAACAGGAGCATAGTTAGTCAACGTCTTCATGTGTATGCTTGTGCATACTTCTGTTCATAAGCCATTCTAACACTGAATTTCCACATTCATGTCCAAGCTGACCTGACTATCTCTAGTCAACTTTGAACTTCCGATTGACCTTCTCTTGCTTCAGGAAGTTTCTTGCATTTCTGGCGAAACACTTTCTTACTACACTTGGCTTTTTGCAACATTAAGTGCAGTAAGCCAACCATTACTGAGGTAACCCATATGAAGTGCTATATTAAGTGTTGTAAGGCTATGTTTACTGAAATAATCCTTTTAAGGTGCTATGTTAAGTGCCATAAGCCTATATTTCCTTATTTCTTTACTTCAGCCTTATAAAGTGTTATATTAAGTGATATAAGCAGATTTTTACCTCAGTTAGCCTTATAAGTGCTATATCAAATGCCATAAGTTTATGTTTGCCTATATGAGTTATAGTGCTATATTAAGTGCTATAGGCATATGTTTGGCTAAATAATCCTTATGCACTTAAACATTAAAAATTCTATAAGCCTATGTTTACAAATGAAAGCTTTATATAGTTCTATATTAAGTGCTAAAATCCTATATGTCTTTGCGTAATCCATAAATGATGGCATATTATGTTCCAATGCATAGATGGTTATCTATATAAGCCACATGAACTGCTATACTGATTGCTATAATCATATCTTTCCCTACATAAGGCTTCTAGAGTTCTACATTAAGTGCATTGGGCTTATGTTTCACTATATAAACCTTATAAATTGCTTTACTAAGTGCTATAAGCCTAAGTTTTCCTCCAAAGCCTTTATGAAATGTTACCATGTACAATACATTTATGGTTCCAAATTTCTAGATTATAAAGTGCTATATGAAGTGCTCTGTGTCTATGTTTGCCTCAGAAGGCATTAGAGAGTGTTATATTCAGTTCAAAAAGCATGTATTATATGAAATTTATTAATCATTGATTGGCTTATTAAGTGCCATTAGCCTAACCTACATAATCTTTATAAAGATCTGTATTATGTTCTGTAAACCTAACTTTACCGATGTCATTCTTATAAAGTCCTACGTTAAGTGCCACCAGTTCTCAAATTTCCTATATTAGCCTTATAAAGTGCCATTTTATTTTTATTAGCTAATATTTACCTACATAAGCCTTTGTAGAGTGCAGCGTTAAGTATTATGAGCTTATTTTTTTCTTCTATAGGCGTGTATGCTGACTGTCCTCCTGTATGGAGCAGAGCCCTGGACGCTTACAAAGCATCTGGAGACAAAGATCGACACCTTCCAATTCTCTACTCAGTGCCACGTGACCAAGGCAGAGATGTATCTCCACACAATACACATCCTACTGTCAGATATGATTCCAACAAGGAGGCTGTGTCTGTTTGGACACATCGCATGCTGCAGCGGTGACCAGAACCATGTCAGGGCCTTGTCAGCGATGATCTCTGACCCTCAGAGAGGTCAGAAGAGACCTATCAGACGCCTCGCCATACGTGGACAAAAACATCGAAAGCTGACCTCTTCCAACTGAACTTTAGGTTACATACTGCCTAGAGAAGTGAACAGTTAGAGACGGCTGGCTATCCATTGTGGAAACGGCAGAACTACAGACAGGACCGGACCACAGATGATGATATATTACATTTTCCTGTCTAAACCTAATAACGTGTTACATTTGGTGCTATAAGCTGATGTTTATCTTTTATCTTATAAAATGGCACACGGAGTGGCATATCAACCTATGTTTACCAATATAACCCTCGGAAGTGCTATATCAAGTGGTATGAGCCTATGTAACCCTTATCAAGTGTTGTATTAAGTGCTGTATGCCTGTGGTTACCTCTGTAGGCCCATAAAGTGCTATACTGAGTGGCATCACTTAAGTGTGACTGGTTAAGTCTCACAGAATGGAATAATAAGTGCTATAGTCCCATGTTTACCTGTATATGCCTTAAGAAGTCTTACATGTATGTTTAGTACCATAAGCCTATATTTTCCTGTTTAAGCCTTATGAAATGCTGTACTATCTGCTATAAGCCTATGTTTACCAACACAAACTTTAGAAAGTGCTCTATTAAGGGCTGTTTGTTTAAGTTTACTTATGTAAGACTTTTAAAGTGCTATATTAAGTGCAATTACCCTATGTTTGCCCATATAGTCCTTTTAAAGAGCTACATTTGCATCAAAAACCCTCATACAGTACTACATTAAGACCTATTATCGTATGTTTACCTACATAAACCTTATGAAGTATTTATTAAGTGCTCTAAGACTATGTTTACCCACATAAGCCTTATAAGGTGCTATATTAGATGCTTTAGCCTATGTTTACCTATATGAACCTTACTAAGAGCTATATTAAGTGTTATAAGCCTGTTTACTTCTACAAGCCTTATAAAGTATGCCACACCTTAATACTAGTTCTTCTATCTCAAACTTAGGTGTGATCTTTGGCTAAAACCTCAGTTCCTCTGATCATACCACGCATCTCTCCCGCTCTTGCTTTATGCAAATCCTTGACCTTCACAGAATCCGCCCAATGCTTGACTTCAAAACTTCATCTACAATCGCCGCATCCATAGTCTATTCTAAACTAGACTGCTGCAATTCCCTTTTTCTGAACATAGACTCCACACAGATAAATCGGCTTCATGCTATCGAGAATATTGTCACTTGTGCTGACACTGAAAACCTAGAAAAACATCACAGCTCTTCTCTTCTCAGATCACTTCACTGGCTTAAACTGTCTGAACAAATAGAGCACAAAGTCCTTTCCCTGATCTACAACACACTTCAGTCCTCTCAACCTTCCTATCATTTCCAGTTATTACAAAATAGCCACTCCATTTAACCAGCTCCTCTTCCACCCTAACACTTCTCAGACTTCCCTTCACCTCATCCTTAACATTTGGAAATCAATGAGTAAGTCTTAACTGTCCCAACCTCCTGGGTTAAACTCCTTCCAGATTTACAACAATTATCTGACTCATCATAATAACTCACCAACACTTCACCTCCTGCAGTTTCTGGGCAGTTTGTGCACTTGAAATTGAAGCACTGCTCTTCCACAAATTCTATCCTGTTCTTCCTCTTCCCCTTGTCATACTCCCAGTTCAATTCCCAACACCATCCACCGTAGCCGTCTAACTATCTGCCTGACTCTTGGATCTTGACCTGGAACCGAACCCTTCCTGCCAGTGGATTTTGTTTTGACTGAGCGCCTCTGAATTTACTGGTTCCCGCAACTTAGTTTTTGTTGGGCATTGTAGGAATCTTGAGCTTACAATTAAGGTTATGATTACAATTATTAAGTGCTATAAGCCGATGTGTTCCTATATAGGCCTTACAAAGTGCTACATCAAGGGCTCTAGGTTTATCTTTAAATTCTTTAGCCTTGGATAGTGCTAAATTAAGTGCTATATGCATATTTTTACCTATGTAAGTCCTATAATGTGCTCTATTAATTGCTATGTGCCTTCATTTACATGTACAAGCCTTGTAAGTACTATATAAACTGCTAGAGGCTTTGGTTTACCCATGTAATCCTTATAAAGAGCTCCATTAAGGGCTACAAGCCTATGTTTACTGATGTAAGCCTTGGAAAGTGCTATTTTAAGTGCTGTAAGCCTATGTTTGCCTAAATAAGCTTTAAGAAATGGTATATTAAACCTCTATGAGCCTTTTGAGTGCTATATTAAGTGCTATAATCCTAAGAGCGATAAGCCTACATTTATGTTTTAAGCCTGCTAAAGTGCTATAAGCCTAAATTTACCCACACGAGCCTTACAAGATGTCATCTTAAGCTCTTTTAGCTTACATTTATCTAAATACACCTTATTAAGTTTAAAAGTGGAGTTACTCTGACTACAGTGTACGAAAACAACTCCCTGTTAGATATGGGTTTTCTTCAATCAAGTTTTTCCATAATTTATTAAAAGTTCTTTTCAGGATATTATAGTTTTCGTATTTGTCTTTAAAGACAAGGAGAAAAGCAGGTCAATCTGCGATTTTGTTTTAATCTTGGAGCCGAGCAACGTTTCTCTTTGTATGCTTTGAAGTTTGGGAACTGCAATAGACAGAATATTTTCTGGATAGTGTTGCAATTCAAAGTTGTGTATTAACAAACAAATGTTGTTTTCTAAGTCCACTGCAACTGAAATAATGAGTGCTTTAATCAGTGCTAGAGGACTGTATTAACATCTGTAAGCCTCAGACCATGCAGTATTAAGCGCTATAAGCCTACTTAAATAACACTTACAAAGTGCTAGAATAAGAACTGAAGTTTGTGTTTATCTATTTGAGCCATGGAAAGTACTACATTAAGTCCTATAATGGCTATGTTTCCCTCTATAAGCCCTATAAAGTGCTATGTATACAAGTTTGAGAGCACTATAAAGTGATATATTAAGTGCAATAATCCTACACTGACCTACATAATCCTGATAAAGAGCAATGCTAACTTAAGTGCTACAGGCCCATGTTTGCTTCTGAAACCTCAGGGAATGCTCTGCCGATTCATATAAGCCTATGTTTAGCAACATAACCCTTATTAGTGCTAGGTACCTTTTAGGTAGCCTTATAGGTGCATTATTAAATGCTAGTAGCCTATGTTTACTTATATGAACCTTAAGAGTTGCTTAAGCCTATGTGTACCTCTACAAGGCTTAGAAATTGCTATTTTAAATGCTATAAGCTTACGTTTACCTACACTAGCCATATGAGGTGCTACATTAAATGTTATTTTGTGTGTTTAGCTATGTAAACTTTATAAATGGTTTTTAATTATGTGCTTCAAGCCCATGTTTACATTTCTAACCTTATAATGTGCTATATTAAGTGCTATATGGCTGTATTTTATGTGGGCCTTATAACATGCTACTTTAACTGCTATAAACCTACGTTTAACCCATATAATCCTTATGAAAGAGCTATTTTAAGAGCTGTAATTGTAATTTGAGATTTATAAAGCGCCTTTTAGAGTATAAACTCAACAGAGGTGCTTCCGACCAGAAAAGGTAAAATCACTGTTAACAGTACAGTCTTCAGGCGTCTGCGAAACACTGAGAGGGGGGGGAGAAAGAAGCGCAAGTTGCAATTCTAGAGGGAGACGATTCCAGCAAATGGGACCTACATAGGCGAAGCTCCTGGACTGGGCAGTAGTAAGGTTCATAGAGCTATTTAGCATTTCATGTATCACCTAGAAATGCTCAGAGAGGTAACCATAGGAGTAAGTAGCACTAACATTATCACTAGATAAAGCTCTCAGAGAATATACCACCTGGTTAAACCTACAGAAGCATTCACACCTTACCAGCACTATATCTCAGAAGCAATTGCAGCTTACTAGCACTATATCTGTCACTTGGAAATGATCATTCAGGTAACCATAGCAGTAAATAGCACTTAGAATATCACTAACTCACGCTCACAGAGCTAAACATAGCTTTGTAGCACTTCATATATCACTTGATAAAGCTCACAGAACTAATTGCAACCCAACAGCACTTCAGATATCACTTAGAAATGTTCATAGTGGAAACATAGCCGTAAATGGCACTTAAACTACATCATTTGCTAAGGCTCACAAAGCAAAACACAGCTTAGTAGCACTTAACATATCACTTTGTAAGAGCTAATCGTAGGTTAATAGTACTTCACATATCACATAGAAATTCCCACACAGGTAACCATAGCATTAAATAGCACTAAAATATCACTTAGAAAGGCCTGTAGAGCTTAACTTAGCTTAGTAGCACTTAACATATCACTTGGTAAGGCTCACAGAGCTATTTAACATTTCAGATATCACCTAGAAATGCTCAGAGAGGTAACCATAGGAGTAAATAGCACAAACAATATCACTAGCTAAGGCTCACATAGCTAAACTTAGCTTTGTAGCCACTTAATATATCACTTGGTAAAGCTCACAGAGCAAATCACAGCCAAACAGCACCATATATCACTTAGAAATGCTCAGATAGGCAACCATAGCAGTAAATAGCACTAAAATATCACTAACTAAGGCTCACATAGCTATAAATAGCTTTGTAGCACTTAATATATCACTTGGTAAAGCTCACAGAGCTAATCACGGCCCAACAGCACTTCTTATATCACTTAGAAATGCTCTTCGCGGAAAATATAGCATTAGATAGCACTTAAACTAAATCACTTGCTAAGGCTCACAGAGCAAAACATAGCTAAGTAGCACTTAAAATATCACTTGGTAAGGCTCATAGAGCTAACCATAGACTAACAGCACTTCATATATCACCTAGAAATGCTCAAAGAGGTAACCATAGCAGTAAATAGCACTAAAACAAATCACCAGCAAGGCTCACGGAGCTAAACTTAGCTTTGTAGCACTTAATGCACCACCTGGTTAAGCCTACAGAAGCAATCCTCGAAATACTCACACAGGTAGCCAGAGCAGTAAATAGCACTAAAATATCACTGGCTAAGGCTCACAGAGCTGAACTTAAGCCTGCAGAAGAAATCAGCACCTACGAGCCCTATATCTATCACTTGGAAATGCTCATTCAGGTAACCATAGCAGTAAATAACACTTAAAATATCACTTACTAAGGCTCATAGAGCCATACATAGCTTAGTAGCACTTAACAAATCACTTGGAAAGGCTCATAGAGACAATACTAGCCTAACAGCACATCATATATCATTTGGAAATGCTCACAGAGGTAAGCAGAGCAGTAAATGGCACCTAAAATATCACTTACGAAGGCTCATAGAGCTTAACTTAGCTTAGTAGAACTTAACATATCACTTGGTAAGGCTCGCAGAGCTAATCGTAGCCTAATTATAGCACTTCATATATCATGAAATGCTCAGAGTGGTAAACATAGCAGTAAATAGCACTTAAAATATCACTTGCTAAGGCTTAAAGAGCAAAACATAGCATTGCAGCACTTAACGTACCAACTAGTTAGGCCTATGAAAGCAATCACAGATTACTAGCACTTCATATATCACTTAGAAATGTGCATAGAGGCTAAACTTAGCCTTGTAGCACTTAATGTACCACCCAGTTAGGACTACACAAGCAAACCGTCCGGTACATACACAGTTCTTACATACAACAGAGCCTTTACACACAGGCACGTAAACATTTACAGTCAAGTAATCGTATACAATCAACGAAGAACTGGCCAGAGACCATCAGAGATGACCTTAGATGTTTGAAGGTGTCATGGGACGAGGCAGGGAGACCGGCAGTCGACAGAGATGAATGGAGAAGCTGCAATGCCCGATGTGAAGACCTGCAAAGAAAGGACTAGACTAAGTACTGAGCAAGTAATCATACACATCCAAAAGCAAATATCTATCTTCTTAGCTAAGCATTTAGTTTCATGCATGTGCAATTTATTTACAAGGGAACCAAAACCATCACATGGACGTCCTTTGAGCACTTTTTGGCCAACTATTGTATCCACGGCTGATGAAGAGAAACCAAGGTATTCCTCGCTGGCAATGTTAAGATAGTAAGATGAAAGCCAATTTTCCTCAACACAAATAAAAAAAGCCCAATTCTGAACAGAAATCTGTAGGAAGAGATTTTCGCTGTTCAAGGAGTCCCCTCATTAGTAATTGTAATTACAGACTGATATAGCGCCACTTCAAGACAAAGTAATTACAGCCAATCCCATCCGGACAACATGAAACTATGACTGAAAATAAGTTTTCAAGTGCTTGCGGAAAAGAAGCAAAGTTAGATCCTAAAGTTCATGCTGCAGGTTGCTAGGCAACTTATCTAAGAAACATGGAAAACCACAGTGAAGGTTTGCTAGGAAGCCATGAATTAAATTTCCTTTTCGTATGCTGTTTGTGGTCGGCATTCTAAAGTAATTAGACAAATTAACCAACTAATGAAAAGTAAGAAATTACCAGAATTAAGAATCCAGTTACATAAATCTCTAAATATAAACTCAGTTGAAACATTCAACCACACAATCAATAATTTAGTTTCAAGAACTTTAGATCTAAAATGGCCATTCGATTACTGAAATGTGCATCACCTCTACATTGCTGATGCAGGCATTAGTATGCTTGAGCAGCAGTCTAACATTTGCGGGTTCGAGTCTCTGCCGAGGGGACTCGGTAGACAGGTCATTTGCCATACGTGCCTCTGTCATCAAGCATCATAATTTAAAATGGGAAACGAAGAGCAAGTCTCTCAATGCACTGGCACCGTGTCCAGGACCTTGGGATTCGTCCATTGATAAGCTCAAAGGCCAAGGTGTGGGAGATGAATGCAACCCATATGTTCCAGCATGGGACATGGTAACACTGGTTCCTACACACACATTGTTGTTGTTTGGAATTTGGGGGCACTCCTAACCAAGATGATGACCCTTACACAACACACATGCTGCTATAGATCTTAGCTTGTCTCTAAGTGCGTGAAGTAGTGAACTTTTTCCGTTAAAGTTGATGGTTTCCCAACGTTCACTGTCTCTCAGTTCTCATGGAGAAGTGCTGCGAGCCATCCATCCAACCCCAGTCTCTGCCTTTAGCAGGATGAGGCAGGTAGGAGTTCCCTGTGCTCTAGACCAAAAATCTGAAAAATCAAATGGACAGTTTTTGCAGTATAATTCTATCATCAGTTGGATGAAAACTGCATCTAAGTCTATGTTATCATTATTGTTATTGTATTATTATTGTTATTATTATTATTAATATTATTATTATTGTTGTTGTTATTATTATTATTATTATTATTATTAGTACTTAGTAACTTCAATCATTCCAGCGTCAAATCGACAAGGCAGCATCCAACAGTGCACCAAAACCAAGCTGAAATCAGGTCAATATCAAGAAGATAAGTCCACTAAGACAGAGAAGCAGCAGCAGCAGCCTTTGGCAGATAAGCCAGCTGAAAAAGCCTAAAGTTGAGAACGAAATAACAAAAGTGACTGGTGTCTATTGGTGCTCTATTTATGTCATGTGGCGCCACCTCTCGTCATGTGGTCTGCTTGAAATGATGTCTTTAGTGATGTTAGGCAGATAACTGCCATCAATATTTCTGGCCGTTTTAATTTGTTACAATGCTGTACTAGCTCTCAAGGAGGAGTGTTTTATCGTTTCCTGGGAGTTGCTGTGGACATATTTTCTGGTCAGGTGCTGATCTATTTTGAAAAGATGTCTGTATTGAGACGCGTGATATGGCGCATCTGAAGGACCTCACAAAAGCACTGAAGCTTAGCCCACAAAGCCCTGGCCTTAACCTAATTACTAATCTTTCTTAACTCCGTTCAAATGCATCAAGTTTACCTTGTTTACCATAGCCTCTGAAAATTTAGAGATTCTAGTGGAATCCTCAAGTCTGCCATAGAGACTACTGTTCTACATCGTTATAAGCAGGCATTTCTCCTGATTCCAGAAGTACAGGCAGAGTTCAACAAAGTCTGTTAAAATACTTATATGTTCAATACACTAGATCACTCTCCATCTCTGTTCTGATGCATTCAGAAACATACCCAGTAAACCTGGCTATCAGCTCTTGCTTTGCTATAAGCTGATAGCCACCATGATCTGGCTTAGAAACTCTGTCATTTATCCAATCATTCCTACCTGAATGTTTAGATTCATCCAAGACATGTTATAATAATGATTCGTTTCTTGTTCTATAAAGGGAGAGACTTATCAGAGGCAACTCTTCTCTCGCGGGACCTTGCAAAGAGCTGAAAGTTAGTTGCCTTCGTGTAGGGTGACTGCATAGGCGAAGGAAGAGTCTATGGTTCTCTTGGGTGGGCAAGTCTATTCAAAAGAACAGAACTACTTACAACAGTCTGCTGTGAAGACTTAAACTGCACAACCTTATACAAAGGTCATTTCACTTTGCAGGGCTATGTTAGCTAAATTTTTTGTATCAAGAGCATTTTTGTGACAGGTGGCATGATTCCTTTGCAATTTGCACCTCATAGGATTCAGAACATCTGGAACTGCTTTGCAACAAACTGCCTTATGGCCAAAATAAAACAGCCGCAAATATAGCACCTCATAGGGCTTGCTATGTATACCCTTACTTTACAAGACCTCCAGCCAACAAAGACCTTGGATCAGGAATCTTGAATCCATAAGACTGAGATTCCATATGACTACTGGCTCATTGGTGTTTACTCACCTTTCTCACCTGAACCTCTTGACAAATCTCATCCCCAGTCACTCTGACGTCTACATCACTTGGTTAACAGGTGTCGTTTCTTGATTTCTCTCGTCCTGGAAAACAGTAAACTACATCATATAGATACCTGGTTACCTGAAGGGTTTTAGAAACAACATTACAACTTTCAAAGAATTTTAAATGCTTAACCCGTTGCGGGAATTTTCTCTACAGCTCCAAAATCCTTTAACGTAGCATCACGAATATGTTGATGAGTATTTCTCGGCCACATTAGATTTTCTTGGGAGTCTTTATATATGCTACTAATACTACTAATTTGTGCTGTAAGTCTACTCGAATTGTTTACGACCTGCTACTATGGTGCAGTTGCTTTATGCTTCAGATGGACTGTTTCACTGTTGTCAGTGTCATCGCCACCTCCATTTCTTCCACATTTTGCCTAGTTGGATAATTACTCACCAGAGTGCACTCCGATCCACCATCCTCAATGATGTAAATGTAACGTTGATCTCCTAAATTTCTCGGTGCCACACAAAAGCCACAACTGGGAGACCAGCTTAATCACCAGTGCTATATCAACTGAAGTCTGTAAGAGCCAGTTTTGGTGCCAGGTCAGACTTCTGCGATGTAAACCCAGGGAGACAACACAGTGCTACGGTGTTAATTGTTGGTCCTGGCAGTTTAAAGGCCATTTACCTCCAACATAAAAGAAACAGAAATATACCACCAGATATGTCATAGTATTCCTCATTCCAAATATCCTTCTTCATCTGCCAGTTCACTCTCCAACTTGTTCCCTATAAATTTAAAGTCAAAACAACAAAAACATTGTGAAATGTAGGCCCCACAAAAGGATCACATAACACATAGGGGTGTAGATCCGTACCAAACATCGAGGGGGCACACCCATCTTTCCCTCAACAGCTTTCCTCCTTACTTCAACCAATTTTACACGCCCCAATTTTTATTAATAAAACTGATCCGACGACAAAGATCTTCCAACAAAGGTACAAGTAAAAACATTCTTTTACGATCGCTGGCGTAAAAAGACTTGTGCAGCACGTTTTAAAAACCCCATTGTGTCAAAAATACCAAATTCGTCACGTGAATCCTATAACACAGCTACTGCACATCAGTCAGTCTGTGAATCTTTCTGTGCCTGTTATCTGCCTGATTGTCTATCTCCCATAGCGAACTTGGCCATAAAATGAGTACACTGACCTCATGTTATTTCCAGCCGTATGCTTGACATGCTGCTGCTCTGGCTCCCACTCGAGGGCACGATCGCATTAAAGATTCTGTTTCACGGTTCGAGCCTCGTCAGTCGGCGCTTCGTAGCATTTCTCATGCTTTCTTGTGTATTCGACCATGTATTCGATTGTTCCGGAACAATCTTCCCTGAAAATTCATACTCTTCCTACACAGAGACCTCAATAAACAATTCGAACTTCAATTAAAATGCACCTTTTTAGATCTGTTATGTGTATGATACAAATATTCATGTTTTAGCGCTTTTTCAGATTCCCTTCCTACACGCACGCACAATCAGCCAGCGAGAATGAATACTTGCCACCCGCCTTCGTCTGCGGAGACTAAGAAAACTGAGTCCTCAACACTTCATACAATGGCTGCTTCTCTTCGACCTTATGCGTGTCCGTTAATTGTATGCGTTTCCTTCTGGCCAGGGAAGTGGGATACACTCGCCTCTGACTCAGATGTACTTACACTGCGAGCGTTATGATGATGATGACGATGATAATGGTGATAGTGATGGTGATTATGAGTTTTCCATTGGCTTTGTACCGGGGATGAAATGAGTGAGGTGCCTGCCTCACAGACAATTGTGGGTGAGCAACTTGTCCAAGGTCGCTACGCAGTGGCTTGAAGCAGATTCAAACCCGTGACCCTCCGGTTACGAGGCAATGACCATACCATTACACCACCACTTCCCACATTGTGTTATAAGTGCTTTAAACAAATTAAATAAATAACATCTTTCACCAACTGTCCGCATTCGGTGAAAAACGAATGAAGGAACGAATTATTGAATATAAATTTGCTTGTTTTGTAATCTGTTTTAACTACGCATGTAACCGTCTGTACCAAGTAACTTACGTGCGATTGTCAGATGCAAATAAAGCCTACTTACTTATTTTTCTTAGATTAATTATCAACAAACATGAACATCATTTAAAATGGCTACAAACCCTTATCGGAGCAATCACATAAATTTGCCTTTAGAGTGGAGGGAATTGAAGTGGGAAGGTCACGATATCTCCCGCCAAAATCCTAGCCACAAGTGTTGACGCCACTCCTACATGAATCACTCATGCGGAAAAGAGCGTCTAGTTCCCTTCTGAGCAAACGGGCAAGAGCTCCTTTGGGTTATCTAAGCGGCCATTAACATTAACATCAAGTTACGTTCGACTGTGTACACATTGCATACGGCCAGTTGGGCCGTAGGTACTTGCACACCAACGTAAACACCCTCAACTGGTTTAAAACTGTAGTATTGCCCAATATAAATTTCACAAATAAATATTAAAAATTACCATGGCACATTAAATTTCTTAAAATTTAAAGAAACATTTGTGCTTGATTTCCTAGCATTCTAGAATGATTCTTGTCATAAAATAATACCGTTTTATAAATTTAGCGGATTAAAGGACGTGAGAAACATCCCTTTACATTCGCTAGGTGGCAGACCAGTTCCATAAAAGTCCATTAAGACAGCTTCGAATGATCCAACTGCATTCGCTAGACGGCGATAGTGAGAAATGAAATGTCCATAAACTGAAAAAATCGGTTCAAAGTGATTTTTACGCAACACGTGTTTTTCACGTTTTCGACAAATTTCATCGAAAATAAGATCTGATATGGACTTACGGCGTAGGAAAAACATGTTCCGTCACCAGAGAACAGGTAATCCATGACTTTGACGCGGTACGCTCAACGTTAATACGATACGTTGACGGACTGTGAAGCTATCTGTGCCATGTGTTTCAGCCGACTGCCAAACACAGCGAAATTTCTTTGCCAGATTTGACTCTGAAAATTTGACATTTTCAAAAGTTTCGATCTTTTCGTCGAAACTTGGTGGATCTGATGCAGGACTCAAAACTACATGGGGCATTGTGTTTTTGGGGTCTAGGGATCAGAAATAATTGAGAAAATTAAGGGGAAAGTTGGTGAAGGTACGTATGTCCATCAGCCCGACCTCTGCATCCCCCGGTGGCCATACATAACTCTAGGTCACATGACTTGGCAAGGCCTTCGCTAGTGGTCACTTGACTTGGCACTGAGCCAGTGAACGATTTACGGATCCATACAAACAGAGGAAGAGTGGTAAACAGAGATACAAACAGAGATAACTGTGGTAAAGAGACATAGGAACAAAAAGACACTAGAGTGACTTACAAGAACACTTTGATGAGGCGCAATGCGTTTAGCCTGTGAATATTTATAAGTGCCTATAGAGACAGTGTTTTACAGAGATACAAATAGAGATTCATACAGTAGTATATACAGATACAGGGACTTCCTGCTATTTATAGGTTTCTATAAATAGATATACACAGCGAAGAGAGATATGAATGGAGCGATACAGATAAATAAACAGATAAATGGAAATTCTATGATACCGTTGCATTGTAGCGAATATGCCTCAAAACGAGTTCATCGGGTGTAAAATAAGCGCTAATAATGGAATGGGTGGGAGACGGCTAAGAAAATGCGCCGGTGTGTGTACATTTAGTACTCATTTTCTTAATTATCACTTTTATGTTCTGTCAGAAGTTGAAAAATATTTTAAAAGGTGGTTTTGTTCTTCCTCCTCTTCTCATTCTTCCTCTTTCCGCTTCAATCTCAATCATCACCCACGTCTCTCTGCCTGACTCTTGGATCTTGACCTGGAACCGAACACCTGTGCCTATCGATTTTGTTTTGACTGAGCGCCTGCGAATAAGCTGGTACCTGTGACGTGGCTCTCGTGGGCGCTGTAGAAATCTCGGGATTGCGATTACAGCGATACTGTTGGAAAATTTCAACTAAGAAGCCGCTATATAAACTTTGTTAATATGGCGGTTTACAAACGGCCGGTCAGAGTTTGTTTTGAGTTATTGTTAAAATTAATCAAAATAGAATATTATGGATCTTAGATTTTAGGTGAAGTATTGACAAGATTTAATTATAAATATTTCATTTATGTTTGGCAATAAGATTAGCAGGAGAGTTAGTCGATTGACAGCTGTGAGATAATTAATTCAATTACAGCTAATTTATGAAGCGTTTTGATCAGATTACGTGTTTTCATTATTAAATAAAATATCGTGAAAAGATGCCTTGTGCAGTTATATATTTTGATAGCGGTGCGTTAGAAGTCAGATTTGATTCGATTAGATTGGACATTAGTCAGATAATAAGAGCAGCGGTACTAACATTAATATAACATACTTGTAGATGGATATTAACCTAAGAACAAAATGTAACTTAAGCAGAGGTAAAAGGTACAGTATGTATATTCGCAGGTAGACAGTTACAGAGTGATGGACCAAGTAACAGAGCGCAAGATTTTGTCCTGTCAATTTATGTGATGGAACGACAGAAGATTTCCATGGAATGAAGTTCCTGACGGCCCGACTTCTTTCCAACCATCAAAAGTAGTTCTTTTACATATGCCTTGGCGGAGCCAACCAAACCCAAGGCCAGGTAGATGATCTTGAACTTAAACGTGGAAATTTATCTACAGATATTGTTATTTGCTCTAATATATAGGTCTATTCATGTTGTTAGATTATTTGGTCTGTGATGACATAAATGCCAAGCTTATATTTAAGAGCAGTAACTATTACAGTACATGCCAGTTCGTTTATCAGTTGTAAAGGTAGTGGAACAAATTTCTTTCTTGATGAGAGTTAGAGCATGACATCTTTATTGGGACATGCTGCTGGAACTGAACAAACCTGAGTACTTGTGCTACTATAGCATGCTAAATGCTGTCCTAATACTACAGAACTTAGTTGTAGAAAAGACAATTTCATGTATTTATTAATGTAGTTGTTATGTGTTTCTGCCTCCTTGCAGTTCTGTTGCACTGGACTCCATTGGTGGTGTCTCTGCTAAGCTCCAGGTGGTCTTTTCCATGTGTGATGGATGCAGTGGCCTTGGTGTGTTGCATAATTGTGTCTTGTCTTTTCCAGCTGCACTCTACTCGGCAATGCCACCAACTACAGACACACAGACTGCAGCTGTTACGTTGGCTGGACGGGTAAACAACAGAAAAGATGGAATCTGACAGCATTGCAGTTCTAGAGGCTTTATTGGGACGATAGGAAGAAGCAGCTGCTCTGACTAAAAAACCTTGTGCCTTATGATCTAAAGTTAAGTGGACTGAATTAAACTTTATTATTTAAATTAACTGACTGGCTTCAGAGGCTGTGGTTTTCAAGTAATCATAGGCTTGAGATTTCTAAAATGCCCAAAAGAAGCTAAGCTGTGGGAACCAGCTTGCTCACTGGTGCTGAGTCAAAACAAAATCAATAAGCAGGAAGGGTCAGATTCAGTTCCAGGTTAAGCTCCGAGGGTCACTCCGGTGGACAGTTAGACGGCTATGGTGGATGGTTTTGGAATTGGAATGGTAAGAGAGATAAGAGTAAGAGGAGGCTTTAGAATAGAATTTGTGGAACAGGAGTGTTTTCAGTTTCGAATGAAAGACCTGTTCAGAGATTGTGGTAATTATGCGACCTTTAATAATACCACCTTTTAGCAATGAGACTTTTTAACAGTTCCATCAAGAATGTGCCAAGTTTTTTAATCTAAGTACTTCGTGTGATATTCACAATTCATACATAATTGCAACAGGTTTCAGTTTTGATGCTCTTTTCATGTTTGCTCGAATCCATCCGGCTTCTGTCTGGGCTTGTTCTTTATCAGAATCAGATGTACTGACATTGCTTGTGTAGTAAGTGCTTTAAATAAATAAATAAATAATTTGGTGGCAAATGTCCTTACCGTCTGGTCCATAATGCTGTCATTGGTAGCTGATTTGTTCCATTACAGGTACAAGGTGCTCTGTTGACTTTGGTGGTTGTGCCTCTCAGCCTTGCCGTCTAAATAGCACGCGACGTGCATTGATACGACTCCAAAACAGCAACAGTGAAAACGTCAGCTTCACCTGTTCATCTTGTGCACCAGGGTAGGCCACTGGTCAATGCATCGTTTAGTACTGTGTTTTTATTTGGACTCTACCTTATCTCATAATTTGGACTTATCTTATCTGTTCTGTTATTATTTGTTATTACCAGGTAATTTCTCTCTCTAGGAGAGAAGTCTTCCCTTTATCATATCTCATTATCTGTTTATTTTTTATCCCAGCATTAGTCATGTCATCTTATCTATAATTACCTAGTCGCATCTGTTATTATGTTACTTATATTATTTAGTGTTCTGACCTCTTGTTATGTTTTCAGCACAACAAAGTGATTTTGCAGCTGATTTTGGTCATCATGCATTCAGTTTCTGGATCTAAGCACTTCAATAGGAAAAATAAGACTCAGTCAGATCTTGCATTCAGTGACTCCTGTGACTCTGTTCACATGACGTCAACAGGTTATATGTAAGACCAGTTCAGCCCTGAAAGTTCAAAAGAATTGGTTTCCAACTACAGGCATTTTTATTTATTTAATTTATTTATTTATTTTATTTTCTGAGTTGATGTGAAATGACAATGGATGTTTGTGATGAACAGTACTATGCCAGAATAGGTCTTTTGTATGAAATATGTTACATGAAGTGTGTTGTTCTTTCAGATGTAATTTGAGAACTTCTCAGCGTGAACAGATCTGTACGAATACAATCGGTTGCTATCGTTGCAGGTGCAGTCAAGGCTACTGACTCATTGGCAACATCACTTGTGTAGGTTAGTAAATGTCATTGCCAGTCATCTCCAGTGTTGTTTTCACTAAAACACCCTCTTCTCAAACCATTATTTGTGTTATTATTACAAAGATTTGAAACACGCAAAGTCACAAAGAAATCGTAATCAAAAATTCAAGATTTCTACTACGCCCATTGAAGCTAAGTTGGGGGAACCAGCTTACTCACAGGTGCTCAGTCAAAAGAAAATCAATAGACAAGACGGATTCGGTTCCAGGTCAAGATCCAAGAGTCAGGCAGGCAGATAGTCATATGGCTATGGTAGGTGGTGTTTGGAATTGGATATGCAGAATAGATCAGGGAAAGAAGAGGAATGTGTTCAGCTTTGAGTTAAAGACCTGCGCAAAGATTGCAAGGGGTGAATGATGGTGAGTTCGTATGGTGGATCAGATAAAGTTAATGTGAGGCACAGTTAATCGGTCACCAGGTGAAATGCAGCTGGACATCAAGATGTTTGAAATAATGAGTTTTAAGGTATTTCTTGAAAAAAGAAAAAGCCCTATAGCTTTAGAGGAACACTGGTAGTCGGAGAAACATTAATTGTCGTTTGTCATTATCTTATTGGTAAATAGGGATAATTAATGTCTACACCAGGAAGTGCTTCTACCTTTAAACCCTCAAAAAGTTAGAAAGAATAATTGAGTGATTTTGAGCTTTTCAGCCATTCTTTGTCTTTGTCCCTTTAACAGTTGAAAACCTGTTTTGTTCATCAAGGCTATTGTGCTGTTATGAATGCCTCGGATGCATTTTACTTTAAGTTGTTGAATACAACTTTTGATTGAATTGAAAAGATAATATCAACTGTAATAAGGCTTGAGGGAAAACTTGTGGAAAGGCTGCCCAGTTCAGAGGAGGGGTGCGTTGAAGTTGTAAGATCTTAGAGAATCAAGTTTATTAAATCTTTATTTTTGACATAGCTGAAACAGCAAAACGACTTTACAGGTGATTGACAGATGCTAGGAAATGTCAGTGTCTGTTAGCACAGAGGCAGAGTATGTAACACCTGAGTGTAGATTGGGTGTCTTCTCGGGATTTAGTTGGAGTCATCTCATCACTTTCTGCTGATTGGCTTCAAGGCATTTGTTTGTTCTGCTTTTCTATTCTCCATGTTACTGTTGCTTCACTTCTGTTGGTTTCAGGTAATGATGAGTGCATAAAGGGCACCAGTTCTTGTCCTCCGGTCTGTACCAACATCGAAGGCTCTTTCACATGTAGCTGCTACTCTGGATTCCAAGGTCAAAGTTGCGATCCAGGTCAGTTAAATAATATTAGACGAAAATTGTTAGGAAAATTACAGCTGTCTGACTTAATTCTTAGACCTAATTCTTAGACTTCAGCATTGTGCTGCTATTGCCTAATTTATTCTGATAAAATCTAGGAACGACTAGGTTCTTATAGTAAAGTAAAGCAGAACTTTGGTAAGGCACTCATTTCTTGCCCTTTTGCAATGCAGTGGACAAATCCCAAGGTCCTCGACATGGGACCAGTGCATCATATGACTTGCTGTTTACTTCTCAGTTATTCTGGTACCAAATTATACTTCTTGGTGACAAAGGCACGTTGTGGGAAAACAACTTGCCCAGGGATGTTACACCGGGTCAACACAGCAGGCTTGAACCTGCAACCTTTCCATTTCAGACTATTACACAGAATGTTTGTGAGAATGCCTGACAAATTTCATGTTTTAAATTTCATATGTCTTAAAATTCTTGTTTGTTGTGGGATGCACCTACAGCTATTTTAGTGAATTTGCAGAAAACAGTTTGGATGAATCTGTTGACAGAATTTAATGGTACATACTACTTTACTTAAATTACTTTACTAATGAAGCACTGTAAGCTATTTTGGCTTCTGCAGTTGTTCCCTGTGGGGCCAACAAATGTGACTACAAGTGCAGCCTTGCCAGTAACAGATCAACCTGTGTCTGCCAGACTGGATATTAACTGAACTCAGATGGTCGTCACACCTGCACAGGTATAACACAGTATCTAGCAGATATTTTGTAGCATTACTGATTAGGTCTTCACTTGTCAACATGTAAGTCTATGCAACCTAATGAATCAGATGGCTTTGAATAGCTGCCTATCTGGATTGCTGCTATTCTAGCTGGATGACGACCATTGTCAGTGGGAATTTTCCACTTCCTCCTTTATCTTAGGTCCGGTCTAACATGACTTACCTGCAATTTGACAATATAGGTTGTTTCAACAACACTATTTATCCATAGGGTCCATGACAGTCACACATGGCTGAATTAGTTCAGGTCAGGTTAGGAAACTAAATATAAAGTAAGGTAATGTTTCAAGAGGCAAGGAAGAAACTTGCCTCTGCATTAAACTGTGTTTTTTTTCTAAAACTTGCCTCTGTGTCAGCTTGTTCTTTCTAAAACTTGCCTCTGCATTGAACTGAGGATTTTTCTAAAATTTCAAAGTTTATTTATTCCAGAAACTTATTATAATGCTGTCTTTGGGAGCCACATCAAGAACTGCCTTATAAATAATGAGGTTGCTTTATAAAAAGTTTATTTTGTATAGGTAAATTAATTTTAGGACTCTGTTATATCAGAATTCCTGTTATAATGAAGCTTTTGATGAGTTTCCAGCATATATAATTTATAAGTATTATGTTCAAAATGTATATTACATATAAGACCAAACTGGATAAAGTTTTCATATGTGTGTATGCATTGTACATATGACTGATATTATCACATACAAAATATGCAACTACAAGTTTTTCCACCAGAGATGGTATGATATGAAGTAGTCAATCTCAGTCCGTCTGCACAAATTATATATGGTGGAGCTTGGCCAATCTGAGTGAACCTGTAACCTGGGAGACATTAGTTGTTTTCAGTTGCCCCTGTGTTGAGGGTCGATTCAAAACAATGTTTTCTTCCGATTAGATTCAGAGATGATTTGGTCTTTGGAAATCTTTGGAATTTCGAGACTATATGTACTGTTGAGAATCGTGTTTTGCATCAAAGATGACACGAGGAATTCAGAAATTCACATAAACAGTTCATTTGAACTATTTTCTAATTTTAATCAGAAAACTCTTTAATTTTTAATTTTGTGCTTGTGATATAGATCATCAACTGAATGAATGTTTGGTTGGCGATGATTTTTATGATTAACTGTTTGGTTAATTTATATACATAATTATTAGTAATAATAATCTATTAATCATACATTTTCACGAAGGTAAGTGTAATCCCTCAAGAAATAAAACTTTGTATATGATGACATCAGCTGCGTCTCTTCTGGTCGTGTGGGTGTGAGAAGGAGCCGTGGAAAGCAATGACATTGAAACACGAGTTAAGCTGCAACCAAAATCCGTTATGAACACTAAGCCAGTTCTGTTATTGGGGCCTCTGAGGAGTTTCTCTTGGTGACGCACTATATAAATTTGTGATTACAATTACAATGTCTGCGTGCAACTGTGATAACGATTTTATCTATTGATTTTATATGGGACATTTTAGGAAACTCTCTGTCAGTGAAAAATTTTCTACGCAAGAACCGGAGAAGAAGATCAGAGAATCTTAAACATAGAGCAGGAAATGGAAGAAAATGTCTGATAACGAGCTGAAGAGAAAGGGCTGCCACTGCTTGGTTTGTGCTGCCATCTAGTTTCAGTTTGAATGATACAGAAATAATACCTTTGAAATCATTCTCTAGGATTTATCTCAGTTCCTTTGAGAAGAACACTTAAAAGTTGCTAGATATAAGTAAATGCATTTGTAAATCTAATCTGATCTGACAGTGAAGTGTGAATGCGAGTATAAAAGGTAGTTCACTGGACATTGAGTTTAAAGGGAAGACAAGGGAAAGATAACAATCGGCTTCAGTAGGCTTAATATTATTTATCTTTCACCAAGCCTACCTAGCCTGTTCATATATGCAGGCTGTCCTGGAAGACCTTAGGGTTTGCTGTACGTCAAATTTCCAATTTCCTCAAACTCAAGCACAGCTGGCCCCAACGCTGATCAGTTTAGGCCAGCTGTGCTTGAGTTTGAGTGAATGATAAATGCAAAGGATTGTTCTTAATCATAACCTCAAATATTCTACTTAAGAGCTGAGTTCACTGCACCGGGTTATTCACGAAAGCTTATTCTTTTATGTGAAATGGTAGTCTATTAGTAACACATTGGTCAATGATCATATGGTTGTGGGTTTGACTCCTTGTAATGACCTTGGGCAAGTTTTTTGCACACATGTGCCTCCATCACCAAGCAGCTTATTGTGGTACCAGTCAGCATAAGCTGGGGGTAAAGAGCAAATCATGTGATGCACTGGCCCCATGTCCAGGACACTCAGGATTCGTCCATTGCTGGCTCAAGGGCCTAGGAAAAGGAAATGAGTACCTCCCCTATATTCCTCATGGGACATGGGACCTTTGCTTACTAATACCATGTTTAACACAAGGTTTGGGCAGTCAGAGAACAGATAGCAGGCTACAGATTGTGTGGTATATTTGTATAAGTGCTGTTTTTGCTAAGATTGTGAATACACTGTACATAGAATTTATTTGCATCCAATAAATAAATCTGTATTTTGGGTTTAGAAGGAACTCTGTTCCTCCAGATGCTGTGTTGAGACCCAATTCTGTTATTAAGGATGTGGATGAATTTTCAAATGCAGTTTCAAACAGTTGATATTTTGTTTTAAATTGACAAAAAGTGCATAAGTTTTGGACCAGAAGTGCTGAACCTGCTTATGGAAAATTATTACTTTTAATCAGTTACTTAGGGCTCTTACTGGCCATGTTTTGCATTGACCAGGACATCAACTTGAATGTTGATGTTCTTTGGTGAATTGGCCTTTTGTGATGGGCTGTGATGATCCGACTTTCTTGTCACCTATTAAGACATTTGCTTATATTGTTAAACGTATTTTAAAAAATCTCTGTTTAGAATATCCAGCTTTAATTGCTGAACTTTTGCCTGTCGTACTCTGACTGTTGTTGCTGTACGTCTTTCATGAGGCTTCGTATCGTAGGGTGAAGAGATGTTAAACTCTTTGGGAACAGCAAATTTTGGCTGACAAATAAGGCTCTGAGTTTTATCTCTTAGCTCCATGAAAAAATATGAACTCTGCCATTTATCTTGGAAAACTTTTTCCTTCTGGAAATTGTCTTACCTTCTGTGTATTGACCTGACTGTGGCTTCATTTTGGCTTAGTGTGCCATTGGTTGATGCCTTGTGCATTGGACACTGGCTCTACAGAAGTTGTAACTTACAATTACACTCGGTCACCAAACCCAATAACCTTGCTGTCCTTTGTACATTTAGAGGTTGATGTTTAACTCTGTTGTCCTGTTTCAGGTTTGGTTGGCTTAGAAATCTGCTGTGTGACCCTAGGTGAACTTGTTCCTTTCCATGCGCTTGACAATGCAATGTTGTACCATTACAATGTCAGGTATGTGGGTTTGAGCTTCCTCCTCTGAGATAGTTACTGTGTAGGGACCTTGGGCAAGTTCTTCATGCAGCATTGCCTAGCACCATCTATCGATGCTTTTTCTTTAGATAGTGTAAAGTTATTCAAGCTCTCTTGTCACCACTGGTACGTAGATGAGGCACTCATTTTCTCTTCTTCGGCCCTTGAGCCGGCAATGGACGAATCCCAAGGTCCAGCACAGCGGGCCGGCGTATTGTAGGACTTGATATTTACTTTCCTGCTTAAAATGGACCAGAATCTGTTTGGTGACAGGGACACATTTGTACAAAAAACTTGCCCAGGGCCGTGAGTCCAGGCTTGGGTCAGTTGTAATTGTAATTCTGCTGTAATTAAGAACAGTTTGATCATGTAATTGTAACTGATTTGTAAAACCATCAGTTACATGTAACTGTAAGTTTTGTACTGTAGTGATTGATTTTTGTCATTTACCAAAAACCAAACCATGATTGTTGAGTAAATTTTCTTCAGAATGCATTTGTGAGTTCTTTAATGTCGTCATTCAGGTCAAAACTTATGACTTATCTGTCTCAAATTGCTTACCCACCGTAGCCTGACTTCAGACTTTCTACGTGAAATGTACTAGTCTTAAGTCTTAACGAAATGAACATAAATGTTATTGCAGGTAGTGACTCATTACTGTTCAGCAACTTATAACGTCACTGACCAATCGTTGTATTTTGTAATTGACACTAATACAGTTGTAATTTAATGTAAATAAGGAACACTATATGGGGTCAGCCATGCTGTGCTCTCTGAGAAGCATAACCTCACTTAAGTTGACATCACCCAGTATAATGCTGTCACCTATTTGTATTCCATGATGTAAACAGGTGACCCTTGTAGTGAAGATACGCCTGAAATTAATTGGTTCAGGACTGTCCAAAGCCATTCTCTTTGGATGAGGACAAAGACCATTCTCTTTGGATGAGGACAAAGACCATTCTCTTTGGATGAGGGCAAGGGCCATTCTCTTTGGATGAGGGCAGAGGCCGTTCTCTTTGGATGAAGGCAAAGACTGTTGTCTTTGAATGAGGACAGAGACCGTTCTCTTTGGATGAGGACAAATACCATTCTCTTTGGATGAAGACATAGGCCATTCTGTTTGGATGAGGGCAAAGACCATTCTCTTTGGATGAGGACAAAGGCCGTTCTCTTTGGATGAGACATAGGCCATTCTCTTTGGATGAGTACAAAGGGTGTCCTCTTTGGATGATGATTGTGCAAAGGCCATCCTCTTGGGACAAAGAAGCTGATCTATCTCTTTGTGGGGTGTGGGTGTGTGTATGTATGTGTGTCCATCCAAGTTTAGGCAGTGATCGCTAGGTGGCCGAAAAGCTCTCGTAAAAAGCTTCGTACCCGATATATGCGTTTATTTAACAGAAATGTAGAAAACAGACACTGTCGGATGCAACATTGGAAAACAATATGAACTCAAAATAATTAGACATGTATGTATGTATATGTATTTATGTATATGGCAATTTATACAGTATTTTGACTATTCCCTGTATATATGTGGCGCTAAAAATTGGCCATATTCGGACAACAACCGTACCAATAACATGAACGAAAGTTAAGACGTCTTGCTTCCACTTTACTTTTGCGATTGCGTTTTCAACCTTACTTTACCTTATCTTTCCCATGATACTCCTTGGCTTAAAATAATCCCATATAAAAATCCCATAACACACCTGGCTTAGCTATGGGTACATACTACTGCTGTATAGTAGTTGCATGAGATTTCCCAAAACCAGTGTTTGGTGTAGTATGATGTAGTGTACAGTGGCCTAGCTAAGCTTCCGAGGGCCCTTGTGCAGACTGAACTTTGGCTATTTTGCTTTACGTAATTGAGCAGTCGGGCCTGGGGGCCCAGGCGGCCCCTGCACTAGTGGGCCCTTGTGCTTTGCGCAACCAGCACAATCTATTCCTACGCCCCTGGTAGTGTAAGTAAATCTGTGAAATAGCGCCGCACGAAAATCTGCGTCAGCCCGATTAGCTTCTCGACTTTCCAAATAGAGGTGTCGATCTGTACCCACATCTAGTTAACGCCTTTCGCTTTTAACTGTTTCTTTTCGTAAAACTCCTTTAGTCAGTTATAAGCCCCGATTTTTTCTTAATAAAAATCAGTGTTTCATTTGAAGAAAATCCTTCGAAAACAGGTAATAGTAGAACCACAATTCATTTGTAATCGCTTTTTTAAAGAGATACCTGCCAGTTGAGAATATTTCATTTTCATTCGATAGGTGGCAGCACAGTTTTAAAAAAGCCCAGTAGATCAAATTCCAACGACCAACGAGTCCTCTACGTGTTGACCGTTCCTTTACATTCCTTATGTCTGTATGAACGCAATCGGTGTGTCGATATGTATGAATGTATACATATAGGTATGTATGCATGTATCTATGTATGACTTTATCTATCTGTCTGTCTATCTATCTATCTATGTTATGTATGTACGTATGTATGTATATATACTATGTATGTATACTGTGTATGTATGCATGTATGTGTATTTATGTATGCATATGTTAGTATATATGTATGCATGTATGTATGTATGTGTTTGTGGCTATATAGATTTTTAATTTTTCCGCTTTATATATGGCGTTAAAAATTGGCTACATTCTAACAGTAACAATAACAGTGAAAGTTAAGACGACAAGCTACCACTTTACCCTTGCTGTAGCCTTAAAATGTAAACGTACACGGTTTTACATAGCGACCATATAAGTAAGTAAGTAAGACGTTTGTTAACACGCCATATGTACATCGGCTGAGCGAGGAGTCGTAGGCGTATGGCTGCGACCCTGATCAATTTCAATGAATTAATCGGGTTAGAGCCTTCACCACCGCTGCCCGTTAGAATGGGCGCCATGCCATTTAAAGTCCCCGTGTATTCGTAATAGTAAACTCGAGATTTCTCAGCGCCCAACAATAGCAAGTAGCGGGAACCACCTTATTCACAAGCGTTTAGTCAAAACAAAAATCTATAGTCAGGAAGACCGTAGACTACCTTAATTTACCTTAGGTTACCCTTTCGTAGAATAGCCTTTCGCATGGTTTAAACCACGGCTACATACTGTTGGTGCATTTGCGTCACATTTTCCAGAACCAGAGTATAGCGTATTGTTAAGGTTACGCCCCATGCCCCTTTCTTTTGTTTGTACAGGGACCTCCCTTCCATGTTAGTCATTGCCGTTGGGCACCCGTTTTTAACTTTCGTGTATCCTGTATCATGTATCGTGTATCATGTATCATGTATCGTGTATCATGTATCGTGTATCATGTAGCCTGTATCATGTATCCTGTATCGTGTATCCTGTATCGTGTATCATGTATCGTGTATCATGTATCGTGTATCATGTGTCGTGTATCCTGTGTCGTGTATCCTGTGTCGTGTATCTTGCATCGGTTTCATGGCTATTTAAGGCGTAGTTAAGCAGCTGTAAGGCAGAGTTGCGGAAGACGAAGAGAGTTGCGAAGAGACACTCGCGGACACTTGTGGAGGACACATACATTGAGAATTCGTAGGTGGCCTTGGGCCTAGTAGTTATTTGAATAGCGGCGCTACAGAAGTCGTAGCGGACTGAAACTGCGATTGTTGTTCGTAATAAAGTTTTATACGTTGACTCTTCGTGTTCTGACTTTCTCACCGAAGACCTCGGGAGGCCTACCCACAACACAGCGGACAGGAGGCCACAACCTGCCACGAGGGAAAAGGGAGCAACACCCAAGAGGGAAAAACGTCACAGTATAGTGAAACGTATTGAAATGTAATGTAAATGTAAAATATGTAAAGTGACGCCGCAGAAAATAGGCGTCAGAGACTGGCTTATGTACTTTAAAAATAGAGGTGTTGATCCTTAGCCCATAATTAGTAAACATATTTTCTCCTCAAATTCTCTCTTCTTGTACAAATACTTTAGCCAGTTTTATGTCCCAATTTTTTATTTTAAAACCGTGGTTGATCTTAAAAGAATTTATTGAACACAGGTTTAAGTAAAACCAAAATTAATTTGCTATCGCTTGTGTAAATAGACGCGTGAATTTTGAAAATGTTTCATTTGCATTCGCTAGATGGCACCACAGTTTTAAAAAAGCCCATTGGATCAATGTTTTGACATTAGTTTCCCGAGTCTTAAACCACTCATTATGCATGCTTGCATGTATGTATGTATGCACGTATGTGTGTATCAAGGCACTTAGCGCGTTTTATGTCTCACAAAAGCGTTAAGTTTAACAAGTCGTGCTTTCAACTTCAGGCGGCTTCGCCTCTACTACCTTTGGGCCCCAATGTCTCATAATAGGCTCGTGCACCGCTTTAGCCATGTTCCGGCTCTCCAATCTTCACAGCGGATTAGGGTTAATGAAATTTCAAGAACTGAAGTTCTCAGATAACTTCTATTACTGAAGCATGCATACCCAAACATTGCTGATGCTTCTATGGCGCGTCTGAATTGCGACTTCGAGGCTAATGAGAGGATTCCGTATAAAGACCCGGGCGAATTGTTAGCTCACACGTGCTTCTGTCACCAAGCAGTAGGCCTATTATTCCAGGACTTTGGTATTCTTCCAATGCCGGATCAAGGGCCAAAGAGCCCGAGATGAGCGCCTCCCATACGTTGTTCGGGGAATCGGTGTGGGTCATAGGAGCCTTAATTAGACAGAAGCCAGAGAGGCTGGATGGATTCCAACAGCTTAACGACATCGGTGGACGCATTCAAGTCACTACTGAGGACTTATCTTTAAAATATCATGACGATCGTTGATTTTTAAACTCATGCAGCGCCTTCTTCCGGTCTTGGCTGAGCTACGGCGCTAAATTAATCGTCTTATTACTAATGTTGTTGTTGTTATTATTATTTTTTTTTAACCCGAGGGAGGTATAATCCTTCAGGTGGTGAAAAAATTAGTCCGGAGACAGAAGTGAGCATCTGGAACGGATGTCTCATCCGGTCTGGCAGAGAGAAGGTACTGCGAAAGGCGACGGCGTTGAAACGTTGAATTATGATTGAGAGCCGTTGAAAAAGATAGCTAGTATCTCTCGCGTCTCCGGAAATGCGAGAAAGACAACGGCCCAAATCAGAGATAAAGGATAAGCCGGTGTTGTTTATAGGGCCAAGGGTTTCAAATATTATTATAATATTATTATCATTATCATCATCATCATCATCATCATCAAACTCGTTTCTACCTTTATGACGTTTTATATCTTAGTAAATTAATAATGACGGGATTCATTTATTGGAAAATGAATCTTGGCGAATCAGAAGACAGATTGGGTTTTAATGTGTATAAGCCTAAATATGTTAGTGGTATATGGCTGAATTTAAGTTTCAACACTCAGGTGATTTCTTTATTGTCATTTTCAAACTGAGATGGAAGTAAACGATTTAGCCAAACGGCGACGAGGTAGTACTTTCCGATTACAAGACTTATCGCTTGTAAATAAATTCCTCTGAAGAGCCAGTTCTGTATAAATGGACCTAGTTACCCAGTAGGCTGGCGGGCCACGCTTAAATGCGGGCATACAGCGCAGATACACTAAGGAAGTTACCTGTCTACAACGTAGATTTCGCTCTTTGGTAAATGGCACATTCAGATAAGTGCATGGGCAACAATCTTAAACATACGTAACTAGATTCTTTCTTAACTGTAAATATTGTAAATTGTGAATATTGTAAATCTAGTTAATTGTTAAATTATTCTTCATTACTGTCTAAATTATTAAAAACTCCCACATTTGGCGCTCTAGACATGACGCTGATGGTCAGTCCTCTCCCTTGCCGCTTCATCAACTCCGACAGGATAGGACGGATAGTGTACTGAATTTATAACTGAGCTCGCTAGGCGGAGCAAGTGGATCTGAAATTTTAAAACGTCTTTCTGACCCGGCGGGAACTCGAACCCCAACCTCTGGGTTGACGGTGCCGTGCGCTAACCACTCGACCATTGCGCAAGTCATAGAACTTAAAGCCACTGATATTCAAATTGTCAGATATGTTAATTCGGTTTTAAGATGGATAGATCCACCTTTGGTCGATAAATCAAAGGTAAGCAGTCAATATTTCTCATTAAAATCTTGTAGTAGCAGAATTTTATGTTCAACCACACTGCCAGTCTAATCTGATCCAATGACTTCTATAGCTGAAACTTCTGCTTCATCTTCCATACCACCGTAAGTTAAGTTTCGATCTGAAGGATATCAAAGAAGAATGAGAGAATGAAAATAGTTTTCCTAATTTTAAAAGTAAATTAAGAAAGTTCTTTCTGTAGAAATACCGTTTTGCTAGTTATTATCAAATGCTTGTTGTACGTGCATTTGATTATCCTCTCTCCCGCTTTTATCAATTTCACTATTATTGTGCTTGCTGTTTTTAATTCTGTTGTTATGATTACTCCTCCTGTAAATATATTAATCTTGCTGTTATTATTATTATTATTATGACATCAAGTAGTAGTAGTTCCGCAGTTTAACAACAGCTTATGGCAGCAAAGGCCGTTGCCGTCGCCCTCCTCGTTTATCCAGGCTTGGGACTGGCACTACCCCAAACAAGGCAGTGGGGGAGTTTTATGACATCAAAGTTTTGTAGAGGCGAGTATATTCACGTTTAAAAATAGAGGTGTCGATCGGTACACAACATAGACGTCATTCCCTTTTTTACTTTTCCTTCTAATAAAACTATTTTAGGCAATTTATACGTCAGTTTTTCTGGTAATTAAAATTGGGTTATACTGGAAGAAAATCATTGAGGATGGTCTGCTAGTGAAACCATAATTATGTTATCATCGTTTTGGTAAATAGACGCGCTTATTGAAAATGTTTCATTGTATTCGCTAGGTGGTAGCACGGTTTTGAAAAAGCCCATTAGACCAGATTCTGTCGTTCGCTCACGGGCGTTGTACACGTATCGACCGCTACTTTTACATGCCTTATGTCAGGATGTCTGCCTGTATCTTTGTCTTTTTTGTGGCATATTTAGGCAGCTGCGTGCAGTTGCAAAAGGCTTGTGGCGCTATTTCTAAATTTAGTACACTTAAGCCCTCTTTTTGCATATAATTTGCTTGTAATTAATTAAGTCATGTATGTTATTTTCAGCCCATCTCAGAGAGCACCTCGGGTACACCTGAGAGCTCATGCAAAGACACTGTCTGCCTTGCGTGATGCAGCAAAGTATCATGTAAGTATGTATTTAGTAAGACAGGTACTGATTCAGTAAAAAATTATTCATTAAGTAAGCAGTAAACCTCAGAGTACAAATTACGTAGACAAAGTACTCAGCAAAAGGCAATGGAAAACGCTTAATTCGGAATTCACAGCTAGATATCCCGGCCGCGAACTTTCCGGAACTGCTGCGTTTGAAGTTCTGTGAAGGAAATACAGTTTTGGGAGGTGACCCTGTGTTGCACGCTAAAGCGGTTGCTTGCGATGGTGCTTTCGTTGGCATTAGCTGCACGTTTCTCCTGCAACTTTGAAAACAGGAGAAATGAGCAAGAGTTTTGAAGTTTCTATTCAGAAGCGGTTTTTTCAAATGTCCGTTTTCTTTATAACGAGTTGCTCGATTGCGCGATTTCGTCAGCATTTCTGTTGGATTTTCACTAGATGGCGTAACGTCTACTCGCTTGGACATCTTTCCCGCACTTTCGAGTGAACGTTCCTCTAACCGATTGTGTTTTGATGCAGAGAGAATGTGTGGGTGAAACGCACTTAAAAACTTTGGCGTGCTGACTGTTGTTTTCGGTCTCCATTGTTTCGTAAAGCGAGAAAGATGATGAAGGTGATAAAGAGTTGCCTGCATTAACACAAGACGTTAGTGTTTCAAAGCCAGGTGATGGTGAAATGTTCTCTTTCGACTGCCCACGGCTGTGGTCTTCACCATCACTGGGTATGTTGGCTGGACAACTTGATGGGAATTTAGCTTCGTTTTATGTAATGCCTGCCTCCTGGAAAAGAAAACGCAGAAAAACTCAATAGATCACCCAGCAGGCCAGCTACAAAAGCTGGAACATAAAAGTTATAAGCAAGCAACAGCAGGCAACCATTGGTGTAATCTTATCTCGATTTTCCGTAAATTCATATCTTGCTTTCTGCTCTTCTTCGTGTCTGGAACGTAAAAGTTATAAGCGAGCCTTAACAGGCAACAATTGGTGTAATCTATCTTGCTACCACCTCTTCGTGTCTCTCGCACCGTTCCTCTTTCAAACACTGTCGGCCGTAGCAGTCTGACTGTAGCTACCTGACCTTTGAATCTTGATCTGAAGCCGAACCACAGCTTAGCTTACAACGGTCCCTAACTTACAATGGTCGTGATCGGGTGATTCTTGTTCCACAACTTTTCATTTGGCGATCTGTCGGTCTTTACTCGAAGGCCTTCACTGAATTGCGTTATGTTTATCAGACTGTAGCTGTCACCGGATACATCCGCTGCCTCTGCTGCGAAATGTGGACCCTTACAGAATTCAGTCATCGTCTGTCCTCGTTTCGACTCGGCGGAACATTGCAAAGGCAGTTTGGACGAATGCAGGTAACTGTTGGACTGCGGCTTTCTGCGACATCGAATCCAAACTATGGCGGCCACAAGAATGAGAACAAGCACGGCAGTAATGACTCCGACTACTATGAGAATCTGTTGGTGTGAAATGTAACGGACGGACTTTGCAGCACTGGCTTTTGGCAAAGGTACGAATAGCGAATCGCCGCGGACAACCGAATTGTTGATCTCGACGTTGAGAATTGCGCTGGCAGACAGTCTCGGAATTCCTCGGTCGCTGGCTGTTATTCGAAGCTGAAAGTGTTTGTTCTTCATGGCCGCGAGGCTTTTCGATACCGAAATCGCACCGGTGTTAATATCGATGTCAAAAAGTGACCCGTCAGTGTTTGCCGTTAAGTTGTAGACCAGTTTTGCGTTAGCACCAGAATCTTTGTCGAATGCTTGCACAGTTGCAACGACGTAACCGACGGGAGAATGCGCCGGCAGATATACGAGGTCGTTGCCTTTCGCGGGAAAAGTAATTTCTGGACTGTTGTCGTTTTTATCTGCGACGTAAATGGTGACGTTGGTCGATGACGTCATCGTGAGATTATGCGCGTCCGTGACCCAGACGCTGAAGTGGTGAACTGCGGTCGCTTCGCGGTCGAGCATTGTTTTTGTGGAAATTTTTCCAGTGTATGGATCAACTAGAAAAATGCTGGAGATCGCCGAATTTGCTGCGAGTTGATAGTAGAACTCATTAAATGGCGGAGCATCGGAGTCGATTGCCGATACGGTTCCGACATCGGTCGAGGCCGGCATGTTTTCGAAGACCCCAAAACTGTACGAGGACTGAGTGAACGTCGGCGTGCAGTCGTCCGCGTTGTGTACGTAGATTAAAACGGTCACTACTGAAGACATCAGCGGGTTTACTTTGTTCATGGCGATCACTTCAAAGCTAATATCCTGTACCTGTTCGTAATCGATAGTTCTTTGCGAGACGATCGTGCTGCTATTCTTTTGAAACGCGACATACTGATTGGGTGTACCTATGATGTAGATTATTTCAGCGTTGAAACCGCTGTCCTTGTCGGAAGCTGATACGGTGAGTATGGATTGTCCCTCTGCAACGTTCTCCGTTACGCTTATTTCGTAGTATGCTCTGTCGAATAATGGCAGGTTGTCGTTTTGGTCTAAAATCATGACCTCAGTTTCTTGAACTGAACTTAGAGGTGGTGTACCTTTATCGACACACTCTATCGAAAGCACCTGGGCGCTGTTTTCCTCTCTGTCGAACGCCACTGTCGTCAGAACTTTGTATGTTCGTGTGTGCATCAAGTGAAGCACAAAGTTAGAATTCTTCGATTGACAGCTAGTCTCTCCGTTTGGCCCTCTGTCCAAATCCTGCACCGAAACGTAAGCGACAAATGCGCCAGGTGGAAGGTTTTCCACGACCTCTGGTTGGCCGGATTTCGTCAGCGAATTAATTGTGATGTATGGCGAATGTGTGTTGACATCCTCCACCCTAATGTGCATCTTTAATGTGGTCGCCCTTGGGTCTGTTCCGTGATCACTGGCCGAAACGAGAAGCGTGTACACGTTTCGATAATCCGAGGCTAACCTCCTGACAAGAGACACTTCTCCGGAGACGTTATTTATCTGGAATAAGTTGGCGTAGATCTCCTTACTAGGCGATGCGATTTCATACGTTAGCATGGCGTTGATTCCTTCATCTTCATCGGTGGCCGAAACCCTTGCGATAACTGTCGGTACTTGCAAATTCTCAATTATTGTTATATTGTATTCGGCAAACTCAAACACTGGACTGTTATCGTTGATATCGGTAATTATAACAGTGACAGGCAGGGTGCCAGATTTTGGTGGGTTGTCTCCGTCGTATGCAGTGATTAGCAGGCTGTACGAAGAAACAGACTCGCGGTCCAGCTTTTCAATGAGGTTGAGATAAGGCATCGGTAACCCGTTGGAGCTAGTCGGGGCTTGTATGGAGAAAGGGTATTCAGAGGCTGAAGAAACAGCATACCGTAATACGGAATACAACCCGCTGTCAAGATCCCTAGCAACGGGAATCGGACTCAGGGTTTCCCAAGGAATTGCATTTTCCGGTAAAGAAATTATCCAGCTGTCGTGACCAAACGTGGGAACGTGGTCGTTGATGTCCTCAATTGTGATTTCTGCAGAGAAGACGTGAAAACTTTCGACTGGCTGAATGATCGCCACATCAACAGACATGACGCAAGTAGTTTCAGAGCAAAGGACATCTCGGTCGATCACACTCCTTGTTGCCAGGACTCCGCTGGTTTCGTTTACCACGAAGTATTGGTCGAACATTCCGGTAAGTAGAGCAAATTTGAGCTCGCTGGTTGATGGTGCGACATAGTTCTCCGCGATCCTGGCATCGTTGATGATGTCGGCTACAAAAGTGTTGTAGGCTTGCTTCTCTGGAATACTGTAGCATAGCAAGGCATTGGAACGAGGACCGAGCGCCAACAGTGCGTAGGATAATAATGGGAACAGTACAAGCATGTTAGATCTCTGAAATAGTTGCAACAAATTTTGTTATTCATTAGTATTAATTATCAGTTAACTAGTTTTCTCAATCATCCAGGCAGTATGCAATTGTTAAAGCCCATTTTGGATCACAAAAATATAGGTCAAGGAACAACTTTGGAACATGACTTGATAAATTCAACATGTTTTATTGTGAAATTCTCACAAAACCTCCCTAATATGTAACAAGTCTTCGCCAATATAGTTTATTTTAAAATTCCGTCCATGAACTCAGAAAATTCTTTGCGCCGCTGTTTGATAATCTGCAAGGACCCTAGCTATCATTATTGGCTCAAGCTAACTCCTTGTCAGAGCAATGACTACAGTTTCAACTTTGTCTGTGTGTAAACCCACTGAAAAGTGTTTCTGTAAACGATTTTATTTGATTTGAGGGTTGTATTCAAGGGGTTTACGGGTTCAACCTCCACGAAACTTTCAATAATTATACCCTCATTGAGGGAGAAAAATAAAGGTTTTAAATAAGTTGAAAAAGGTCAAGTAAGCCTAAGTAGCACGTGGGTAGCGTAAATAATAAGCCATCAAAGAACCGGGAATTCTAAAAAACGGTGACCAAGTTTTCGTGGTTAAGCCGATTAACATTCATCTAGAACCTGCGAACTGAAGAAGGGCATCAACTAGTTATAAAACGCCTCCAAAATTTGTTCCTGCTGCTAATGAATTCTTTGGTCTAAATGCACAGAAAGTACCAATAAAAATGGGCATCTGCATAGTATTCCAAGCTTCTCGTGATGGAGTTTCTCAGAGTCTTAACTGAAGAGGCAATCTGCCCTGAGTGTGCTCCGATTTCCCGAAGTTAATTGACATTCTGATGAGCCCGAATGCCATGATTGATATGATTTTGACCTATTACGCTCTGTCGAAGGCCTTCTCGTGATCTCAAAAGAGATGTAAATACTATTAATTGAGTTTAAAATCAACATTATTCTAATGCACATTTACATTACAAAACACTTATATTACATACTGTATTAAATGTATTACCTGATCGTTTATATAACGCTTTTCTAGAACCTCTCAAATACGCTTGAGTGTATTTATATGTAAATAAATTATATGTTATATATATATATATATATATATATATGAATATTATACGAGCAAAACTTTACTAAACTAACCATTTCTACCGGAAAAGTCGTTTCGGCGGACTGATAATCGAAAAACGACAATTGACTCGATCAGGTTTACGGAATGACAGGTAAATCCATTGAACCGACTCGGTCGTGACACAGTCCCTGACAGACTGATACGAACTCGCAGCCTAGAAGATCAGCAGCAGCCGCCAAGAAATCTCGTCTACCCGATCCCATTGACTCTCGTAAAATGAATAATTGAGAACGTTCAGCGCCATCTAACGACTGATGGCAAGCACGTCTGCGATTGGCTGATGCTACAAACGCCATACTTGCCTGTCTAGTTATATATCGGATGGCTCGCTGTCCGTGTGTCTTTCTCTGTATCTGCTTCGAGGCCTCTGCCTCTCCGTACCTCCTTCTTTTCCCGTTGCCCATCGCTTGTCTTGCAGAGCAGTATTTATTCGAGACCTGATATAAGTAGAGGCCAAGCAGTAATGATGGCATCCCTACATTAAATTAAACTGATGTTGAAGCCGTAAAGAACGTTTCTCTGTCTATGTGCGCAAGAATAATAACATCTGTATTTGGTACACATACATATGTGCAATCCACATACGCACACATGCATAATGTGTACATACTGCCAGTGGAGATATGCGGATGCCGCGCTTCTGCACATCAGCTCGAGCCCATCGTGTATTCTGTTGCATTTGCATCTGTTCAGAATACATTTTCAGACTGCCTTAAAACGCAAGTTAGTTGTTCATGTGTACAATATGTTTTTAAGTATAAAAGGCGCTATATTAAGTCTTGACACATACATACATACGTGGATGCGTACGTGCATACATAGGCCTACACACATGCATGCATACACACATGCATACGCACATACATACTTGGATGCATATATATATATATATGCATACATACATATACACATACACATGCATGCATGCACACATACCTAACATGCAAATGAGGCACTCATAGGCGTACATAGAGAGAGAGAGAGAGAGATGTTTTCGCGGGAGACCCTTCTTTTTTTCTCCTGACTTCGAACCCGTATAGCCAACCCGGCCTCTTCCATTTTCTTCGTCCTATTTCTACATAGGCCTACATTCTTTTGATCTCCTTTCCAAAAGCTGAATCCAATTTCATATTTCATCTTCGTCTAACACCTCAATCAACGGTCTGGCATGGTTTTCAATCCCTCGCATTTCACGTACATATACAAAGTTGTGTATACAATTCTTTCATGTGCAAACACGTGCCGAGCTGATCACGTCAAACTGTATTTTATTAGTGTATGCGCTCCGCGAAAGAAGACAAGTTTATGTATCCTGCGTTTATATATGCGTTTATATATATATATATATATATATATATATATATATATATATATATATATATATATATATATATATATATATATATATATATATATATATATATATATATATATATATATATATATATATATATATATATATATATATATATATATATATATATATGGTGTGTAATTGGGTCATGGCAAAGGTCAGGTTTGTGTATGTAACAGTATATTATCTTTGGCGGCTGTGCAGATGCTAAATAATGGTGTTCACGGGAGCCAGCCCACTTTCCAATCCGCTGGATGTTCGGGTCTGCCCGCGGGTCGCCATACGAGCGAACCTGGCCTGATAAGAGGCGAATGCCTGGGCGAGATGATCCGCGATAAACCGCTGGCATCGGATGGATTATATGCGCTCAATCTGATTAGCGACCTGTAATTACCTGCCAATCACTCATCACGATACCCCATCTGTCACCGAAATCAATGTGCTTGTCTCGACCCGATTGAATTCGTGTATTAATCAGTTCAGTGAATGGATGAGCGAATTGCAGAATGAATGAATGGATGAGTAAGTGAGTGAGTGAGTGAAAGATGAGTGTGAATGAGTTAATGAGTGATTCAGGGCTTTAGTTTTTCAGTGAATATCTTCTTCTTGTGGTTCTCTGCCCTCTAGGCAGGTTCATACGTCCAATGGCGCCATTCTTCACGGTGCTGAGCATCTCTTTTCAGTCCGCTGTATCCATCCGTGATCATCCAGTCCAGCAACATCTGTCTAGGTCTTCCTCTTGTTTTTCGTACCTCCATTCTTCCCTCGATAATAGTTCTTACGAGTGAGTCCCCTCTCATTATGTGGCCAATCCATTTCCTCTGTCAACTTCTAATTGTTCCCACCATAGGTCTTTCTTCCTCTACTCTTTGCAGTATCTCCTCATTTGTAATGTGCTCCGTCCAACTGACTCTCTCCATCCTGCGCCATATCCACATCTCAAATGCTTCCAATCTTCTGATGTCTTCCTTTCTCAGAGTCCATGTTTCTGATCCATACAGAACCACGCTCCAAACCAAGGTTTTCACCAGTCGTTTCTTCAGGTTCCGATTTAGTTTCCCTCTCATTAGTTCCCTCCTTTTACAGAATGCGTCCTTTCCCATAGCTATTCTTCTTTTTATTTCAGCATGGCATTTCGCATCTTGAATATATGCGTGAATTAATGAAGAAATGTAGGATTGCATGAAGGAATGAGTGAATGTCAAAACACTCCTCCTCTGCATATCCTATCCTGATTCCTCGTCTTCCCCTTATCTATCATGCAGATCCAATTCCATACACCACCCACCGCAGCCGCCTGCCTGCCTGCCTGCCTACCTTCCTGACTTGGATCTCGACCAAGAACTGAATCCTTCTTGCCTATCGATTTTGTTTTGACTGAACGCCTGTGAATAAGCTCGTTCCCACGACTTAGCTTTCGTTGGCGCTGTAGAAATCTCGAGTTTATGATTACGATGAATGCGTGGAATAATTAGTGAGTGAGTGAAAGAATTAGTGGATTGGTGGGTGAACGATTAGTTGGGTGAGCTAATAAAAGTGAGTGAGCGAGCCATTGAGCAATGAATCTACACAGCTGAGGCTCTGATCTTTTCCCTTCGCCACCTGGATTGAAATCGAGGTGCGTCAGGCTGTGGGAAGCTGACATAGGTCTACTTTTATATTTCTACTGTTTACCCATCTGTGCTATGTCAACACTGGCCTCTGTAGCTGTAAAGTAATGTAATGACGATAATTTATATAGCATCATAATTAGAAGGCTACTTCTAGAGAGCCCAAGTACTAAGAGTTATACAGTAAATAGAATTTCTACTTCGGTTAACCCTCTGCGCCTCTGGGTAAGAAGATGCTGGATCACCCACTAATCTAATCTAATCTGGAAACTCCAATATCGCCCTTGGGGCACGATAGTCGATTGGTTAGAAGGCTTGGTTTGTAACGCGGGGGGTACCGGTTCGAGCCTCCTCTTAGAAGGTTACCGTGTAAGGATCTTGAGCAAGTCCTTCATTCACAGTTGCTCAGCGCTATCGATTGATGCTTATGGTCTTTAGACAGTATTCTTCTGGTTCTCTGCCGTCAGGTTCAAACGTCCGATGCTGAGCTTCTTCTTTCAGCCTGCTGTATCCGCCCGTCATCATCCAATCCAGCAGCATCTGTCTGGGTCTTCCCCTTGTATTCCTCCCCTCCATTCTGCCTTCAGTTACGATTCTCAAGATTGAGTCCCCTCTCAGTATGTGACCAATCCATTTTCTCTGTCGCCTGTTTATTGCAGCTATCATAGATCTTTCTTCCCTCACTCTTTTCAGCACCTCCTCGTTTGTTATGTGCTCCGTCCAACAAACTTTTTCCATCCTGCGCCAAATCTACATTTTGAAGGCCTCCAAACTCTTTATGTCTTCCTTTCTCATGGTTCATGTTTCGGATCCATACAACACTAAGCTCCATATTAAAGCTTTAATCATTTCTGTCTTTAAGTTCTTGTTCTTTTTTCCTCTCAGTAACTCTTTTTGTTTTGAGAATGCGTCTTTGCCCAATGCCATTCTTCTTTTAATTTCCTTTTGGCATTTTGCATCTTGCGTGACAACGCTCCCCAGGTAGCAGAATTCTTTTACTTGTTCTATTTCTTCTCCACTGATGTTTATTCTTGCTATTGTTTCTTCTCCTTTGCTTGTCCTCATGGTCTTTGTCTTTCTGATGTTTATTTTCATACCATACTCGATTGATATGGTGTGCAGACGCGCTTCATAAAATGCCTTGACAGACAGACACATACATACATACATACATACATACATACATATATACACATACATACATGCACATACATACTTGCACATACATACATACCGGTACATACACATAACTATATGTACACATAGATAGCGGTACATGCCTAGCTACTGGTACATACAAACGTAATGGTACATATGTAGATACGTACTGGTACATACACACCTTACATAACAGTACATACATATATATACAAACATATATACATACATACCGGAACATACATACCAGTCCATCCTTCTTTGCAGACCCCACTGGCTACCAGACAATATTGCTTGGACATCTGCAAATCTTAGAACTTTTACCAGTCTGCCTCCTCCTTTATTCCTTCTTCCATATCTTCTAGTGCGTCTCGGTTAAGCTCTTCTATGTAGATGTTGAAGAGTATTGGTGCCAATGGGCACCCTTGTCTCACTCCCCTGCCTAGTTTTCTGGGTTCTGAATATTCTCCATCTATTCTGATCCGTATTTCTGGCCCATGTATAGATTTCTTATAAGCCTTCTATCCTTCCAATCCACTTGTATGGCCTTCTATCCCTTAAATCGATTCGTCTGAAGCTCAGTTTGATCACAAAATATGGGCAAGACAATTGACGCAGACGAGCAGTGAAGGAACTTCCTATTACTTGCCAGAAATTCAGAATATAACGGCCCTAGCCTAGCAGTCATATCGGAGTTTGTGCCTATATGCTATTAAGTACAGTATGGCAGACCATATTTAGCACAGGAACAAGTCGGTAACTACAACGGCAAACGACCATTCTAAGTACAACAGGAAGCTGCAGTAATATGCCAAATAGATTGTGCAGTCAGAAGATAATATTATCGCAACATGGCTGATCCATACGGAGCGAGACCCGTCTGCGCCTTTTCAGGTGATTATTGCTCCCGTGAGATCGAGAACGAGCTCCGGTCAAGAATTTCGCTACTGTTTATAAATTCGACCGGGTGGTGCCAAATCGGTTCCGGGGCAAAGGAAGGTTCCCTCTTGGCCCACTTTTGACGCAATATAGTGAGGACAATTTTGAAAGTATCCTGTTGCCTTGATAGCAAAATTTTAGAGGAAAGAAATAAAATCCGAATCAGTCTCCCAAATAGTCTGTACTTATGAGCAGTCGTAATTTGGATGAAACATGATTTGACGAACGAAGCGGCAGCAAGCGGTATCGAAAGAACAGCTCTAGTTTAAATAACAAATTTCGGCATCCTGGTCAAGTGAACCAGCCACAATATTTTTCAGAACTGTTTTTGTCTGGTCCTGATTTGGCTTTACGCTGGCGGAGGTAAAGCCTACTGTATCGACCATTCATAAATGAGCGTTGGCTAATAAGGTGTTGCTGCAATCATCTACACTTGCCAAAACAAATCAAGAAATCTGGGCGCTTATCACGCAGGGAGACTTGAAGGCTATGCCAAAATGTCAGACACATGAAAAATTCAGCGCTTTCTCCCAAATCTTCGGAAGGGGAGCCATGCTGGCAAGTTGGCTGACGCACAAATCGAGAGATAGCAACCTTAGCAAAGTACACTTCCTGAACCAATGTCTGACCCTTCATCCGTCAGTCTGTTCGTTCTCTCTGCTTCCCTGGCTGTCTCCCTACTTCCATCTTTTCCTACCTTCCTCTCTTCCTGTGTTTTTTCTGTCTGTCTAACTGTTCTAACTGTGTTCCTCACTCTGTTCCTGCCGCTGTCCCCTTACCTTTCTTTCTGTCTCACCCTGTGTCGCCCTTCCTCCCTACATCCCTCCCTCTTTCTCTCACTGTCTACCTCCATCCCTCCCTCAACCTGTCTGTTTTTCTCTCTCCCACCCTTGCTCTCTTCCTATCTCTCATCATGCCTCCCTTTTTCTCTCTACCTCACTATCTTCCTCCCTGTCTGTTTGCATATGGAGGGATAACAACATACCCTTCTTGCCGCTACTTCCGACCAACCCCCTCTGTTGTCTGTCTGCCTGTTTGTCTCACTGTCTTCCTCTCTCTCTCTCACTTTCTGCCTTTCTGCCTCTCTTTCTGTGTTTCTGTCTGCCTTTGTCTCATCGTCTTCCTCCGTGCCTTTCTTATTTTCTCTTTCTGTCTCACTGTCTTTCCCTCTGGTTCCCTCCAAACCTCCCGTCCTCCCGCCCGTCGTATCCCATTTCGCTTTGGAATGGAATCGACGGCTACTGAAGATTGATTCGGGGGCAAGGGACGAGCCCTTGGAAGCAGGCCAGGTGACCTTTCTCATGCACCGGAACGGTATCCGAATAAATCAGTCAGCCATCGAGCAGGAGGAAGAGGACGATGAGAAGGAGGAGCAACCCTCCCCCTACGGAGCCCCGACGCCACCATAGAGCCACTCTGGAGTGGTCACCTTAAAACCCGTCCTGCCTTCGGTTTCTATCTGCTACTGCGTTTCACGACTGTCAAAAATCTCAGGTTAAAATGCCCTCGTAACCATGGCGCCATTTGTGGGGTGGGGGATGAAGGGGAACTTCTCCCCAACTGGTTCACGCTTGTTCGTAACATCTCCCATTGAAGATGCATTTTCGCTGTACATTTTGCCAGTGGGGTCTTCTCCATTGTTTCAGACTATTTATTACTGGTTCAGAATAATTCAGAATATCTTCCACTTAAACATTCCCCTGTTGCCCACAGTTCTTTCCCCACTAGGTCAGACAGTCAGACTGTCATCTTCCTCTTCCCCTTATCTCTCCGCTCCAGTGCCAAACACCATCCACCGTAGCCGTCTGACTGCCTGACTCTTGGATCATGACCTGGAGCCACTCCTTATCCGCCTATCGATTTTGTTTTGACTGAGCGCCTGTGAATAAGCTGGCTATCGCGACTTAGCTTTCGTTGGACGCTGTAGAAATCTCGAGCTCACCATTAACGATTACGACACAGAAGATAAATTTTCTCAATACGTTTTGCCTCTGCCTGCAGTTCTCTCCTCCCAACTGGTTCAGAATATCCCGCTGAAAATGCATTTTCTCCATACACTGCTATTATATATATATATATATATATATATATATATATATATATATATATATATATATATATATATATATATATATATATATATATATATATATATATATGTCATGAATCTCTCCACGACTGCTTTGGCTATCTCCCCTTGAAGATCCACGAGTCTTTTCCCTCCCCACTGCTTCCAACCACAGTTCGCACCTGTTCATACCTTCTTAATTCTTAAATCACCTGGCGACTGACTAACTGCGCCTCCGATTCACATTTCTTTGTGACTCAGCACGCGTTAAAAATTTCCGTAACGATAATGATGATGATGATGATGATAATTCTAAAATGTAAAATAATTATTAACATGCATCTGTAGAGAGATGATCTTTGGCCTGTTATTTTGCTTTGGTGCCGAGTTACCGCTACCGAAGGGATGTCGAATTGAATTGGCATAGACTAGACCAGTTTATGTGAAGGGTTACTCAGTTCCTTAAGAAGGTTACTACTGCCTTTCGCAGTCTTGAGGTAGTCGTAATCGTAATCGTAATTCCGAGAATTCTACAGCGCCCAACGAAAGCCGCGCCGCAGGGACCAGCTTATTCACAGGCGCTCAGTCAAAACAAAATCGATAGGCAAAAGGTTTGGTTCCGGGTCAAGATCCAAAAGTCAGTCGGAGAGACAGCGTGGCAGCTACGGGGTGGAGGTGGTGTTTGGAGTTGGAGAGGAAGAGAGATAAGAGGAAGAAGGGGTGTCAGGGTACGATCTGTGAAAGAGAAATGTTTTGAGTTTTGAGTGAAAGGCCGAAGCAGAAATTGCAAGCGGTGGAGCATCGATGAGTTTTGTATGATGGGTCAGAAAACTGTCGCAATTCTGGGGGGAGTTTATTCCAGAGTGGGGGGCAGCTATGACTATGGAGCGATTACCAAATTTTAAGGATGAGGTGACGGGAGGGCGGAGAAGTGTTAGGGCACAAGAGGAGCGGGTTGAGCGAAGCGGTTGTATTGCAAATAACCGACGAAGATAGGAGGGTTGGAAAGATTGAAGTGTGTTGTAGGTAAGTGATAGGACTTTGTACTCAATTCGTACAGGTATTTTAAGCCAGTGAAGTGATTTAAGAACAGGAGTTATGTGATGGTGCTTGCGGGTTTTGGTGACAGCACGAGCAAGAGCATTCTGTGTGTATCGCTTGAAGGCGGCTTATTTGGGTGGAGCCTATGTTCAGGAATAGTGAATTGCAATAGTCTAATTTAGCATGGCCTATGGATGTGGCGATGGTTGATGCAGTTTTAAAGTCAAGCATAGGGCGGATTCTGTGAAGGTCACGGATATGCATAAAGCAAGATCGGGAGAAATGGGTAATGTGATCAGAGAAGCTGAGGTTTTGGTCCTTGAGAAAGAACTTCCTCTCTGTGAGCCGGGAAATCTTGTCTAAATCTTTTATCAGCTGCGCCAACTGCGAGTCATTTCTAGTTGACTCATCCAGTGCTTGTTCATGTTCATGCTTTCATTAGCAGCAGAATTGACTATTGTAGTAGTACTTTTGGGGCATTGAGCATTTTGAGCGCGTGCTGCTAGCAGCTGTAGGGCTGGCAGCGGTGGTGAAGGATCTCACCGGATAAATTCAATGAAAAATGAGCAGGGTTGAGGCACACGGTCGCTATAGAAAACAGTGTATATTTGCATCTGTTGGTGGTCTTTCAAGTTTGACCATGTATCGCATTATGTGCATGATGTTGGCTGCCAGTTTTCGCAGATTTCGAGTTTACGATTACGCATCGAATTTCAGATTTCGATGTGGATCTGGCGACAACAGTTGGTGGAAGTCCTTCCTACTTGCGTGAGCTTTTACCTTCTCCTTTTCTTTCTCTTCTTCCTCCACCTTCTTCTCCTTCTCCTACCCTTCCTTGCTAGCTAGACAGATGTTTAGAGATTTAGATCTGAATACCGGGAAGGTAGGCCTAGAGAGAAAGGCGGGTAGGGCGAATCGGGGTGGGGGGTTAAGCCCACCGCGTCTTGGATCACCTTTAATCACGAACATAAGTAGATACAAGTCGTAGAAACACGAAAGATCAACAGGGCAGCCAGATGGCTCTATTATTAAGCGAGCTTCTGCCTCGATTCTCACTAAGCCGTTCATAAAGGCGGTCGCTGTTGGTGGAGCAGCTGCTGAAGGAGGAGGCATTGCGTCTCTTCGAATTCATTTCATACGACGTTTGGCCTGCTGTCGTTCACGAGCAGCACTTTGCATGCACGCAAATGGTCTCTGTCTGTCTGTCTCTCTATGTGTCTGTCTGTCTCTGTATGCATGTATGTATGCATTTATGTATGTATGTGTGTGCATGCATGTATGTGTGTGTGTTTGTATGTATGTGTGCGACACGGCAGCCAACTGCTTTGAGCGCTTGCCTTTTACCGCGTAGTGTGCGTGCTCAGGCCTCTACTGAGATGGTTACCGTGTGGGGATCTCGGGCAAGTCCTTCGTGCACAGTTACTCAGCGCCATCGATTGATGCTTAATCACTGGCTCCCGGCGTTTAATAACTACAGGTACAGAAATATATAATGTGTGTATATGTATGTGTGCTTCTATGTATGTATGTGTATATGTATACATATGTATTTACATATGTATGTATATTAGCATGTATCTATACATGCAGGTATTTATGTATGTATGTATGTTTGTATGTAGGTATGTATGTTTGTATGTATGTAGTCCCTTCTAGTCTGCCGTGGTTACGCCAATAACCTGTTACTCAGTGTCAAGCTTGTGCCTTTGTCAATTTTTGGCACCGATAAGGAGACGAATGAAAATAGCCGTCTGTCGGTCCGTGCTTCTCTCCATCCTTTCGCACGTCTTCCATCCTTCCTTCCGTCCTTCTGTCCGTCCTTCCAGCCGTCCGTCTAGCAATCAATCGACTCGAAAACCATCTGGATTCATCCTCGTCGTCGTATGCGTGTGATAACGACCACTTTTGTTGTGTACCTGATGGACCCAGCAAAGATACCAACTGACCTACCGCATACATGGCACGGGACCACACGCAGATATCGATGTAAATGTAAATATACTTGATTTTTATAGCGACCGTATGGCCTCGACTCTACTCAGTTTTCAATGAATCGAGCCAGCTCGTTTAAAAAAGGCAAAATAACACGATTATTTATTTGAAGCCGATGTAGAACACACTTATTCAGACCTGTTCCATGAATAGTCGTATTTGCTGAGCTTTTGGAAGTCACTTTAAAAGCGTTTCATAAAATGTCAGACAGACAGACATACATACACATACATATATACATACATATATACACATACATACATACATGATCATACATACATACCGGTGCATACACATAACTATATATTCACATAGATAGCGGTACATACATAGCTACTGGTACATACAAACATAATGGTACATATGTAGATACATACTGGTACATACATACATTACATAACGGTACATACACATATATACAAACATATATACATACATACCGGTACATACATACATACTGTGGCGATTCGAGAACCGTCTCCATGGCAAGGGAACAGTCGAGAACCGCCTCCATGGCAACGGAACAGTCGGGAACCGTTTCCATAGCAAAAGAACAGTCGAGAGCCGCCTCCATGGCAACGGAACAGTCGGGAACCGTCTCCATGGCTACGGAACCATTGGAACAATCTCTGTGGCAACGGTTCTGAGCGGGAACAATTGGGAACAATCTCTATGGCAACGGTTCTGAGCGGGAACAATTGGGAACTGTTTCCTTGGTAACGGTGCCTGAGGAACGGATATAAGGACGCATTCGGAGCCGTCAGTCAGTCGGTCTGTCGTAGAGGGGTCTGTCTGTCGTCGATCGGTTGCCTGTCGTCTGCAGGATTATTGCCAGTCTGGTCAGTTCGTGCGACTCGCTGGTGAAGTGCTCTCGTACACTTTGGATCACTTACGTCGCTTTGGATTACTTTCGTCGTCAAGTTCTCCTTCAGTTTGGATTACTTATGTCGTCGTGGATTACTTGCGTCGTCAAGCTCTCGTTCGGTAGATTACTTTCGTCGTAACCGACGGCACTGACACTATAGTTGTGTTTGGTTGAAGTAAAAGTTGGAAAAAGTTACAACGCTGATGTCGACTTCTTCTTCTTCCTCTTCTTTGAGAAAAGCTCTAGGTAGACCACCAGAGTCGAACCCCGCACTACCCTTATAGAAGTAGCTCGTGTCGTCACAATACTGTAGAACACGCATATCCGCTGCGTGGAAGTTGATTTTCGTATTACTTAAGAAAGCTCATCATTCATTTATTCCTAGCCTTTGTCAGCGATTGTCCTCAGAGGAACACTTCTCTGGCTGAAAGATATTTTGGCTGAAGCGCAGCCAGGGCGAAGAAATGGACGGATAACTGTGGGGGCTGCAGGATTGCTTGCTTGGGTGGGGGGCAAGAGCATTTCCAGAGGGGCGCCGGCATTTAAGCAAGAGAGGTGCAGGGGAACCGCCCCACGCCTATAGCTAAATCCGCCACTGACGGATAGATGGATGCAAGGAAGAGGAAGGAGTCACAAGAACCTATTGTCTTCCGACGGACTTCACGTTCTTGTCACAGGCATAAGGTGACACTACTTCACCGTAACGCGTGCGACTACAAAAGGTGAAGAGCCAGAAATGTACAGAGCAAAGCCAGCTTGTTTTGCATGAAGCCACTCTTCCCAGGTTAAGCCAGGAAATAGGAATATTCGTCTTCGGTGATCTAGACCTCGACAAGGACAAGAATCTATTGCGGTCTGTCATGCACGGTATTGCGTCCCGTGTTGGCGGCTGATGCACCGTGTTAATTTTTTATCGATGCATGGATTGGCATCGAACTTAATATAGACACTTAGGCACGGAATCCATGGGAGCATTAATTAATACGGAGGCCGTAACTGTGGAAAATTGAGAGAAACCTGTTCCGTTCTCCAGCGCATTGCCATTAAGGGGAAATAAAATGACATGGCGCCTATTCAAAATGGAAGCGATGGTGAAAGATCTCACCCGATTAATTAATTGAAAAGCGAGCAGGGTCGAAGCCATACGGTCGCTATAGAAAAAAATGTACGTTTACATTTACATTACAGTCCAACGCTGTAAAGCCATCGCCTTCTGCGACCCTTTCTCCGCCTGATCTTGACGAGTTCTGCCCGTGGAAGAATTTGTTAGGCCTATTCTTCGGAGAATTTTTTTAATTCTTGAGAGATCGTGCATATCTCGAGTAAACAATAGGCCCGATAATACACGATACCTTCTCTCCGGAGTGATTTTACAAAGCCCTTTATTGCAAACATCCTTAGGATATTAAAAACAACAACAAAAACAAGAGCATCCCTCTATGTTTGGAACTTATCGTCGCCTCCGTTGCTTATTCTACTCGGCAGTGTTGGAAATTGTGATCCAGTTTAGGACTAATGTGAGAGCAGTCGGACCATGCAAGCGGGAGCAGAGGAGGGAAACTTATTCCACTGCCAACTTTTTTCTTTAATCCTATCATCGCTCGCTTACGATGCGATCCTGCGGCTCTGTTCGCTTCTGTCTGCAGTCCATTGGAGGAGGCATGACGATCATCTCGGCACAACGAAAGCAGAGCAACGCTTGTCTAGAATAAAGGATTGCCATTGGCAACTGGCGCAGAAAACGGTTGGGAAAAGCAATACGTGGTGATAGATTCTGACAAAATAAATATTTGGTTGAACTTATAGATGTTGGTTTGGCAAATAAAAATAGCTCAGAACCATTTGCTGCTTATGAGTAGGTTGCAAAATGATAAAAGTAGAATCAAAACGTAGGCCTAAATGGCAACTGAGGACTGTGAGAAAACTGTAGGAGAGATAGGTAGGCATGTAGGGAAGTAGGCAAGCAGGCAGGTAGGTTGGTAGGTAGACAGTACGTAGATAAGCAGGAATATGTTTGGATGGATAGACAGATAGGCATATATAGGCCCCCAGACCTGTTTTGGCGGGTTGAGTAGGTAGATAGGTAGAAAGTAGGCAGATAGGTAGGTACACTGCAAATATAAAAGGTGGTCTCATAGTGGACAACTCCCATCTGTCGGTGAAATGGCTACACCGACAATGTTGGGGCTCTCTACTCTGGAAATTAGCGTCTCACCTTTGTCACTGTTTAGCGTATTCCCCTTTTTAACTTTTCACAGAATTCCAATTCCTCAAATTCCTGATCTTTTTCCATCTGAAGCTATAATGACGGGGAACTATATAGATACTCAGAATATACTTCACTAACATTGCAAGACTCTCCGGCTTTGAGCTGACGCAGTAGGCTTACTGTCTTTCCCAACTCATGACATGGGCTGTGTAGGCCCACCTTATCTCCTTATAACCTGATCCAGTTGTTCTGCTGTTAAAAATACCTCTCCTTCCGAATCATCTCTAACCATATCGCCATTACTGCTCAGGTTTCTTTCTATCAGACGCCGCCTTCCATTTACTCTTTCATCAGTTACCGCCCTTGGAAAATGCTCGACGCTTCAAACTCCAAAGCCGCCGTTCTGGCCTCCTCCCTCTGTGGTTGTGCCCAGCACAGACACCGACCGATCTTTCGGTCCAACTAAATTCAGGTTTGTCTGAAATCCTAGATTAAAGCATTCCTGCCAACTCAAATCTCCTCCACCGCGTCTCACCTTGTTCCAACCAACAGAGATTCGTAATCTCATCTTGTTAAACACTGAATATTTACTACAGTAATGCTACCATTAAGCTCACCTTAGACACCCTTAAATCAGTTTTACCGAATATATAGGGCTATATAATTCAAATTTTCGTCCAGCGGTAGGTCATTTTGCGGATGTCCTTTGTGGACGACTCCTGGCCCTACGCTTGTCTAGTTATTTATATGGCGCCTTTTTAAAATGCAGAAAAAGTAGTTCCGTTATCCCATAGTACAGCGTATGGGAGGCGCTCATTTCCTGCTCCTCATTTCGGGCAGGCAATGGACGAATCCCAAGATCCTGGACATGTCGGCTATACAAACACCACAACTTCTGCCCTGGCAGCCAAGAGATGTCGCTAATTGCTTCAGATCTCTGAAACATTTTTTAAACTACCCTCAAACATATGAAGATCATGTTCCATGACATCCATATCCCATCACAAAACAAACAAAAAACACGGAAGTTTTCTTCAGGCACGAGGCATTGTTAATGCCACACCATAAACAACAGGCATTTAAGTACATCATAGTATTATCACAATACAGGGTAGGAAGACAAGTTCAAAAACCACAGTTCTAAACTACTGAAAGCCAGTGAAATCACATTACACATGCAACTCAAACTAAGATGCAATATGCTTGCCAACAGCCCTATACCCTTATACTTCAGACTCCTACGAGACTTCGTGTAAATAGTAGGAGCCAATGCGTCTAACAGGACAAAAAGCAACAGTCCCACTTCAGCGAGATACCAAGATATACATACGCACGTTGCATGCACGCTGATAAATATTCAAAAAATTTGCTCCTCACGATGCATGATTAATCGTTACGGACGACAACTAAAAAAATTGTCTAACGATTGTACTACTTGCAGCGAGTAGCTTTATAAATTCATCCATGCAGTTTCATTCGCGACTATAACAAAATTGCAACCGTCCTTTCAGTAAGACTAATTCAAGCTTTTAAATTTCACTCGTGATCTTAGTATATATAAACCAGTTCTTTGCGAGTGTTTTTCGAAAAAAAACGAATTCTACAGCTGTCCATTAATTTGCAGTAAAATGTTGATCACAAATGCCGCCGTTCGATATAGATGCTTCTCTTTCTGTGGTGTGAGGCTACAGCAACAAAACGTCTTGTAATAAACTGCATCACCTGAAATTAAAAATAAAACTTCTTTTTAGACAAACAAAATGTCTTTTTAGTGTAAAGCAAACTGCAGGATGCTTGTACAAAATAAACAGAAAATGTGTAATTGTGAAGGCAATTTTTCTCATATTTCCGCTCCAACAACTACCATGTCCTGGATTTCGTCATCTAAATTTTACTCTTATGAGATTTGTGCATGTCTCAAGGCCTCAGAGATCTTGACTGGTTCTTTTTATCAATTCTGCATTTATTAAGCCACTATCTAATGACAAAGCATCAGTTGATGGCGCTAGGCAATTATCAGTAAAGGATTTGCTCAAGGTCCGTACACAGTAACTGTCTCTAGAGAGGCTTGAACCTGTACTCTCAGCGTTACAAGCCTAGTGCTCTAACCAACTGGCTACCAATTGGTTCTGTCCATAGGATGCACAAGAAACATTTTAAGCTAAACCTGTGATGACCTTTTTCGAACTATTAGATAGCCATGTTCCAACTTTGAGAGGTTCTTACTAGGTGCTATATAAATAAACAGGTTCTTAAAAGATGCTGTACAGTAGATAGGTGCAGATGCACAGGAATTTCTATAGCAACCATATGGCCTTGACCCTGCTCATTTTTCAATGAATTTATTGAATAAACAGGTTTCTTAAAAGGTTCTATATAAACAGATATTCTTAAGTACAAGAATACATCATGATTTCAGAATGTTATTTTGCTCAGAATTGACCGTCGTTTGATTCCTTGAGCATTACAAGATGCTGTGATACCAGTTAACAATTCAGATTACACTGTGCAGTTCTGTCACAAGGATTATGCTTTGGGATTAGTTACATAGTCAGTTAATTAGTAACTTCTATTGTGCGGTGTTCAATGCATGTGGCATCAGCCTGTGGTGCACCAACCAAGCCAACATCAGGTCAATATCCAGAAGAACAGTCCACTCTGAGAGAGAGAGAGAGAGAGAGAGAGAGAGAGAGAGAGAGAGAGAGAGAGAGAGAGAGAGAGAGAGAGAGAGAGAGAGAGAGAGAGAGAGAGAGAGAGAGAGAGAGAGAGAGAGAGAGAGAGAGAGAGACAGCCTATGGTGGATAAGGAATTTGAAAAATGTAAATCATAAAGGGATTGTGGTTTTGTTGAGAAGCAACTGACAACCGAAGCCTTCTGCGTTACAAAAACCGAGCCACAGACATTCAAAGATGAAACCGTACAGTAAGGAGATTTCTTCGAAAATGTCGAGGCTCACCTTTTATAATTTCAGTGCAGGGACTGTGCCACACTGTGCAGTGTCTAGTTCGTTTGACAGAAAGGAAGTGGGCAACGTTGGGGAGGAGGACAACTGAGAAGAAGAGTTGGAGGAGGCATTGTTCTCGACTCCAGGAATGTTGCACCTGCTTATATCGACTGCAGTTCCACTTTCCTTGTCCACTGGCAGAACCTCAATCACCGGCTGAAGCCTCGGCACCTGATCGTCTCTTGCGTTTGAGCTAACAGACAACAATGTGCATTGTTTAAATCATCTGAACGAAAAATGACGGGTTTTCAACTTTTGCAGCATGCATAGCAACACAGTAAAACTGAAAAATTTCCAGCAAGAAGTATGTTGCTCACCCTGCATTTGGCATCGCACGGTACGGCCTTGTTTCATCACAGTCAATGATCTGGACTAAATATTTGTTCATCTGTGCCTGCATCACAGATAAAAAATAATCACTATCATAATAATGAACATAATTGGCATCATCAATACCACCACCATCACCACTATTATTCCCTCCACTGGGATGCATTTTCGTTTCACATCTTGTCACTGGTCTTCAGCCCAGTGCTTCATGCTTACAATTCCTCGCTCAGTTGATGGGCATAGACACGGCATGTTAACAAATGCATTACTTACTTTCTTATTTACTTCCAACCAAAAACTGCACTGTGACTGCAACAACACATCAACTGATGGGCAGTTCTAAGCAAAATACGTCTGCATCAAACTTAGGTGCAAGTCCATTTGAAACCCAGAAAGGCAAAAAATATATATAGGTTGCAAAAAGCATTATATAAACATCTAGATACATATATACAGCAAAACAGCCTACTGAGGAAATTCAACCTGAAACTTTGACTCATAAGTGCTATCTTCACAACAAGAATCTTTTGAATGCAATTTCGAAAATAACGCGATCAAAGCATGGATCCAAAATTAATTTAATTAATTTAATTTAATTAATGCCCAATTTAATTCAGCTTTTTTAAACATGACCTTATGGCAATGTAAGCTCACTACACATCAACTTCTGTAGCAGTTAAAGGGCAGCAGAGTACAGAGGTTTTGTCGGATTTTCACTGGGTTTCTCCAGTGGAGTATGATTTTCAGCTATGGTTTTGCTTGAAGCAGCTATTCATTGATGCCTTGTGCATTATGATTAACAGCACTATAAAAGACATTAGATTAGGTTAGTTCCAATGTACTACTGCATAGCAATCCAGAACATAATGTGGCATAAGTGGCTACATACCAGTCCAATGTAGTCCTTCATCTGCCACGGTTGAGCATACGTATGGTCAATTATGATCGGATTCTTCAGCATTTGCGTGGCATCCAGAGCTAATAAAAAAAGACATCTTCATGTTAAATGTAACTGGCAAACTTATGATGCTGGCAAAACTTCTGCATGCAAACAAAGCCATGCACACAAAACTTGGACGTTAAGAAGACTGACACAGATGCGCGTGTTTCACTATTTAGCAATATACCGTATACATGCGTGTATGTAAGTCTGCGTATGCATACATGTATGTGTACATGCATGTATGTGTACATGCATGTATGAAAGTATGCATGTATGTATGAAGTTTTTCAATATAGCCTTGACCATGCCCACTTTTCAACAAATGATTGGATACCTAAAATGGCAAGGCACACACTCAAAATGGCATCATTTTTAGGTCCCCAAATACAAACCATTGTGGCCCTAGATGCAAATCTGAGTTACACTGGTATTTAACCAAAACTTAAACAGCTGCTCTTACCCTGCTTGTAATTCCACCGATGTAACTCCATCTCTTTTTCATCGCTGTTGGGGCACATTCCATTCCGAAGATTCAGAACCAATGTTCCGCTCACATTCGTCTGGAGCTCACTAAAAGTATTACAAATGTTGCTTAGCTTATTACGCAATTTGCACAACATTCTCAGCTCAGGTTGCATCTTTTTGGCCCCATTAGAAGCCAGCATCTTTCATGGGTTCTTACAAGGTGCTACACATTAAGCAATTCACAAAATGTTCTCAACTTCTCAGCTTATCCTAAGTCACATCTTTTTAGATCTGTTATGCAACCAGATCCGTTAAATATGTTTTCGCGCCCATGAGACGTTCTTTAAAGGAGCTACACGAATACTCAGATACACATGTACGATTTAAAGATTCACCACTTCCAAGATTTCTGTAAATCATCCATTTGTTTGTTAACTAGTTATCTAGACACTTAACTTATCCTTTTCACTACTTGACAACAGCAATGCCTTTTTATGCAAAAGAAATCTGATTAAAGTGAGACTGAAGGATTACAAACTTAACTGATCAGAAATAAGCTTATCAGAGACTGTTGCCTGGATTCTGGTTTCACTGACCTATTGGATTTTACCAGACTTCAATGGATTACAATTTTTGACTATGTTTTCACCTGAAGCGACCATCGACTGATGCCTTGCACATTAGACAAACAGAGATTATGATAAACATGACTGAACAGAAATGGAGATGGATATGATATAGGGCATGATGGCTGATTGGATAGAGCGCTTGGCTTGTAACACAGAGTACAGTTTGAGCCTCCCTCGTGACGGTTACTGTGTACAGACCCTGAGCAAGCCTTTCACTAGCAATAGCTCAGCGCCATCGATTGATGCTTAGTCATTACACAGGGGCACTTAATAAATGCAGAAATAATGACTGAGTCTTAGACAAAGTATGGTTTGAGTACTCACCTTGTACGGTGGTGTATGTGGGTTTGAGCCTCTCTGAGATGGTTTACTGGGTAGGGACCTTGAGCAAATCATTCATACACAATGCTGAGCACCATCGACTGATGCTTAGTTAAGACAATGGTGCTTAAGAAATACAGAAATAACAATAATAATACCTGATAAGGCTGAGTTTGTTGTCATCAACACGGCCAACGAGTATCACCATGACACGTCTGCCTTCATTCATCAGTTTCATCAGCATCTGACGCCCGATCTCAAAAGGCAGAGGCTGCAATGCATTCTGCAATGACATTGCATTCGAGTAGGCATCCTGGTTGCCAGGAAACCATGGCATCTGGGTTAAGTTGCCCGCGACTGGAACATGCATACTTCCACCCACGAATGCCTGGTTCAAGTGAGAGGGGGTTAGCATTTGCTGGGAAAGCAGCTGTTGTTGCTGAGAAGGCAACTGTTGTTGCTGCTGGGAAAGCAACTGTTGTTGTTGCTGCTGGGACAACTGCTGCAGTTGTTGCTGGGAAAGCTGTTGTTGCTGAGACAACTGCTGCAGTTGTTGCTGGGAAAGCTGTTGTTGCTGGGACAACTGCTGCTGCTGCAGCATTTGCATTTGGTGATGCGGATGCAGGTAACCACGAGCACTATACTGCATCAATCGCATCAGCTGAAGAGGATCCGCATTCGTCGGTCCACGACCAGGAATCAAATCGCTCGAGCAACCATCTGGATTCGAGTACGTTGGCGCCATGTCCCTTGCAGCTGCAGGCATGTTGGAAAGTGGAGGATAGCGCAAATGACCTGCATTACCAAAGTACTCTGGTTGCATCATGCTTTGCACAGCAGGCATGTTGGATGCCAGCTGCTGTTGGCTGTTGAACTGATTGCCTCCATCGTTTTTTGCATTCATATAGCCATACCTTGATAGATTTGCATTTGCATCATTCTCCCTTGTGTCGCCAGTCGCAGTGGGATACTGTTCATACAACTTCGAGACAAACTCTGGAGCATTCACCGAAAAAGAGGCCTTCTTTGTTGCAGACAGCGCACCGGCATTCGGCATAAAGCCATCGTAATCATTGCTCCACTCCACAGCGTACGTTGTGTGGTTGCGAAAATCTGGGTTTGGGTTTAGACCTTGAGAAGCCACAGCACTGGATCGCTTTGCAGGGAAACCCTCTTCCAGCTGTTTCTGGCCGAACGTCGCAGTCCTTGCCTGGAACGGATCAAAGCCATTTGAGAATAATGCCAGCATTGTAGGCGTATTATCCAAGTTGGTGTCCGAAGACTGCGGACCACCGGAGAGAAAGGCATCTCGTACAGATGAATCGGTGGCCTTTATTTCGCGATGTTCCCCTATTGCACCCAGTGAAAAGTTAAGCTTCCTTGCACAGGTCTCTGGCCGCTGCGTTGCAATATCGTCGTCATCCATATTGTTAAGAAGGTTCCGGATCATGTTTTTCACTCCTTGTTTCTTGTTCTGCTTGGATCTATCGAGATCCTTTCCAGTCGAGCAGGAAGCCTTTAGATCATCATCTGGTGAAGTCGGAGTCTCTGAGCGGTCATTGTTCATTCCCAACAATACCGGCTCGCTTCCGCTGATGCTGCCTTTCCCATTCTGAATTCGACGAAGGAACCTTGGTGGCAATGCATCCATGTGCTTTATAGCGACTTTCAGCTGTGCCGGATAAACGTCGGCACTCATCATGTCCTGTCTGTCCTGGAGGTTGTCCTGCTGTGTTACTTGCCGTATTTCTTCATTAGGCCTGGTCAATTGGAAGTCCGTCTTGCGGTTGTCCTTAGCCTTCGAGTTCTCTCTGCGCTTTCCCTGATCTTTGGCGCGTCCAGCATTCTTTGTTTCTTTCACAAATTTTCTTCCCTTTCCAATGGTTTCGTTTCGTGGAGTCATGCCTTTTGGAGTCTCTGACCTTGCTTCTGTTTCAGCTTTTGATGCACTGTTCTGGACCGCTGGTCCTTCAACTTTACTGGGAGTTTTACCAAGGCCCAGACTCATGGCTGGCCGAGGAACAACTCCTGGCTTGACCATTCTAGGAGCCATATCTGCTCCAATCTCTTCACTCGAACTATCATCTTCGTTATCAACACACGATATGATAAGGTTTTCTATAAGGTTCTCAAGGTGTTCACGTTCCTCTGTGTTCAAGGACAAGCACTTCTCTCGAGGCCTCCTCAGATTAGGTGAGCCATAGCTATATGGATCAACATCTGGATTTTTTTCAGGGGTTTGACATTTGGCAACAGAAGCAGGTCTCTGCAGGATTTTTACTGGTTTCAGTTCATGCACATTTTGCTTTTGCATACTGTCTGTGGCAGGCCTTTTATCGTCAGCAGTCATCTTTTTTGGCTCATTGTTCTTTACTGGCACAGCGCAGCCCAAAACTGGTTGGTCTGGCTTGCGTTCCGCTACAGTTAAACTGCTGTGGATGACTGCATCTCCAGATCCAGTTAAAACTGACTGCTGAATCCACTTTTCGCCTTCCGTGTGATTTGCTTGACTTTCCAAAGCCGTCTGCTGCTTTGCAGGTTTTCCATCTTGTCCGTTACCCACGGAAATTCCATTGCGTTTTCTCAGATCAAGAACGCCATTTACCATCCTCAAATCAACTGGAGCAGTCCCTTCTACTAGGTCAGAATTGTTGCCCCCTGCTGGACAGTTCTGTTTATTCGGTTTAACAAGTGGCAAGGCATTATCAGCAGCCGCAGCCATCACGCCAGATCCATTCACTAAGCTCTTGTTGACTTTAGAAGCCGTGGCAGCTGCTGACGAATACGTTTTGTTGCCTGGCAACTGACTGGCTTGCGCAAGCACAATTCCATTTTGGTGTTTCGGGACGGACTTTAAGGCAACTTTGGAATTTCGTTTCATTTTTCAGCTTCTTGGTTTGGTGCCCTCCCTTCTAGGCACTGAAATTTATCACCTGCAAAATCACAGAAAAATATAGAATAATAAGTTCATTATAACGACTCACTAATATAACTTACCAGGCACTAATATAACACTATAGAATATAGTATAATAATTTGTCACCACTTAATGTAATGACGTTTTTATAATCCCTACATTATAATGACTCTTAATGGGTCATCGATTAAGGAAAGAGGGGAAGTAGTCACCCGAATGCGGACAAGGGAAAGGGGTTATGCCCAATGTCTACGTTGGCATTTAAATTTGGTACAAACAGTTATTTCTGTACAGCCTGTGCCTTAAACACCAACTTCAGTCAGACAGCAGAGTCTGTACTGCGCTGGATCTAATTAGAGTCCCTTTGATGGATGAGACAGCGTCAAAGTACCTCACCACATAACACAGTAGCCTGTACTGTCAACTGGGCTACCTAATATAGGCCTCAGTACTCCATCTGGGTGCTGATGTCTGCAAAGGGGTTTGCGAAGGGGTAATGCCAGACAAGTGAGGACAGGGGAGCAGTCCAAAGTTGGTCATTTTTGCATATGTCCTTTATGGATTCCCCCAACATAATCTATTGTGTATAATAACTGGCACCACCTAATAACACCACCTAATAACACCACCTAATAACACCACCTAATAACACCACTTTAGGAAGGAGGATCAAGCCCACATTATTATATGAGGTGCACTATAAAGCAGTTTTACCCTAGAGCAGCATTTAATTTGGGATCCTCTTCATCGATCACTATACGGAATTCATAGCATAATGAAGCACATCGTGAGAATGGTATGGTTAAAGGCAACCTCCAAGATCTTAAGAAGACGTAGGGGAGATGCCCATTTCTGTCTTGGGCTCAAAGATAATTAATTATCACTCAATATTCATACATTAAACTTCAACAATGAATTTCTAGTTGACATCAAAATAAATTATGCTTATGCTTCTTGATTTTCCATAAGAGTAACTGTCATTCTAATTTGTACTAATCCCAAGATCTGGCCAATTGCTTCTCGACACATTTACCATAAACTGCTCACAGTTCTGCACACATTATTCTGTTTTAGTTGTATCCAGATTCATTTTGGATGGCACTCACAGCTCGCTGCATAAGCTTCTAAGAGGTGTATATAAATTTGCGAATACCTTACATTACCTTACAGTTTCTTTTTATTTTACACCACAGAATGAGTGGCTTGCTATCAGATGCAATCCTCATCAGTAGCTGCTTAAACTATTATTGACCAGTGAAATCAGGACTATCACACTGCGATCCATATCGCACCGATGACTGTATCTAATTGTGTTGGTTACAAATGTCGGTTAATAATAATAATTATTATTATAATAATAACCATTATAATAATTAATAATAACAAAAACAACAACAAAACAATAATAATAATAATAATAACCCAGAGATTTTATTTCTCTGAAGCCTTTTTACAAGTCCCGAGGGATCATAAGTACCTGGGGAAAAAATATAATAATAAAATAATAATCTCAGAATCTAACAAAACGTAGTGAAGGTTTATGAACAGTCTCTTGAAGACATCCACCCAGTTGCTCATTACAGGTGGCCAGAACATTCGTTCCTCAAAAGATGGGTTTAGGTTTAGACCAGCTTTGTTTAGGACAAGCTGAGGAATATCTGAGAGGAACAGTTAACATGGCGGTTCATCAGACGCAATTCTATCTTAGTGGAGGTTTGAACCTATTCTCTCCACAACCCAAGGCAAGTGCTCAACCAGTCAACCATCATTTTAAAAAATTTATTATATTATAAAGCAGATGCAGACATGGAAATACACCATCAGCGAGTAAAAAATTTAAGTGAAATGTTCAAGATACCTACAGCATACATACTTCAATCAATTTGTGATCATGACTTCTCAAATTATATGACATTTCAATTTTTGAAAGCTTCGTTTTATTTTAAAGTATCTGATACAACTAATTTTATGCTTAAATTTATCATAAATTTTCATCAAAAACATCAGATATGTGTTAAAGTTTTGCCTTTACACGACCATCAGCATGTTAATTCAGATGGCTTTTACAGAAACTCACAGATTTGCTCTAGCAAGTTAAGAAAATGAGAACTCTGATCAATTTTTGTTATGATCATGCATAAGATTACATTGTAAAAACTGTATAACTGTCCAACAGATCTGATTTAAAAAAGTAAAGAACCTATTTAATACTTACACAATTAATTACATGAGGTCACTGGTCTTAATATAATAACTGGCTGAAATAATCAGAAAAACCCAACATCTTAATATGCTGCAGTTAATGTTCTCATTTACGCCAATTTACGCCTGCTCCAAATTTTGAATAATCTAATTAATTTACCTGCACAGCAACCTCAGTTTTTGATATTCTGATTTGATGATATTCTTAGAAACAAATTATTGATGATCAGTACTGACTATTCTTCTGTTACAGACTTTCATGCAAACACCTAATATTGCAAAACATGAAGGTATAAACAAAGCAACGTTTGCGTAATCCACCAAGTCAGATTTTTTTTGAAGGGTTATATTTTTAATGAGTTTTACTAAGTTATAAGGTCATAATAATTAACGTTGCAGAATTACCAATCTATCTGCTATTTTGTAGAAGGTACTATATGTAGATTCATCCACTTACCAGTTGTTTTGTTAAACTGAAATGAGAAAGTTCTATCAACAGTCCTATCAAAAATCAACTAGACCCATAAAAACTCAAAGAATCTATTACCACAGACATTACAGAAAAGAACAGCTGACTAAAATATTTTACTTGCTTTGTTATTTTAACGCCTTCTTTGGCTATTTCTTTTAAAAATGGTCCAGTTTTCACGTATGGCTTTACATTATGTCAGCGCTTTTCTTCGCCAAACTGTCTAAAACTACGCCGAAAAAAGTCAATCGCTATTTTAAAGAAACAGCTAAACCTGGTCTGTGGTCATCGTAAATTTTAAACCTTGGTCATTAAAATGACCGCTATCCAGCGGTCATGAGTTTCAGTCTAGACTTGCCTTGCCTTATGGTGTGTATACGGGACAACTAAGGCAATTACTAACGACACTGTGGTCAGCAAAGTGCAGAAATAATGCCGAAACTAACTGAAAAATTTAATAAAATAATAACCAATACGCACTACCTTACTCGAGAGTTTACTAGTTAGTTTTAGCTCTGAAAAACCCAGTTGCAAACCAATGAGAAATCAATTTCACCAACTACGTACAATTCTGAAAAACTACAGGAATGGGAAACCACAGCCATTGATCTGGTCATTTAACTTGTTGCTAGAGGCCACGCTTCGAACCCGCCAAAACATTTAATCTAGCCCAAAAGCGCACACCAAACTTTGTTTTAAAAACCAGTTTCAGAATAATTAATGCACAAGTACACAGTTTGTTACTGGCTCTGCTTGACTTTCGCCGAAATAAAATTATGATATTAGTCATGTCATAATGTATTTTAACTATTTCTGTAATCGTTCTATACAGTGGGGGATTGTCAGATTATTTTAGGCTGATGATACCATCTTTACTCTACAGAAAAACGTGTCATTTAGTCCTATGTCCTGAAAAATAAAAGCTGCAGAAGGCCCAATACTTTCAGTTGTTGAAATTGTTCCTTCAGCAGAGCGCCAGAGCTTGCGCGGCAAGCACGCAGTGTGTCGGAACGATGTTTGTACGCAAATTACTGACGTCATTTGTTGTCCTGACTGGACTAATAAAACGGTAAACTATTTAAATGACATTCGCCAGATAGCAGCACGTCACCGTTAAACCGAACTCTTGCATGTCGAGTTGGTTTTGACCTGTGAATAAGGTGGTCCCCGTGAAGTGGCTTTCGTTGGGCGCTGTAGAATCTCTCGAGATTACGATTACGATCATCGTTTTAGCACAAAAGACGGAACAAGCCTAAAGGAGGTCGACAAACACAAGTATAAAACTATATGGTAGCTTTAGAGTCCAACAACATCCGTATGCATGTTGATACAGTATTATAATGGGCCATATGCTAAAAAAGACTGCATACTTCGCTGCCTCTGATTACATTTGTAGGCCGATGTTGCGGCCATTGGTGAAACTCTGGGCGATACTGTGTCACTTCTTCGGTAGAACTCTGGATCTGTAGCACAACGATTGCGGCTTCGAGCTTGCTGCGGGCTCCGTTTGCAATCTTTGCGCAGGTCTTGCACTCAAAACTGTAAACACACCTATTCCACAAATCACGTCCGGATTCCTTCTGTTCTTCTTATCTATCTTGCAGTTCCAAAATTTCAAAGCACCAGTAGCCGTGTGACTTTCTGACCTTTTGAACTTGTGATGGAACCGAACCTGACCCTTTCTGCCTATTAGTTTTGTTTGAGCGTCTGTGAATAAGCTACAGTAGTTCCCGCGACTTAGCTTTCTTTGGGCACTGCAGAGATTTCGAGTTTATGATTACGGTTACGATTACGTGTAAAGACCCTGGAAAAGATGTTCACACACACTCGTCAGACTCAGATTTACTGACCTTAGGCGCATAATAAGTGCAATAAATTAAAAGAACTAAATATTAAATATGGACTCGTAGGACCTATTTTTACAGGGTCAATCCAGTGTGCCACCTCTGTCAGGCCACCTCATGTGAATTTAGTGAAGAGTGGAGAGCGCCCCCTCTCTGGAACCATCCTTGCGCAGCTGGTGTTTATAGGCCTATAGGCAATATCAGCGTAAAGGCCATTAGGATTAATATTGTGCAAACCTGAAATTGGTAGTTCTATCTAGCAACACGAAGTCCATGACGGGCCTAACTAGCGTACGTCAAGGCTCCAATGTGCGTGAGGGTGCCGGTTCGCATACAGAAAGTGGCTGTATCTAAGAGATTTGAACCTCGGGCTAGCACGGTCAGTACACGGGTACCTTAAATGGCGTGTCGCCCATTCAAACGGGAGCGGTGGTGAAGGATCCCACCCGATCAAAATAAACAGGGTTGTAGTCGTACGGTCGTTATAGAAAAACGTGTACAGTTACATTTGTTTAACCCAGATTAAGTTGCTCTGCACCCGCTTCAATCGGCGTGCGTCAGTGTGGACGTGTGTTTCTGTATTTGTTTATGGTTCTCGCATTCGGCGGAGCTAAAAACAAGTCGCTGTCACGCGCAAACTGCGCCCATTTGTTTTCTCCCGGCCTTTGAAAGTGACCCAGAGTTTTCGAGTCCACCGCATAAAGAGCGCAGAGCCTGCGCTACGACTGAGTGAGTGAGAGAGAGACAGACAGACAGACAGACAGACAGACAGACAGACAGACAGACAGACAGAGACAGACAGACAGAGCAATAATAATAAATGAAATGAGTCGCGGTCCGAGGCGGGGCTTAGGCAGAAAAGCTGCCATAGACAGGCCTGGAGACAGACACCTGAACATACACAGCAAGAGATAAAGTGGGAGATTGTGTCACCAAATAGGTTCTCGGGGGTGTTTGAGATGTTTACTCGGAGCAGATAGGCAGTCGGAGGGTCAGTGTGGAGACGCATAGCTGAACGTACAGGTAGCATTCGTCAAGTTCTGCAGAAACTAGAATTTAAACTCGACTTCAGAGGTAGGGAAAGCTTCCAACATAATCGCCAAACATCGCTGTTAAATCAGCAGTATCGAAAGAATTAGTAAATAGTAAGAAGAAGGGAAGAAAGGTAGAAACACTGACACAGTGTAGCGTACTTTTAGAAGGCTCTAGCTAGCGTACTACTAACTAGGCCTAGATTTAGCTGCCCTGCGGGCTATGGCCGTACGTCGTGCGACATATCTTAATATTGAATATTTATAACATCCGTTTTAACAACATGCATTTTTGGGATTTTGCAGTTACGAATTCGACCAATTGGCTAGTAAATGTAAGTGTAGAAGTATATGATTTTCTATAGGCACTGTATGGTCTCAGTCTTGCTTATTTTGAAATGAATTTGTTTGGTGAGATCCTGCATCACAATGGACGCCACGCCATTTAGAGACCCCATGTACGAACCGTACTAGGCCGAGATTAAAATCTTTGAAATATTGCCACTATCGGTATGCGAACTGGCTGCTAGTAATCTGAGAACTTATATAGCACCACTGTAATAATGCTGAAGGAATCAGTCGATGGTAGCGTCCAGTGTGCTCATCAAAGACATCTTATGGCTGCCAGAACCGTTAGCAAAAAGACAAGTGAATTTAAGAGAGGGTGTATATTTCTTTTCCCATAGGTTATTTCTTGAGAGTCGTGCTACAATTCCATACAGAATGAGTGCCAGTGGTCAGCATTCAAAGATTCCAAGTGCAATTGAAGAAGGCATCACTCATTTCGATACAGGTTCACTGAAACACACGGAAGTCCAGGAAAAACAGGTTCTACCAACCCCGCAAGGTATCCTAATTAAATGAACTCAGATTATGACATATTAGTATATTTAAGTTTAGGTTAGAGATAAGATCAGGTTAGATTAGATTAGGATTACATTGGACCAGAAGAGATGACCAACCATCTTTGCATGGTAGATTTCTTTTCGTTGGAAATTGACTTATTAAATTGAGGATAGGTCATATGAGAAGTAAGAACTAGGTTGTAATATAAACTTTTAACGGTTGACCTTTGAGATGCTGGTAAACATAGAGGAAGCAGTCATATACAGTTCACTTCGGAGATGTCACTTCTGCCCAGGTGCCACCTGTTGCCTGAATTGTGTTTCATATGTTACACTAAATTCTAAAAGTTTTCATTTCTGTTTTGGTATAATTATTTTCAGTAGGATTATTTCAATATAATTACTTCGTACGATTATTTATGTGTTGTGAATATCATTCAAAGTGATTATTTCAATATATTCTTGTAGTGGCTCAGCAATTGCCGGTTCAACCAGTTCAATGAACCGGGTCCCTGGCCGTTTAGGGCTCCAACCGGTTACAGAGAATTATATTTGTAAGCTTTTAGAACAAGAGCAGTCCTTTGAGCTAACCAAAGAGGCAGCAGTGGGTGTGAGGTGTTAGCAACTTCTTATTTCTTAGTCTTGGCATATGAGGACGAGTGGCCTACCCTCTCCGTCACTGTCTAATCTCCCACCATCAGTGTACTGTCAATGTACGCATTTTGTAGATGAGTTCACTAGGGCACAAGCAAAACAGAAATCAAAACCTGCCTTTCTGCCCTGGCAGGGATTTGAACCCCTGACCTTTGAATTGACAGCCCAGCATGCTAACCAATAGACTGTTGCACACATCGGCTTTAAACTGGGTAAAAATAACAGGTTCCAGCAGGGATATTAGAGAGAGGGATATGCAAATGAACTGAGGCTCCAGATCCCTTGCAGTGTCAATGATCTTTGTCACTAGTTTTTATTTCAGCAGATTCACAACTTCTTGTTTAATTTTAACTTTTTTACATTAACTTTGCATGAGTTTAAGCTTCATTTATTGAAATAACATTAGCATTGACTTTTAACTCCACAGTAACTTAAAGTTTGCTTTGCTTGTGTAACTTATTAGTTTCCAGCTGAATGGAACAGCATTTGAGAAAGGTTGGGTTGGTACGCAGAAGTGGCAGTTTAGATGCTTTAAGTTCTGAGTTTATTTAAAATCTGTGGTTTTCTCTTGTATTCCTTTTATTCTTCAGTGATCAATCAGGAGAAGACAATTCAAGACATTGAGAATTTTGACAAAGTTGGACTGAGACATGCCGAGACAGAAGTGAAGACTACACTTCCAGGCAGAGATGGTTGGTAATCTATTCTAATCTAATCTAATCTTAATCTAAGCTAATTCAAATCTTATCTAACCAAATCTCATCTAACCTAACTCGATATCACATAATCTAATCAGAATCTAATCTATCTAATTAGAATCTAATCTAATCTTCTATAATCTTGATCTAAGCTAATCCGAATCTTACCTAACAAAATCTTATCTAACCTAATATAACCTAGCCTAATTTAATCCAAATCTTATCCAACATTATCTTATCTAACCATATCTAATCAGAATCTTATCAAACCTAATCTTTTCTAGCCTTATGTCATCTAGCTTAACCTGACCTAGCGTGGTCCTAATTTCAATAGGATTATTCCAGTGAACTGGCAATAGCCGGATCAACCCGTAAAGTGAACCAAGGTCCCTGACCATTTAGGGCTTCAGCTGGTCGTAGATAATTATTTGTAAGCTTTAAGAACTGTCCTGTGAGGCACCCATGGGTATGAAGCATTAGCGACTTCATATTTCAGCCTTGGCATATGAGGACAAGTGACCTGCCCTCACCGTCTAATCATTCCACCAACAGTGTACTGTCAATGTACACATTTTATGGTTGGGTTCACTAGGGGGCGCAAGTGGTGCATAAATATGGGAACCGATCTTTCTGCCCTGACAGGGATTTGTACCCTTGACCTTTGGGTTGTCAATCCAGCACACTAACCAGTAGACTGTCGTACACCCCAGCTTTAAATTGGATGAAAATAACAGGCTCTATGAGGTACCCAAAATTTCTTCCTGCTCCACGAATCCTGGTTTGCTCGTTTTTTCAATGTTGGTTCGGTTTCGGATTTTCTAAACATCTCGATATCGGTATCAGTGTTCAGTTTTTGTGTTCCTTTTTGTTTAAGTTTATAGACTTTGCTGCTATACAGTGTGCAGTGCTGTTTTACTGTAACAAAGCTATATGTTCAAATTTAAAATTGTATTTTGTGTTCAGCTGTGATGTCAGTTCTTAAAATATTATTGTCTCAGTACACGAGACCTTGATCTTAAGGATTGAAGTAACTTATTAAAGAGTCATCTTTAATGCTACAGTGGAGCAGGGATATCAAATATTAGGCCAAAAAGTTCTTGGTGAATTTTTCATCCATAAAATTTTGCACCAGAAGCACTAATTGTTGAGTACATGCTGTGGACTGAGCCATGAACATCTATCCACTTGAAGTAGCTCACATTTAGAAATACTTTCTGTCTGACCCAAGATGTGACTGGAATTCCCTAATATGACGTATCGACCTGGGTCACACTTTTTTAAATTTATAATTGTGATCGCAAACTTTGCATAAGTTTAATCTTTTATTGAAATACCCTAGGCATTAACTTTCAATGTTACAATTTGTCTATACAATATGGTAAAGTTTCAACTGGATGGAGCCATGATGAGAAAGTTTGAGTTGGGGTGCAGAAGTGGCAATTAGTTCTGAGTTTACCTTAAATCAATGCGTCTTTCTTGTATTCCTTGATGTTTATTCTTCAGTGATCAATCAGGAGAAGACGATTCAAGACATTGAGAATTTTGACAAAGTTGGACTGAGACATGCTGAGACAGAAGTGAAAACTACACTTCCAGGCAAAGATGGTCAGTGATCTATTCTAACTAATCTTAATCTAAGATTATCCAAATCTTATCTAACCCCACCTTGTCTAAACAAATGCTTATCTAACCTAAACTACCCTAAACTAATACAATTTATTCTAAGTCAGTCAAATGTAGGTGAATCAAATCTGACCTAATTTACATACCTACTTAAACCTAATCAAATATAATTTAATCTGATTCAGTTATATCCAGTTGAATCTTTAATAAACTCGTGTAACTTAATTTAACCCAATCAAGTATAGCCAGTTATGTAGAGTCGGATCTATCTTGATTTAACATAACTATCCTAATCTAATCTATTTTAACCTAAGCAGCCTAATCTAATTTAACCTATTCATGCTAATCCACTCGAATGTGATTTTGTTTTCAGTTATCACTCAGGAGAAGACAATTCAGAACATTGAGGTGTTTGACAAATCATCGTTGAAGCGTACGAAGACGGAGGAGAAGAATCCACTGCCTGATCGTCGCTGTATTTATATATTATTAAATTTATTACATAATAGATATTTGTTATATTATATATATATATATATATTCATGTACTGATGGTATTGTAAAATGTTATTATATATGTTTGTGTTCAGTTATTTTATATACCATAATTTGATGTGACCTAATCTATATATGGATGCATTTGTGTATATATATAACTGAACATTTTATAACACCCTCCAAATACCTTACGAAGGTACTTTTTACTAGCCTAAGCGATGTTAGAGGTTATTAAGAACAAGTTCATCTGTAAGCTAATGATGCTGAAATAACTCGGTCATCCTTACTATGTAGATGTAAGTGGCCCCTCAGATATCATCATCACTGTCATCATCAGTTCATAACGTCAGACATTTGGTGGTGATGGGTCTTCTTATGCCTTCGTTTATGTTGTCTATCCACGTGATATTCCTTTGTTTCTCTTATCAGAAATGGAGTGTTGTGTCTTATGATTATAGGCTGCTTCTCAGTCTTATTGGACCGCTTTTCTGGATTTTGACCTGACTGCAGTTTGGTTTTGGTTGTGCTATCGGTTGCTGCCTTGTGCATTAGACACCGACGTGATAGAAGTGATTATTTAACTAACTAATAATTGTTGTATCTGTGTAGGATTACAATTCTGTGACTTTATTCAAATGAACTGTGTGTGTTCGATATGTTTTAGCTCTCGATCAGGAGCGAACCATCCACAACATCGAAGTGTTTGACAAGAACAAACTAAAGCACACGGAGACTGAGGTGAAAAATCCTCTGCCCAACAAGACAGGCAAGTATTCACTAGGCCCATCTTCTTTTGTACATCTTTTTTTGGTTTGCTTATCCTCCACAGCCTGTCTTCCAGTCTCAGGGGCTTCGACTGGTTATGCTGGTGGAATGTGGGGCACAGTAGTCTATTGGTTTGGTCAATGTATGTATGTATGTACGACTAAATTTGTAAAGCGCCTTTTAAGTAACTCACATAGGCGCTGCAGCTCGGCTACCTAACAGTCTCTAAATAGGAACGTCTTGAGATGGGCAGAAAATTTTTCTTGATCTGTTGAACAGGCAAGGGATCATGGGGTTTCAGGTTCGACTCCGTATGATGACCCTGGGCAAGTTGTTTACGTACACCATGCCTCTGTCACCAAGCAGTTTAACTTGGTACTGGTGTAAGCTGGGAAGTAAACGGCAAGTCCTGCGATGCACTGGCCCTGTTTCCAGGACCTTGGGATTTGTCCTTTGCCGATTCTAGGGCAAAAGAAAAGGAAATGAGCACCTCCCCACATCTCACTTGTGGACTAACATGCGTTATGCGATACTTTACTTTTTTGATTGCATTTTTGCATAGAAGTTGCCATCAATTAATGCCTTGTGCATTGTAATATAACAGCGCATGAGAAGTTTCTAGATTAGATTAGGAATAGGATTGCTAAAGTAAAACTGTTTACTTATGTACAAAAAGCATTTTAAAAACCATTACATGTAAACAGTTTTTGCAATGTCTTTTTCAGTTATTGAACAGGAGAAGCGACTGAGTGGAGGCGTGTAAAACGTCAACATGGATAAAGTCCCACGTGAATCTTGGCACCAGACGATTATGACAAGCTCAGGCTTCTCTGTCGATAAAGACACATATTTTGATTAACCAGAAAGACATGAGCAGTGCCTAATAATTATTGCATTTATCTGAGACATTTTATACCAGTTTGAAACAGTGGCTCACGTTTTACATACTCGATGCATTTGCAATAAACTCTTCTCTTGCTGCATTTATTTTGAGAAAGTTCCATTTGCATTTGATTTTAGGGGCAGCTCAATGGCAGGCACCCTTTAACCAACTGAGGCCAGGGCCGGATTAACCCGCCCTTGCACCTGCACTCGGTGGGGTCGCGATGAATGAAGAGTGCAGGATATGGGGTACTTCAGACCACTCTGCTTGTCCGCTACATATGTGGTATTACCCTCCCCTTTGCGGACGTCCACACTCCAACGGAGTAGTACAGCCTAGATCTGCCATCTGACTGAAGTTGATCTGCCATCTGACTGAAGTTGGTGTTTCAGACACAGGCTGTACTCGGATAACTACATGACCAACATTATATGCGGATGACCACTATGGACATAGACCCTGCCTTGTCTGCATTTGGATGACCCCACCATATCTCTCTCTCCTGACGTCCATAGTGACGGCTTCACACCGAGATGAGAGGCAAACGCCATTTAAGCTGGCATGATGGCCAAGCTGCTACCGCGCCGGCTTTCATCTCGGCGATTTGGATTCGAATCCCAGGCCCATTGTGAAATTGACAGTTTGCACTGTTGAAGGGTCGACAGGCTCTTAGGCCATCGTTTTTGATATTAATATCTCCTTAAATTCACAATGTGCCATTGTAGCTCACACAATGAAAGAGCATCCAAGCTGTAACTGTAATTGCAACTACAGTAGTAGCGTCTATTGCGCCGGTATCTGATGCGCAAGGCATCAACCGATGCTGCACCAAAGCCAAAACCGCAATCAGGTCAATATGCAGAAGGCAGCATTTGGCATCAATCGAGTCGTGTCCCTGTGAACAAACTGAAGCTGGAAAAGTCTGAATGTTTCAAGACAAGTCACAATGAAACTCTTTTCGTTTTGTATAACTTGTTAAGAAAATAATCTCACAGATTTGATTAAAATATTCTTCTTGCTTACTGCAAAACTTTGTTAGTCACTGACTAAAATATGCAATAAAATTTCTTATAAATATGAAAAACATTTGTAACATCGATGCACAAAATAATATGCAGTAGAAAAGTTAACACAGAATTCAGTAATTCGTGAAAATCTTGATTACTTCTGCAGAAAGTGTTCTACAGACATATCTGAAATACATTTAGAAAAATGCTCAAAAGAAACGAAACTTTTCCGTTAATTGATAAGAGAGCCATCTTTTCCCCTAGCCCCAAGCGAAGGGTATGAGGTGTTGGCGACTGCCTCGGCATATGAGAGCCGATGACCTGTCCACTGCTCACTGCTTGATCTCCCAGCAAAACTCATTGTATTCATTTTATAAGTGAACTCACGAAAAGCGGTGCAGTTAAAGTAGAAATCTGGAAACATCTTTCTAGCCACTGGGAAATTTGAATCTTGAACTCTGGGTTTGCAATCCAACATGCTAACCATTACACTACTGCACACCACATGCTATGTTAAACTGGTACATGAACTAAGGTTAACCTAATTACCTTAATAAAGAATCTACCTACACATCACAAAACTTGCTATGATTATTACCCTAATAAAAAATCTACCTACATATCACAAAAACTTTGCTATGATTATTTTACAATCAAGTTGAGACAATGCTTTTGGCTTCGGTTGACAACAATACCACTCAGTTATTGCCTAAATAAATAATTAAATTATTTGCTATGGTAACTGGTGATTTATCAAAAATCACCAGAACCTCCTTATAAAACATTCGTCGTTATAACACAAATTCCGACATAACATGGTCGAGGGTACAGACCCTAAATATTTAATTCAGCTTTAAAGCTGTACCCAGTAACACAACCTCAGTAATTAATTATTTTACAGTAATGACATTTATTTACAGTCATTACAGTATTTATGGTAATTACAGTATTTACAGTAATTAGTTTACAGTAATTTCTTTAAGTTTTACAGTAATTAGTAACTTCTATAGCACTGGTGTCTAATGCACATGGCATCAACCGATGGCGCACCAAAACCAAGCTGCAATCAGGTCAATATTCAGGACAGTACACTAAGACACACCACTCATGTACATGTTTGCTGGCCCCACACTGGACTTTTAACTGGCCACCACTGGCAAAATGTGGGCCAGTTATGGGCATAAGGAATGAGCCATTGCTATGTGGGAGAAAATCACCCATTTGAAACATTCTTATAACGTGCTATAAAATACTCAGAATGCACACACCTACATACACCCCTCTTTGCAGAAGAGAATTAGAACACAATCACACATTTTCTGGTAGTAATACATACATAATTACATCATAATTAAATAAATTACACAATTCAAATAAATATAGATTAGGCAGAATCAAAGAACAGAATTTACATAAAAGCTGGCCATTGAAAAGAAACTACAAAACATTCACAGTCAGAATCACCAAACATACTTCGGCTTCTAAAATGTGCACATGACGTAACTGGCATTTCAAAGATGTACTTGGCATTTCAAAGACATAGTTGACATTTTAAAAGCCTTAGCATGATTTTCAAGAATTTCATAATATCACAAAACGTGCCCGTTTGTTTGTCATGCTTGGTTTTCCAGCTCAAATGGTGTCACAAGAGTTCGAAAATCTTTGCCTCAGAAACTGATCATCTGCGAGACAAAATTACGCAAATAAGTAAAATAATATACTGTATGTTAGAAAAATCATGACATTCCCCTTCAGCCAACTCCAAGAGATGGCCATGCATACTGTTATCAGTTTTGTTTCTCGGCATGGACGTATGTTGTCAGTATTCTCCCTAGTCATCGGATCTTTCCTCAACACTGAATTTTAGTGGAACAGAAATCTTTAAATGCCAAATCATTTTGTCTTGGATGGTATATGAACTACCAACCTTAGGATTGACAGCCCAGCAAGCTAACCATGCTGCATATAAGGCAACCATTCACTTATTCTATGCTTTGATCAAAATTTGTCCTTGAAGATGTGGTCCTTGTTTCTGTTCCTTGGTCCTTTCAGCTGAAGCACACACAACACGAAAACCTCATCTTTTGGACAATGAACGCAGAATATGATGATTACTGGCTCTTCTATGAAGATAGTCAGATCTCCTTCAATCGGTTCAACATGTGAGTTAAACTGATAAGGCCTTGCTTTCTATGAACGTCCCCGTTTCTTGACAGCAGAACGGCAGTTGATCTCACTGCGATTTGCAATGGACATGATCATTACTGTTAAGTGTCAGCACGAGGTATAGAAGGGTGGACAAACCACCACAAAGGCAGATGTCAGGAAGGACACAAAATCAGGTTTTCTACATCAGTGAAAAAGGGTATGTTAACCAGCAGACAGGGTTTAAATCTGAATGAAGTTGCACAAGAGATGGGATGCAAATGTCACCAGATTTCCAGAGACCCTCACCATACACTCTTGGATCTTGACCTGGAACCAAACCCTTTCTGCCTATCGATTTTATTTGACTGAGCGCCTGTAAATATATGCTGGTTCCCGTGATTTAGCTTTCGTTGGGCACTGTAGAAATCTCGAGCTTACGATTACGGTTACGACACTGCTAGAATGTTAAGAATTGGTGAGCTTTGCCTTCATGAAGGTGAGCAATCAGGACTTAGTTGCAAAACAGATGGAATGCAAATGTTGCCAGACTCCAGAGACCCTCAACAAGCATGTGACGCTGTTAGACTGTTAAGAACTGGTGAGCCTTTCCTTCATGAACGTGAGCAGTAGAGCAATGTCAATGGGCAGTTTGTCGTCTGCCATAAATGTCCTAGACCGGCCGTGGCAGTCTTTGAACATTATTGAAAATGAAGAATTATCAAGCTGAATCTCGGAGCCATCATTACGCTGGATCACGATAACTCCGTTGGAGAACTGCAATGCAAACAAAACTTTTGTGTCACCTAAGTTTATAATTTACTTGAACATAGGTGATTCCTTTCACAATATGAACAGCATTTGGATTCGTCTGAGTTCTTTAAAAGGTGCTATATCAATATCCAAATATATGTGTGACGTGGTGGCTGATTGGTCGAGCACTCACCTATTAATTCAAAGCATGTGGCTCTGAGCCTCCCTCGTGATGGATACTGTGCAGGGACCTGAAGCAAGTCCTTACTGTGCAATTGCTCAGCACTATTGACTGATGCTTTGTCATTTGAAGCTGACACTAAATGAATACATGCAATAATAATAATAATAGTACTAATAATAATGACTATAATAACAATAATAATTATTTTGTAATGATGACGATGATAATGATTATGATAACGAAGATGAAAACGACACTGATGATAAAATAATGATGATAATGATGATGACAATAAGCATCAGTGAATGCTTACTTCCATGGCTTTTCCAATGTTGGGTTCGTAGATTTCTTTAACAATCTGAACGTCGCCGGAGTTTGTCTGAGGATGTGCAAGCGGCTGACCTGTTGAATTCTGCTCAGGACATGCACGGACGTTCATTGGTCGCAGTTGGACTGGCTGGTTCCGGACAAATGCCTCCTGCTGACGCTCCGTCATCTTCACTTGGGCATGACTGCCAAGGTTCGCTGAGGATGCAGACCTCAACTGTCGACTCTGTGCGGCAGTGGAGCAATTTGCATCACGCAATATCTACAAGAAATCAGCAGGAAATTCAGCGAAAACTAGTAAAAACTTAAAACAAGTAGCACAAACAAGTAATAAATAATAAGTAGCCGTAATAATTAATAAAATAAGATATGGAGCATTAACTGGTAAATAATATGACAATAATTAATAAATTCAACAATCCAGAGTAAGCGGTGCAGACTGCTAGTTCACACTCACCACAGGTGTAGATCACAAAAATACGTCGCACTGTATAAGAGTATTGTATTAGAGATGCATTCATACATGCACACAGATACACAGACACAGAAATACACAGACACAGAGATACACAGACACAGAGATACACAGACACACATACCCTGTCTGACACAGGAAAACCATTTGACGTCAGTTGCTGACCGGACGATGGTTGGCCATCATTTATGTTGATGCATTTCTTCGATTCAATCATTTTGTTCATCATGGCTGAAGCGGATGGAGTTCTGTAAGAAAAGTGCATACATTGCAGCCTCCTAATCTAATTGAATCTAATGGACCAGCCAACGAGAACACTAGAGAGCCCAGCAGTGTTCTACTTTGAGGCACAAGAGTCAAAGTATCCAATATTTGCAGGAATGAGTACTGAGCAAGGAGCATAGATAATTCGACTGATTTAGATTATAACTATATGCTCCTTAATTATCACACGCCTCATTATAACAATTTCTGATGCCCCCGTATTATACAATCAGGGACATAGATCTCAATTTTCGTTCACCTTCAGAATGCTCTTGCAGGTTGTCTAGGGATATGCAATAGGATACCGGCTTTAGGATAAAATTTACTTTCCTAAGCTATTTACAAGCGTAACATGACTCAAATAGGGCAACAACATGTCAAGCTCAGGCTGTGACAAAACCAGCAAAAACTCAAGAACACACAATACAAAAAATGGCTCAAAAAGAGCCAAAATGGCCCCGAATAACCAAATAATATATTCATGTATGAAGACAAAAAGTTGAGAGACTGGCAAGAAAATGGTTATGCAGGAACAACAACCAAAATTCAGTCTGCTCAAAGTTAAACGCAACACCTTGACTAAAGGTCGACATTTCCTCCAAAATGCACAGAAGGCAAACAATGGCCTAGTTAGGTACATCCATAAACGCATACGCCAAGGAGCCTCTGTGTATGAGGATTCCCGATTCGCAACCCAAAAGTGGCTTATTTCAGAGACTTGAATCTCAGGCTAACATAGTCCATGCATGGGGACCCTAAATGGTGTGGCACCCATTCAAATGGGCAGCAGTGGTGAAGGATCTCACCCGAGCAGGGTCGAGGCCATACAGTTGCATATGAAAACCATGTATATGTACATGTACCCCACTCAGTGCTATCCTATATGTCACACATAACAATGTCAGCTCATTAAAACACAACCAGCATTAGTGTCTGCAGCTGATAGCTATACCTAAGTTTTAAGCATGTGCAGAATGAATAATGAGACTAACCCTCGAATCACAATAGGGAAGCAGGATATTTTATTCGAAACCCTCTCTGTGAAGAACTCATCCAACTCCTTACAGACTGTGTGAAGCTGAATGCAAGAAGAAAAACAAATGAAGACTATTTTAATCATATATCCATGTAGCTCTGTTCCATCAATATCCATGTATCCGCATTCCCATTAGTCCCATATCTCCATCCCCACAAGTGCTGTCACAGCCATCCCATAAGTGCTATTACCTCCATCCCCACGAAGTTCTAACAATGCATCCCCACAACAGCAATATCTCCATCCTAACAAGTGCTATAACTTCATACCCAAAATGAGCTATATCTCTATCCCACAAGTGCTATCACTGAAGCCCCACAAATGCTATTATCTCCATCCCCACAAGTATTAACGACACACCCCATAAATGCTATATTGCTATCATCCAAATGCCACATCCCTATATATGCTTCTATTCGCTGTTTTGAATTTCAACTGCAAAGTTACCGTCTGCACATGGTGCCACAATTCCTGAGTTTCAGGCGATAAATGTGCAAAGCTGCCAGTCGACTGAAGAGTCATCGAACTCCCATCTGCCTGAATTATTTTGGTCTCTTGACTTGACACCTTGAATTTGGCACCTGTAATGTAATGTAGAGCAAGGTAAGGTAAGGCAAGGTATGATAAGTTAAGGTAAGTTAAGGCAATCAATCATTATTACATATCTCTGTAAGGTAAGGTAATGTGATATAAGGTAAGGTAAGGTATTTACCAGGCAATCAATCACTTATCACATACTGTTGTAACATAAGGTAAGGTATGGTAAGGCAATCAATCATTTATTACACATCAGTGTTAAGTATGACAAATACTGAAAGATGATTCCCTTCTGAGCAATATCACAGATGGAGGAATGGAGAAAGAGAAGAGGAAGACCTTGACAAATGTTATTAGACTGGATGATGGAGGACAGATATGGTAAACTGAAGGAAGGGCCAAACAACGTCAGGAATGGCGCCACTAGATGTTTGAACCTGCCCGGGGGCAGTGAACTTGAAGAAGAAGAACAAGAATTGTAACAGATAAGCCAAGGCAAGTCAGTGTAACATAATGCAATAGTTCATCTGTAACAACCCTTTGAAGCCGAAGAACTTTATGCTTCCATATTCAGTGCGTGCATAAACGGAATGAAAAGCTCTTACCATTGTAGAAACAGACGGTGAAGTTTGGGTTAGGTGTGTTCTCCATGAGCATAGCTTTACCCCGGTCACTGTACAGAATGACCTTGGCCGTTTCTGAGCGCAGAAAGTTCACAAACCGAGAGGCGTACTCGTACTGCTTCCAGTACTTTTCAGGCAGTTTCGAATATAAGAACTTCTTGCACGGACCCAAGGACAAAGACTGAGGAAGTGGCTTCAGACTGGGATCAAGTGGACTGTCTAGCTTGTAGACTTTGATCTGAAAGACACATAATAATAATACAGTAATTAATAATAATAATAATAATAATAAACACAATGTGATGGATGGTAGGCTAAAGTAAGACTGCTGTGTGCCCATGGCCTTTGAAACCCTTGGTCCATATAAACCAAGAAGGCCTGTCTTTAGTCAACAGCCTTGGACATCGTCTTTCCCATATAACATGAGATAAGAGGGAAACTATATTCCTCTACCAGTGCTTATCTGTACATCATCTTTCAAGTGCCTTGCAAGCCTCTGAAGCGACCATCGACTGAAGCTTTAGGTATTACGATAACAGCGCTATAGAAGTCTTTAGATTCGATTAGATTAGTAATGTGGAGTGTGCGCGTCTGAGCCTCCCTGCAATGATTACTTTGCAGGGACCTTGAGCAAGTCCTTCGTGCAAAACTTGGCACCATTTATTGATGCCTTCTCATCAGATAGTGGCACTTAATAAATACAGAAATAATACTAATTACATTACATTGCTGGCAAAATCATCACATTGTGGCTGAGAAAGAAGCAAAACTAAAGAGTGGCTGCGTAAAGAACAGAAGAAGTTGAGATCCAGCTAATGAAGACCAACCCTTAGCCCATCTGGTGAAATGAGCAAGCCCTGGCAAACTCTCAATCTGCTGTTGCATAACTGAAAGAACTCCAAGCACACGTCACCGCTTTCCAAGATGTGTGCCTACAAATTATACACATAACTGTAATAAATATTTTAATCTATTTATTCATTTATTTATTTTGTATGGCATTATCCTTAAACCTAAAGTCACACCTTTTACATCAGTTAGATAGCCACGTAAGCAGCGCTTCTACGGAATCTTTAAAAGGAGCCATATAACTGTTTTGATGCATACATACAAGTACATACATACATGCCCAAAATTAACGCACACATACAGTACGTACATGCTAATCTATAGCAATCCAATCTAATCTGGAGACTTCTTTAGCGCCCTGATCATAAACTTTGTGAGGTTCGTAAAAACTTTACATATATACTAAAATATAAACATTATACATACATACATAAACACATGACATCACTCACGAATCACTACAAAGTTACATCTTATTCAGTAGAGGCATCACAGAGGAGGCTTCTATTGATAATAATAATAATAACAATGATGTAGCCATTCCAGATGCTTTTTCCTTTTCTCTGGATATCTTTAAATCCTGAAGGATCAAATCTACTTATAATAATAATAATAATAATAATAATAATAATGCCCAGACTGCAGGGGCTGCCGCTGAGATTGCGGCTGAAAGAAAAACAGCCAAATATTCTGCCATTTTACACGCATACCGTTTTGTGCCCTTGGCCTTAGAAACTCTTGGCCCAATAAACCAAGACTTTCCTTAACAGCCTTCCTTGGCCATCGCCTCGCCCAAATAACAGACGACACGAGGGAAACCACTTTTCTCTACCAACGCTTATCGATGGCCATCCAACGTTTTGACGCAATTGCTTTTCACAGCAATTTTGACATCGAGCACGATATCACTGAAGACTGGCCATCCTAGAACAATGCAGTCCCTAATTTCTGAAATCCTGAGGGATCATAAATACCTCGGGTAAAAAAAATAATAATAATAATAAAAATAATAATAATAATTATTATTATTGCTATTGTTGCCATTATTATTACAGTATTACTATTATTATTATTATTATTATGACATTTCTAAGTTATTGGTATTATTGTTATCCTAGATGTTCATAGTAGAGTTCTGGAGAAGCAGATGGTGTTCCCACACTGGACAGCCACTGAGAGTCTTTGCAGCAGGTAGCTGGTCTCCAGTGGATCGTGGGTTGCCATTGTTATCCTTCGTCCTAACTCCGACACAAAATCCAATCCTTCCGTACTCCATGTGCCGCTAGTCTCCAGTGCGACCGCTACAAGAGAGTGGCTTTGGGCTATAGTGGCGTATTTTATCCTTTTGGCTGAGAATGCCCGGTTTGCAGCTTCACTTGGTCCGGTTGACGTAAATCCTAGATGTGACGCTGCAAATGTGTCAGAAACTGTCACATCCCATGTGAGACACTTTCCGCGAGACCATGGGATAAGAGTCATGCCATCCGGTCATTTGCCATCTTCCCTGGTGAGTTCCAAAGGTTCTTTCTGAGCAGGGATGTTCGCTCTGGTAAGCGCTCTCCATATAATGTTGTTGAGCATGTTATGGCATTGTTGTCTGCCAGCACTCTTTCTGCAGACCAGACCGTGAAGTCCTCTGGCGTCGACTCTTTCGCCACAGTGACACAGATGTGGCTCGCACAGTGTGGTTCCCAGTCGTATTCCAACCGCAACCCATATCACCTCATCTGAAAGACAGAGTCCCAATGTGGTTACTGGAAGAGCCAGCATCCAATCTCCAGAGGTGTGGTGCTTGAGAGGCCAAGAGACGAGCACGGTCTAGTGGGTTGTTCGCAGACTCATGTAAGCTCGCCGACCCCTTGCTTGTCCAGCGACTGTCTCATTCCCTTTGTCGATGAGCTGCTGATCCAGTTGGTGGTTCTGCACTCGTGAAGACCATCCATGCATTCAGTGCGGTATTCACTAGCTCGTCTGAGGTATTGGCTGATATTATTATTATTATTATTGCTATTATTATTATTATTATTATTAATTGCACTGCACGGTTCGCAAAAAGCATGTATGTTTATGCGGGGTCCAGATCTTGACGATTTCTACCTAGAATTTTTCATTCTCCGGAGAATTTTTTAAATCCTGAGGGTTCATATATACCTCGGGTAAAAAGAAATAATAATAATAATAATAATAATAAAAGTAACAATAACAGATTAACTTGCAGAAAGCATGTACGTTTTGTCAAACTTGAATAGAAGGCAAGGAAACTCACCACAGCACACTTTGTCTTCTGATTTGTTGGAGATAACCGCAGTGCACAGATCGGGGGCACCAACTGCTGCTTATGCTGCTGCTGTTCCTGGGGTAGACCATCCACATCGATGCTGACTGCTGCCCACCTTGACTGGCCCCTCCTTCCGTCCACCTGGCTGAGGTTCTCCACTGAACGACTGCGCAACTGTGACAGGGATGGCTGGTGTGGTTGGCGCACTCGCTGAAGGGTCATCGACTTTGGGACTGTCATTGGAGAGTGCAGACCCAGTCGATTGTTACCCCGTGGCTGACCGTATCCATCTAGCTGGATAAGGTTGCTTTCGGAATGGTGGTGCTGAAGTGGATATTTTCCAGCATAAACTCCATCATTGCTGCTGAGATACCCGTCACTTTCTGCGTAGACTTCTCCTTGATTGTTTAACTCCAAATTGAACCCAAGTTTGTTATCATCTGCAAAGCAGCTAAGTGGACTGGTGCTGCACGAGGGTCGATTGTCTGAACCTCCACTGGATGCTGGGCTTTCCATCTGTTGCCTCATTTCCATTTCGTCGAAGTCCAGTTCGAGGCGACGTGACAAGTGATCCGCTTGTGAAATGCCTTTTTCGGACAGGGGATGACTGTTTGCTCTCTGGTACAGTCCTGGATTGTAACTCCTTGGGTTTGGCTGAATCTCCCTGTCAGTCAGTATCAAAGGCTTCTCCATTTGCTCTGTTCTCAATCTTCGTGTGCCTTCACTTGGCACCGGCATAGTTGAACTTGAACCAGGCTGAGAAACATTTGCACCAGACATTACTGGATTTGGATTGTGGCAGAGTGCTGGATTGGTGCTGCGCACGATTATCCTCTGATCTTGTAATTGGATAGAATTTTGTCCAAAAACGGCAGAATTTTGTCCAGTTCTGGCAGGGTTCTGGCCAGCTGTGGCAGGATTTGAACTGGCCATAGCGGAATTTGCACTGGTTGTAGCCAGAATTTGACCAGCTCTAACAGAATTTGAATTAGTTGTAGCAGAATTTTGATCAGAAAAAGTAGGACCATTATTAACAGGTTTAGAACTGGGAGTAGCAGGGTTTGAACCAAGATTTGCACTGCACGATTCGCAGAAAGCATGCACGTTTACATTGGATCCAGGCGTTGAAGGAATATTGTTACAGTATCCATCACTGAACTGAATTTGTTGCTTCTGTTTCTGTGAACTTTGTCTGAAAAAACAAATAAATTTAAAATTTACTCCACAGAAGAATAAAAAGGAGCCAAATCAACTTAACTAGGACACCACTAAGATCTCAACACACAACAGCCGCAACGTGTAGGCAGTGAACTTGATCCAGTCCTTAAAGCACAGCTGCTTAATGCCAGTAACTGTCACCTAACCTGTCACCAGATATAGAGGCACTATAAAAATCTAGTGGTACTGCATGCATAAGTAAAAGCAGTGTTCCCCCACAATACTGGCAGAATGTAGGGGAGGCGCTCATTTCCTTTTCTTAGGCCTTTGAGCCTGCAGTACAAGAATCCCAGGACTTGCCGTTTATTTCTCAGTTTACATCATTACTGCTTGATGACAGAGACAAGTGTGCACAAACAACTTTTCCAGGGTCATTATACAGAGTCCACTCAGCAGGCTCAAACCTGAAATCGTTCATTGAAGACAATGCACGCTATCAATTAGACCACCATGTTGCACACACTACACTTCTACACAAAGTCAAATAAACAATTATAAAAAATAAATTTATAAAATAATATTTATAAAATATTATACAGAGTAAATAATTATTATAATAAATGTTCAAAAAAATTTCTATTAAAAACATTATTAAAGCAAATATTTATAAAGAGAAATACTTACGAACATAAATAGCTTTTAAAATTACATCATAAAAGTAAACATTAAAAAAGAAAGAATTATGAAGGCATTAGTTATGCAAATATCAATTATTAATCATTTATTATTAATTACTAATCATGCAAATAATCACTTCTAAAAATAATCATATGAATAAAGGTTTATAAGTAAGAATTTTCTTTACACACCGCTGCTGCATCAGTTTCGTTGACCCAACAAACTGTCGAACCGGAGTCTGGAGCTGTGGAGGCTGGGAGGAACGGATCGCAGGCTGGAACTGGTGCTGAGCCGCATCTTTGGCACCAGAGAAGATGCGAGCCAGAGAGGAAACTTTGCTAGGAGTTAGCTCCAGTTGAGTCTGAATGAAACAAGGTGGAGAAGAAGAATCCGGGGTGGCAGAAGAGCGTGGGGGACAGTTGGAGTCGGAGGAAGAAAGGGAGTGACTGGCAGACAGTGTGGCCAAAGTATCACGTCCACTGTCAGCAGAAGACTCGTTGATACCCTTTAAAATACAAATATGCATATAAATACACACATACATTATAAGTGTATCCAAATTCCGGCAAATATGCAGTACATACGTATACATACCAGAATTAGAAACATATATATATATATATATATATATATATATATATATATATATATATATATATATATATATATATATATATATATGTATTTGGAAATTTGATATAGGGCCTTATACATAAGTACCTCCCAAAAGCATTTATTGCCTGCAAATGAAGTTAATGTCATTAACAACAAGCAGTTGATCAATAAGCAAACAGTGCTCAGTTAACCAGAAGTCGCCAAAATGAACACACGTGCGCACATACACACACACAGCAAAAACTTGTAATTACACTGTTTTAGGAGCCATATCAAAAACTGATTTGTAACAAGGATGTATTACAACCAGGTCATTTTCCTACAGCTGAACTATATTTGGGATTCATCTCCCCAACCATGTTATATATCAGAATCTGTGTCATAATGAAGTCTGCAATGAGGGGCTTACAGTGCATACATATACATATGTGTAAATCCATATATATCTAATCTAATTTGATCAATAACTTTCTGTGACACCAGCATAATACAGCACATACAAGTCAGCTGATAGGTGCAGCTAAGTGGAGTGAGGATTTAAAATTAATGCAGAGTATGGCAAATATACATACGTCATCGAAACCTGAGCTTGATGGAGCTCTTTTCGTGAAGAAGGGATGTTGAAGGATTTCTACATCAGACAATAATAACTACAATGGCTAAAAACTAACATGACAATAATGATGACAATGACGGATACAGTAATGGTGAATGAAGATAGGGGCAGTACTGGTGATGAAAATGATGCTGATGCTGATAATAAGGCTGATACCTAATACGACAATGATGCTGATGATGATGAGGATGATGATGCTGATAATGATTATGAACGAAATATCAATTGTTTAAAATTGCTCTATAAATAGTTGTTATTACAACACAATTACAACATCGCTAAGCACGCTCAACACGCATCAGTTCATCTATGAACTGACCGTATTGTACTGTAAAGCGATGCGGTTTATGATGAAGACGATGATGATGAAGAAGACGATGTTTGCATTTAAAGGCCTCTCAAGCATGCTGAGATGTAACTATGGTCTGTACATGGCATGGCACCCGTTCAAACGGGCAGCAATGGAGAAGGATCTCACCCAAAAAATTCATAGACATAACATGAGCCGGGTTGAGGCCACACGGTTGCTATAGAAAAAAGTGTATATTTACATTTTTCCAAAGGATTTTAAAGATGCATCTTAAGAGAGCTGAAATTGATGCTTGTGATCTTGCTGAGCTACTGCTGCCGCTGATGAAGCTGATGCTCATTTCAATCGATCTTACGTTCCAGCGTGATCCTATCCTTAGCTTCTTTGCGAAGGAGGGAGCAAATCAGGTCTTTCGCGTCCTCTGACAGCTGTTCCGGTAGATGGTAATCGACGGAAATGACCTTCTCGATGGTGTTCCTGACATCGGGTGAATTGAACGGCGGTTCACCAACCAGAAGACTGTACAGCATACAACCAATCGACCAGACATCGACCAAAAGCCCATGCGGTTTTCGTGTGGCCACCTCTCTGTCAGTCACAACCAGAACAAGCTACGATACTGCAATGTTAAGCAAGGAAAGGTCAAATAAAGCGGGTAGGGTATGATAACACAGGGTATATGAGTAAGCCGACATAAAGTAGGGTAAGATAACATAAGCCAAGACACGTAAAGTATGGTAAGGTAAGTTAAGTACTGTAACTTTGTAACTGTAATTGTAATTTGACATTTGTAAAGCACTACTCAGGAATAAACAAATGGGTCAGCACACACAGGCCTAAGCGCAAACCATCAATCTATCAAGGAAATGCAAGGAAAGATAATACAAAGGAAGGTTAGGTAAGGTAATATGATGTAAGGCAGATAATGAGAGGTAAGGTGAGAAAATGTAGGGTAAGATGAAGTCATGTAAGGTAAGCTTATGAAAAGGTTTGTGCACTGTGGCATAGTACTGTACTGCGTTGGAAAATCCCTGCAATACAATATAGCACAATACAATACAATGCAAAAAAAGTTATGCAATATAATAAAATTCAGTGCAAATACTCACGGCGATATGTAGTTGGGAGTGCCACACATTGTTAAGTGCTGTTCCTCTGGCTGCGACAGTCGTGTCGCGACACCGAAATCCGCCACTTTCTACAAAGTCACAAAAATTCTACAGTAACAAGTAAGGTAAAGTAGAGGTCCCATGATCCACGGTGTAATATATCGAAAGCACTCATTTCCAGCTCTTCAACCCTTGAGCCAGCAGTGAATTAATCCCAATGTCCTGGACACAGGGCCAGCACAACACAGAACTTCCTGTTTACTTCCAAGCTTAGGCTGGTATCTAATTCTACTGCTTGGTGACATGAGACAAGCATGCATAAACAACTTGTCCATGGTCATTACATGGAGTCTGCTCAGCAGGCTCAAACCCGCAATCAATGTATTACAGACCAAGTGCTACTAAGCAGACCACCATGTTGCAAATATATGTTAAACACAACACGGTAATTACAACCTGGTATAGAGATACACCTGAACCTCCACATGATACTCTCTTTGGAAGCTATAGCAAGAATATCTTATAATGGGGCTGTGTTTCAGTGAGGTCATTTTCTAAAACTTAACTAAATTTGGGATCCATTATCATTATTATTATGCTTAGACTGTCCAGTGTAGATGAATCTAGTTCTACTGATGCGTTAAAAACTGCTTAGATATTCTATCCACGCCTCTCGTGGCCGGGTCTCTTTGTTGTGGGGAGAGATTGTGGTAATAAAGTTTCAAAAAATGCTTAGACATCAAAAGCTTTGCATAACAACATATAGTTTGATAGCTAACAGCACGGAATAAAATATAAAAATGCAAAGAGTGTAAGACAACGTACAACAGTCATGTCTTGCGTCAACAGAATGTTGGAAAGTTTCAAGTCTCGATGCATAATGCAATGCTTGTGAAGATAAAGGAATGCTTCAATGACCGGTTGCAGGTAATGGCAGGCTACAAGAATAAGAACACACAATTTATTTATTTCATTAATTTTTACTCGAGTTAGAAATGATCTCTCAGGATCTAAAAATTCTCCAGGGAATGAAGAAATTTCTAACAACTGTAACTACATATTTATTTACTTAGTTACTTCTTTGTTTATTTCGTATATTTATGCAGAGTCACTACCTAACAATTATAATAATAATAATAATAATAATAATACAGTGGAAAATGCTTAACATGAAAAAGCTTAACAAGAAATACTGGCTAATTGACTGACTATTCTTATAATAATAATAATAATAAAAATAATAATAATTATAATTATTATTATTATTATTATTGCATTTAATATGCGCGCAAGGTCAGTAAATCTAAATCTGAGGCGCAGAGCAATCGCGAGTAAAGGACTTGCTCAAGGTTCCTACACAGCAACCATCAGAGGAGAGGCTTGACCCCATGCTCTCCGCATTACAAGCCGAGCGCTTTATCCAATCAGCTACTCTGCCACGAGAACATAGGTGGCAACATTGGTTGTGTGGTATGGTGGTCTGTTCGGCAGCATGCTTACCGTAGTCTGTAATCCAGTGACTGCTATGTGGACTCAATGTAAAGACCCTGAACAAGTTGTGTACGCTCAGTAACAAAGAGAAGTTAGTACCGGGGTAAGCTGGGAAGTTAACATTAAGTCCCGTAACACATTGGACCAATGTCCAGGAACCTTCAGATATCATCGAATGCTGGATCAAGGGAACAAAAAGAAGACTATGGGTGCCTCCTCTGTGTTTCACTATGTAGGAGCTTTACTTTACTTTACATGAGCTGCATTAAAATGTCACTTAAAACGTTACATACCTTCATCTTCGGTTGCAGGTAATTTCGAAAGTTTTTTCAAATATGAACTCAAGTCACCGTTGTTGCACAGTTCAAGGACCAGGTAGATGTACAACTCATCGTAAAAGAAGCTCAGCAACTGAAACACATGATAGAAATTGGAATATGGAACCGTGAACCATACACTGCTTAAAGTAAGCTAAGGTTAAGTAAATAAGAAAAAGGCTAGTAAGTTACCGTAAGTTCAGGCAAGATGACATGACATAAGGTAAGGCAAGTTAACGTCAGATAAATACTGGTCAAATAAGGTAAGACAATTAGCTTTCAGGTAAGCTATGATAAGTTAAGGTATGGTAAAGTACCCGGTACGGAAACAAATGGACATCTTGCATCTTTAGGTATCATGATGATGTAAGGTCAGAAAAGGTAAGGTAAGCAAAAGAATAGTAAGTTAAGGTAGGGTAACCAGCAGTTGGCACACTTTAATAACCCCTGTTAATAACCCCTTCTGGGTAGATGGACCTTTTGACATAAGTAAGATGATTACTTACCTACTTAAGCCTATTTCCTTACTTATTTACATAACATCTGTCCAACAACAGGTTTCGGAGGGTTTGGAAGGTCCAGCATCAGTGTACTAGCCAAAAGCAACAGCAGGTTCAGTTGAAAAAATTCTGCAGCCCTGACCCACTTCACTATTCCTTGATTCATGATTAATTAAAAAACCTGGCTACAGGTAGATAATGAGTTCTCAATTAACCTATACAGGAATGACAGGCCTAATCCAGAAGTGAGTAAATACCAGCTAGGCCTACTAGATCAGACATGCTCTATGGAAACATGCCCCAGCCTGCCCCTCCCCTAACAGCGCCCCAGATATCTCTGTAACCTTGTGTCCATGTTTACTTATATACCTGCATAGACAAAGGCATTTTGTAGGCAGTGTTTGCATGTTACTGTCGGCATCTGTGAAGTTTGTTTGTTGGTGCTTATTGGTTACGTGTGCATATGTTTTTTGTGGTGTCAGGCGTGTGCCTGTATCTGTGTGCCTGTGTGTGTGTTCCTGTGTGTGTGTGTATGTGTAAACACTCTTAAAAGTAATGTAATGTGAATCTCATAAATTTCTTGGCACCACATAAATTCTTTGTCAGAGGGAGACCAGCTTATTCACTGGCGCTAACAGTGTTTGCATACCTAGCTACACTACACTCATAGGCCCTGTCTAGTGTCAAAGCACATTCAGTGTTGCCTAAAGACAGACAGTTTCAGGCCACATTGCTGCCTGGCTGCAGCATTTTCAACTGACCCTGCTATCCCTTTTGGCTAGTACACTGATGTTGGACACCTAAACCCTCTGAAATTGTATGTCTCTTATTATCTAACACTTAATTTCTGTGAACTTTGTGGCAACATTATTTTCAACAGCATGGGTAACAAGAAGCACATACAATAATAATGAAATATGATGACAATGATGATAATCATAAAAATAAATAATAACAATAACAATTCATTATCCTGAAATTTTTTTTAATTTCTGAGGGATAGTAATACCTCATATAAAAACCAACAAGAACAATTCATTGGATGAGTCACAATATAAGCACTTCAGGTAAATTTTATTTGCTACAGAATGCTTGGCAGCAGATTTCCCTTTAGACCACTTCCTCCATCTTTGCCCCTTCTAGCTGCTGAATTCCCAAGATGCTGTTATAGATCCTACCTCCACTATGTGTGGATGTTTTAGTCGAATATGGATCTTGACCTCACTCTCCATCCGCTTCAGCATCTGCTGGGTGCATATCTTCTTCCGATCAATCTAATGCAACACACACACACACATACACATAGATAGCAATCATGTGTAGAGGTGCTACATAAATTATGTCCTAAATAACAAGTCACACATAGAACAGTAAACATCAAGAAAGTCAACTGGTCCTTTTGAAATGCTATCAAACTGTTTAATCTTGAAAATACTTAAGATGCAGTGAGTGAGGGAGTGTGCGAGTAAGCAAGCGAGTGTGGGAGTGAGTTCCTTACTTTGCAAGTTCATCAGTAAGTTTGTGATTAAATGAGTGAGTGGGTAAGTCAATCAGCCAACCAGCCAGCCAGTATGTCAGTCAACCAGCAATACAGCAAGCACTGATATAAATTGTATATTACAATAAATTATACCTAATCTAAAGACTTCTTCTGTAGCACCATCATCATAATGCCCAAGGCATCAGTCGACGGACGCTTCAAATATTATATCCATTGCATTCACCTAAATGCTGTGAACAAAGTTCAGGTTAAAAGGTTAGCTCTGAATTACGGTTATAGGCTTCTCTCTCTCACAAGAGTAGGCTAACCTGATTCACAAGAATAATTTGATTTATTCATTAACCACAGCAACACAATGCAAACTGTAAAACCACACAGCTTAAATCCTCTCATTCACAGCAAACTTATCTCTTTTGTCACAGAGTCTGGCCTTGGACTGCTCCATAGTAGGAGACGTTATATCAATTTATTGAATGAATGAATCACTGAATCACTGAATCAGTGAGTAACAGTGCATGGTGGCTCAAGCCTCCACCTTCTCCTTCACAACCTACTTCTCCTCCTCCTTCCCCTACTCTTCCATCACTTAAAACCCATGGCTACCACTCAGAGTTTCCTGAAGGGACTGCTATTCTGCATAATTCCTCTCAACTACACCACCACACCAGTCTAACCAGTAAGCAAGTAAATGTAAATGTACACACATTTTTCTATAGAGACTGTATGGCCTTGACCCTGCTCATTTTGAATCAATTGACCTGGTTAGATCCTTCACCACTTCTGCCCATTTGAATGGTTGCCACACCAATTAAGGTCCCTGTGTATGGACCATGCTAGCCTGAGATAAAAATCTCTGAAACAAGCCACAATCGGTATGCGGACCAGCATCCTAACGCACAGAGGCGCCTTGATGTATGCTTTAACCAGTGTAGCTAACCAGGCCAGTTTAAGGATTGAGCTACATCAACTTACGAATTTGATGGCAACATCTCGATCACGCTCAATTGAGTAAGCCTTGTAAACACTTGCAAAGCCTCCAGAGCCAATGTTCTTGTAAACCTTATAGTTCTGAAACACAACAAACAAAGAGGCTGATCATTAGCAAGGTGACATTTTCATCATAACAGTGGCCGAGCGCTTGCAGTCTGAGGGTTTGAGACAGTTACTGTACAGGACACTGAGTTGTCCTTAGCGTACAAATGCTTTGTGCCATCAATTTATGTTGTCACTATAATGGCACTATACAAATAAAAGACATAAATAAATGAAGTACTTAGGTGAAGACCATGGATGAGTGGTTGTATATTCTACATTTTCTTCACTTAACAGGAAATATGTAGGCCTATATGAAGCATGGATTTAAAATGTTATAAAATTCCTCTGAATTTCATAAAACAACTTCTGTTGTACAATAAAATCATCATGCGGCCTTAACATTACTTAAGTAAGTTATTTTTATTAACAGGAGATAAATGCTCACACTAACATTAACAATGCATACTGACGATTAAAATTTGCTCAATGTCAGTGAAAATGATGCAATATTATAAACAGCGAGAACAGTCTACCTGTCAGAGTAGAGCAAGCCTAGGAGGCAGTGGAGTTTCGAAAGGAGCGATCACTCACATCCCTAGTAATTCAGTGTTTTCCAAGACTCCTTTTATTCCGATCTCTCACATCTTGATGGGAAGTTTTTAGATTCTTGGGTTTGTTGGAATTACAATTACAAGCATTGAAACCCGGACTAGGGGCAATGGATTGGGGCACGGTAGCTGATAAGGTTTGAGCGCTCGGCGTGTAACGCGGAAAGGACGAGTTACAGCCTCGCCTCAGACGGTTACTGTGTAGGGACCTTGAGCAAGTCCTTCATTCTGCGCCATCGACACTCTGTTGTATGGACTTGTTGAGTGAGCCCGTGACAAGTCTGTAAGGGACGTGACGGAAAATATACGCATATAAGATAAATAATAAAATAAAGCAGACTACGTGTAGGGCACTGACAATTTCTCCGCAAAGTCTTCGCAAAACATCCACCTACCGCTATGCTATCCGACTGCTGGTTAAACGCCATTGCTCGAAATATCCTTCACCTTTTGCTTTCGAAGAAAATCGCGAAACTAAATGGTTAAATCTCGTGTTTTAGTCCTTGAACCGCATAACGACCGCCGATAGCGTTCCTAGCAATCTACCTATGTTAACAAATGGATGACATACAACACGAACTCGGCGCCGCACGCGAAACGGCGAGTCTAAAAGACGAAATCGGGCCGGGAGTTTATCGGCGCTGGTCTGCCTCGTCGCGCAGCAAGACAGGACTTGCTCAGACTCGTAGGACTCTCGCGGCCATATGGACGTGTTTCAATCTGCCCAGTTAAGTTTAGAAGCTATTTGCAAATCACCAAGCGATATAAACGCCGCAATTCATCACCTATTGACACACAAACGACAATCATGTATGCCAATGCGAGACTTTGAACTTTGGCACGCCTCGGCCATTTGGTAAACGCAGCTCGCAGCTGAAACGTGACGATTAAATAATGTTGTGTTGGTGACTGTAGGTGGAGCACAATCATTAAGTGGAGGGGCACGGACGCTTAGAAACAAGCGGCCAACATTTTTAATACACATCATACTTTGCGAAGGGCTGCAGCATGGCAGGTCTAGACCCAAAAGTGGCTCCATGTAGGCCTATTAATAGTAATTTAAACTTTCGCTCTTTAAATCTGTTTGCAGCTTTAATTGCCTTTTCAAAGACGTGCTTTAAATACAGCCCATTCCACTCAACCCTAATTTAGAATATTCAGGTGTTTTATCTAGACATTTATATAGCGCCCTTCAAAACCTCTCAAAGGCTGCATTTAATACTTGTCACCCACAGGACGTTTGTGAGAAATAAATAAGGTTACTACATACTACATGGTCATACGGATAATTGATTTCAACTCTGCCTCAAGTCAGGCTTGTGAGGTATTTCAAGATTTGTTTCATTAGCACCACCTAATAAAATGAGTAAATAGAAAATCTACCGTACTTTGTTTGTTGGAAGATCAAGCAGCGAGGGAGAAGACTGGCTATCCATCCTCATGTATGCAATGCTTGTATGTATGTATGTATCTATGATTATTGCAGTAGCCAAAAGCATAATTTTCAGACTGTTTGGGGCACTTCGTTTCGTCTGTACTGACAAAATAAACTTAAACATAAAATATTTTCAAAATATTCTATCAAGTGGTGTACCACATGGTAACATAAGCTTAACTCATAAATGACTGAAGATGCATTTTTTGGAATGCCCTTGAAATTTAAATCATCATTCAAAATTGAAGTTGTTTGGTCTATTGCAGTATGTTGCACTTGCAGGGCCTACTACTTTTATATCACTAGGCTATTAACTAGAGTTGGTACCGTGAATGATTATTTTTAACAATTTTCAGTGGGCTTATGCAGTCGTACATATTGCAACGTTTCAGTTTCAGCATCAAACTGAATCAAATATTCGCTAATTCTCTACTGAAATTATTTACTTATAAACACAATACTTAATATATCCCAGAATCCATTTCAAAATTGTCACCAACCGCTATATTGTTTGTTTTGTAGGCTAAAAATACTTCATTCAGAAACACATTCTTTACTATATTGACAAAAATAATTTTTTGTCATTTTGTAAGAATGAACTTACATGCACAAAATGGTGAATACCGATATCAATTCATGGATACTGATTAGTTTATTCCTTATTTCATATTAATTGTACGGTATAATGGTGTAGTAATTTCACTAGATTTTGCCCATTTTCTTATTAACTGTATGCTTTTAGTCAATTTTAAAAGTTTTTGGTTGAACTTTTGATGTACCTGCTTTGACACATCTTAAATTTCATTTTAAATTTAAATTTCAAGGGCATTTTAAAGTAGAAATCATGGCATGTTCTAAGCCTGCAACCGGATTGGACACCAAGATCTGCCAAACTGGTTTCACCAATGATGTCATTGTCAGTTCCCGACTGCTTTTGCGGAAGCAGACATTGCGCTTTTTTCCCACCAGCTAAAATGCAAGAGTGCATATATTACAACAGAAAAAGTTGCCAAATTCTGGAATAATGCTCACCATTCAAAGGCGCTATATAATTAATTTGAAACACATATGCCAAAGTTACCGATGAAGGAAATAAAGAAAAAACCAAAATAACAATTATAATTGTGCCAACGAGATCAACCACACACAACATTTGAGCTCAATAAATTGAACTGAAACAAGTCACCGAATAACCATCAGTTATCTGTCATGAACATAGCAAATGTGCTACAAAAATGTTCAGATATATGAATAAACACTTATGCTGCATCAACAAATTCCTATTAAATTAACTTCTTGGATCTTAGTTAAGAAATAAAGAGTCACAAAGTAGTATTAAAATGAGAGAAAACGAGAAGACCTGCAATGCGAAGTCTTCATATCCTGGAGTCTAGTAATACATCAGCTGTAATGTAATATAATGTAATCAAATATATCTATAGCATCTGAATATATAGTATCCTTTACCATAACAATGAAATGGAATCATTACAACTTCTGTTCGTACAAATGAACAGCATAATGCACTGTAGGTGTAAGCAACAACGACTTAAAATACAATGCTGTACTAATATCATTAATTATCATTTTACATTAACCAATCACCTCAATCTGAGGCAAAATGCCATCTGGCAAAAACAAAAAACGCTCGCACTTTTAGCTAACGTAACACAAATCTGATCCTTAAATTCTCTTAAAAATTATATTTGCTGAAGGCCTCTTCACATAAATTAGACATTGGATTACAGAATATTTCTTGTGGCTTACAATCAGACACTTCTTATTACTACAAAAGCCCACATTTAACTGAGTCGGCCACTAGGCAATTTCCAAGTTTTGCTTTAAAGAACACATTGAAATCTGTCCTCTTTCAGCTCATTTTCATGCTGCAGTTAAGCTAAACAAGTACAGTTATCACATAACAGACCCTGATTATATCTGACTTCTAAATATTTAAACAAACAACGATTAAAACCATGCTTAAAACAGCATCAACTGTCTGGCATTCTGATAATTGCTGTTACAGAGTATCCTGATAACCTGATTCGAAGCACCCATTCACACACGTCAAATACAACAATCCATTAAAATAAGAATGGGCACAGTAAAGGCAAAGTCTAATAAGTTCTTACATAATCATATGTAACATAAGGTAATGTAATTGCCAAGTTACTAGAAGCTTCTTTCGATAATAGTACTCAGAGACATAGTCCTGAGGTTGCAGGACATTTTAGCCAAAGTGCAAGGGAGGGTCGGTCGTCCATTGAGAACTCCCATTAAGAGGAAGTAGGGATGATTTACCCAAATGCAGACAAGGGGAAGGAAGTTATGCCCAGTGCTGACGTCCACATCTAAATTTGGTACTTGCAGCTATTTCAGTCAATGGTACAGCTTTATTTTAGTAAATACCACCTTCAATCAAACAGCAGTCTGCATTGAATCTAACTAGAGTCCCAATGCTTGATAAGGAAACATCGAAGTGCCCCACCCTGCAGCATAGTTAGCCATGCAAGATCAGGGCAACCTATTCTAGACCGTATTATTCTGCTGAAGTGTCGACATCCACAAAAGGGGTCGAGAGGGTAATGCCAAACGCGGACAAGGGAAAGGAGGAGTTCAAATAGGTCATTCTTTGTGGATGTCCTTCTTTATGGAAACCCCAAAGCAAGAAAACAATATTCCGACAAAAATACAACTCTTGTTATATGCTAAAACGAACTGCCAGTTTCATATGATATCACACGGAAGTTTAAACCGCCAAATGCAGAGATCAAAGGCTTGTCTATCAGCCGGCTGGCTTCATGTCAACCTTGCAATTTATTTCCATTGCAAATACTGCATACAACTAGTTCTATCATTCAGGCTTTTCCCAATTAATCGGAAATTCCGCAGCTAAACAAACAGATAGGAGAAGGCACCCTGGTCATGAAGTAAAACAAAAACTTTAACTGACAAAAGCAAACAGTCAAGCCTCCACTGTCATACTACTGACTGGAGCAATGTAGTATTTCCTGACTTGGAACAACCATTAGCATTGTTCTTCCTTAAAGCGTCTGATGAAGTCATCAGTGGTGATGAGGATGTTGTTGTAAATGGTGAAGAGGTTTTACTGCTGCTGCCTTCTCCAAAATCGGAATCACATCTCGGGTTATGAGAATCGACTGAACGAGTCTGAAATCGAATGACACACACCAACCAATACACCTGAACAGGTGATCTGAGTGCCATGCTAAATTCTAATTAGGTTAATTTGCATGCATTATTATTATTATTATTTCTGCACTTATTAAGCGCCACTATTTAATGACTAAGCATCAATCCTTGGTGCTGAGCAATTGTGAGTGAAGGACTTTTTCAAGGTCCCTACACAGTAACCGTCTCATGGAAGGAGCGAATCCGTACTCTGTGTTACCATCCGAGCGCTCTAACCTATTGGCTACCATGCTCGACATCGTTAAAACACCTGAGCAGGAGATCAATATAGTGCCATTCCAAGTTCTATTCACATTAATTTAGCTGCAAGATTAATATACTGTACATGAGCAGATAATCTTTTTAGTGTCACACTATTGAGTTCGATTTCAGGTAACATACCCTCATGAAACGTTACATTTAGACGTCCAAATTCAAGATCTATGTCCAATTCTTATTATGTTTAAAAAGGTACCATAACAAGGTTCTGGTGTATAGTGTCATTTCATTCAGAAATCTGGCAGCACAGAGCCCTGTTCAGAAGCGATGAGGACACAATGGTTGCTCAATCATTAAAAAAACAGGGAACTAGGTGAGGGCTAGCGCAATGCACCCTGGTCCCAAAGCAGGACAGGAAACCATAGCAACCAACTGTTATATTTAAAGTCAATCAATCAAGCAGTGGTGCCACTATAAGCCAACAAATCGTCAGTGCTGTCTACCTCTCTATTCGATCAGGTCCATTTGAAAGCCCTAATTCTACCATACCGTGGACAAGGACAGCCCTCGTCAGCTGTGTCTTTTCCGCGGCCGCCCCTAGTCTCTGGAAATCTTCCAGCAGACGTTCACTCTGAACTCTATGTTGGCCTACAGATCTCGACTGAAAACTTATCTCTTCCTGGAATCACTACCTTCAAAGGCTGTTTCAGTGTCTTCTTGGATTTCCCTCTAGGCTTTTGACTGACTTCTCTGGAAATTGGCTTGCACACCGATTTTGCTTAGCAGCAACCATCGACTGATGCCTTCAGCTTTATTACAGTGGTGCCAGAGATGTTCCCAAATGATTTCATTATTATTACTATTGCTGTTATATGTAATATTATATCATGTATTATTACATGACCCAGTTTCCTGCTGCTCCAGCCAAATTTGAGTGCAAGTGCTTTATCTTACTCTATATATGATTTTTGGTTGGCTTGAGCACATCTGATGAGTTTCTCCTGAAGTGGCGCTATTTAAATTTGCAATTACACTTAGAATAGCAATTGTCCAGAAAGATGCTTACAGTTTTCGGACTGATGTGACAGTGATTCCTGTCACTGTCCTTACGAAACTCGCGATGTGAAGTTCTTCGGGATAAGGCAATCGACGACATGTTCGCCGGTTTTGTTGGCAGAAAGCAATCATCAACTGCAAAGTAAAAAGGAAACCGCAATTTTAAAATGGAGCTTAATACTAAAGTACAATTATTGTTTAACCCGGAAACAATTTATTTCAGACTAAGCCAAATTTAGGAAGTAACTACAAAATCTGCTAGGTTGAATCCTGGCATACTGGAATCTCTGCATAATGCTTCCTTTAAGTACTAAGTACTTCAAGTACTATCAAAATGAGGCTCTTTTTCAAAGCCAATTATAATATGAGCATCCATATCTTTTTGTCTTAACAGAATTTGGTCATAATGAAGCAGCCTATAAGAAGTTTTATTGCATCGAGTTTTATTCCTTGTTTACCAATATTAATACGACTTTTTCTAAGAAACATGCATCATGTGGACAGTGATCCTGCTTCTGGTTCTTTACATTGTTAGTATGTACTTGAAACAGAAGTACTTGAAACAAAGTACATGAAACGGAAGTACTTAAAACGGAAGTAAGTAAAACGAAAGTGCTTGGAACAGAGCATCTTAAAACAAAAGTACTTGAAATGGAAAATCTGATAATGAAAGTACTTTAAATGCACACACTTGAAACGGAAGTTATTGCGGATTTGAGGCTGAACTTGTGCAGAAACTTTGGGCTTGAATAGATGAAAGACTCCTGTGTACACAGTCGAGGATATCCATCTATGGAGAAATCGCTTGCGCGATCAGGAGTTGTCGTGGTCATCTGATCTGTTGACGGATCAGCGCTGGAAACAACCGCCTTCTGCACGTCGCTGCTGACTGAAGTATGTGAGTGTTTGTCACTTGTCGACTGAGGAGCTGACTGTCCTTGTGTCCCCAGCTGTCGCTTAAGGTTCATCTGTTCTGACCTCAGAGACACAATTTCTTTCTGCAATTTGTAAAAGCCAAAATTATTTTTAAGTCTTCAGTCAAACAAGAAAGAAGAAGAGCCGAGTCCCTTAAACTAAGCCCAACATGCAGACATCGAGATGAAAGTCATGAACTTCATTTTCTTAGCCTTGACACAAGAAGGCATGTGGCCAGTCCTCTCCCTCGCTACCAGTTCTTCCACCAACAATATATTGTCCCGTGCTCATTTTATAGTCGATTTTGCTAGAGGCCGCTATTGAAAGAGATCTTGAAATATCTTTAGGTCCTGGAGATTCGAACCCCAATCTTTGATTTATAATCTAGCATGCTAACCACTAGACTACTGTGCAAAGGGCTCTTACTAGTCCCAATGGACCAACAGCGATGTGTGTTGGGAAAATTTTGTGAGTGGTAAAACAAGTCACTTGCTTTCAATTGGACAACCGTTGCACGTAGTTGTTCCATCTGTTGCACCGAAGATAATGCTTCCAACTTGAGGTCCATCACTTCAGCGTCTCGCTCGTGTAGCTGTTTCTGTAGGTCATCAATCATGCCCTTGTGGAATGTCCTTCAACACAGGTTCATCATCAAACATCATCATCGTCGTTGTCTTCGCCGCCACCACCACACCCAGCCAATGAAAACGCATCAGCTGGAGAAAGTAACCTTAACCCAATTTGATCAATGCATGAGTTGGAAAGTAAATGACAAGACCAGTGATGCACTAGCCCCGTGTCCTTGACCTCGAGATTTGTCCATTTCCGGCTCACGGGTCTGTCAGTCGGCAAAGAGCACTTCCTCTACATTCCAATTTGGGGGGACATAGAAGACTACTTACTTTATAGAAATTTGTAGATCAGATTAGATGAAGAGAAACCTGGATGTTGTTTTGTGCCCGTCCAAACAGTCAGTTTCTGTAACTGGAGTGGATGGCTTTTCTTCAAAGGCTGCATCAGAGTGGGATGGACTGGAGTCGAAACTGGCTGCATCCATCTCAACAGTCAGGTATGGGCTGTGCTTCTTCTTTCCAGAGAAAGCTCTAGACAAAGACTTCCTGATCTGTTAACAAATGGAAGACCTTAAGTTCAGACTGATTATCTGTGACTCCCATCGCCTCTGGGGTTTTGGGATTAATTCGCTTCCGCTTCTGATAGTCGACTTTAGTTCGAATTCACCTATCTTTGAATTTCGTTTGCACTGACATCAAATGTTAAGAATAGTTTTTGTATGGGTAACGAAAGAGAGGTAACTCACTGCTTATGCATAAAGGGGAGCGAGGTAGCCTACTGGTCTGCACACTGAATGATCAACCCAGAGGTCAAGGGTTCAAATCCCTGCCAGGATAGAAAGACAGTTTCCGTTTCAGTTTCAGTGCAAGGTTTCCGTTCACTAATTGCCTGAAACCACAGTTAGTCATCAAAACTCTTGACAAAACTTGTTCAATTCAGTTGTCCGCAAGAACTCACCCAGTTCTTCTTGGACTTTTTCTTAGGCACAAGTGTGATCCCATTTGAGGCACATGGCTGACTCGCAGCACTGCAAGAGCTCGACTGACTGTTCAGACTCTCAGAGGAATCTGGGTGACAGAACGACAATTCTAAAGACAAATGCACCATAAGCAAATAACTACAATACATTTGATTTTCAGATTAAAAAGGTTAACAAGTTTTGTTTGTTTACCTAATCACTAGCTTATTTATTTTAACTTATTTTACATGCACAATAATAAAAAAATATCAATTTAATTTTTAAACTGTATATTTAGTTATAGGCGTAGGTAAGCAACGGATTCATTTATCAAAATAGGTGCATGGAGACACTGCATTGCCTGATGTGCTGACACACAGAGGAAGGACTAAATCTAAGTCGAAGTCTAGGTAAGCTAGACATAAAAGTTGTGGGGCATGTCTTGGTTAGAGTGCTTGGCTAGTAACACTGAAAGCATGGGTTCTTGCCTGCCCTCAGATGGTTACTGCGTAGAGCCCTTGAGCAAGTCCTTCACTCGCAAATGCTCAGCACCATCGACTGATGCTTTGTCATTAGATAGTGGTGCTTAGTATATGCAAAAATGATAATAATAATGTCCAGCAGTCAAGATGGCCATTGGTAATGCTTCTTGTTCACTTTGATAAATTAGTTTGTCGTTTGCTTGTTAGTTCACGCATCTTCAGATTTGCTGTGTCCAATTCGGTGTTATATCTTAAGTCTGTGTTCAAATTTATTAACCTATTTATTTATTTATTCACAATATTTTCTGGTAAATAACTGACTCCCACTCACCTGCAGCTTTGGAATTGATTGGAAAATTGGAAACGCTAGAAGACTTCCGGCGGGAGGATTGGAAATTTGCGGAGTCTGGAATGCTCTTCGAATCTCCTTCACAGGAATCAAAGCTGATGACTGATGAGCGAAGCTTTTGCAATTCCGAGCTCTGCTCAATTGAAATCACAATAGACCAAATTTAACAAACAAAGACTAGGAAGTCCGGTCCTAATTACAAGAAGACAACAGATAAGAGCATGTCTCAAATTAAAGTACTTCCAGCGCAATCATTAAATTACTACATCTATCACATCTTCAGTCAATCAATCAGTCCATCAATGAAACAGTTATTTACTCAATTGCTCATTCATTCAATCTCAATCAGTCTCATTCTCAATCTCATTATCAATCAATCAATCAATCACCAGCATCTCCACAAATTCAGTTTTATTCTCAGTTGGTTTACCTTTTCCTCAAGAAGGGTCGCCAGATGCTGGTGTCTCTGAGACATTGATTCCAAGTTCTGTTCATAAGTTGTGGCCAGCACAACCTACAAAGGTTGTGGTAAAGTAAGATAAAGTATGGGCTCATACTGCTTTAATCACACTAGTCAGTGCATTGGTTCCCAGCAGACTTGACTACTTTAACTCACTACTTATTGGCATCACTATGAGAGATCTGCACAAACTACAAATGATTCCAAATTCTTTGGCCAAAGTCATAACAAAAACACCTAAGTATCAGCATTTTCAGTGATATTGCATTTTTTACACTTGTTGCCCAGCAAGCAAAGAATCCAGTTTAAAAGCTGTCCTATAGTTCACAAAGTACTACATTTAAGCCAGCCAACCTATCTCCGTTCCACGCTCAGTCATCATTCTTTGATGTCAGTCTGGTCTAAACTGAAGACTCTTCTGTTTCAGCTTGCTTACCCACCGTAGCCTAACTTCTGGTTTCTCTGACCTATCAGAATTCAACCTGCATTCTCTATTGGATTATGATTTTGATTACGATTTCATTTAAAGCGAACACTGACTGATGCTTTGGCCATTATGACAACAGTGCTAATGAAGTCATCAGATTAGATTAGATAAGGTAAAGCATGGCACGGTAAGGTAAGGCAAGGTAATATAAGGCAAGGCAGGGTAAAGTAAGGCACGGTAAGATAAAGTATGGTGACATGGTGAGGTAAAGTAATGTAAACTTAATTTAGTAAGATATGGTAAGGTAAAGGAAGTGTGGTTAAGTCAGGTATCATCAGGTATAGAAAGGTAAGGTAAAGTAAGAAAAAGTAACATATGATATCATACAGTAAGGCAGTCAGGTAAAATAAGACATGGTAAAGTAATACATAGTAAGGTAAAGCAATATGTGGTAAAGTAAGGGATCATCAGGTAAAGTAAGGCAGGGTAAGGTAAAGTACGGTAAAGCTATGGTAAATGCAGGCACAGTGATGTTGCATTGATAAGACGTTGAGCAAAACAGAGTAAATGCTTACGTTCATGTTAAGCTGCATCTTAAGGCTTGTTATGTTCTCATTGGCCAGCTGCAACTCGTGGCGCAGTTTACGGATCTGTGGTGAAATCATATCATAAATCAAACACAGACCACACACACACACACAAACTGTCGACTACATCAACCACTTGCCTCCACAACGTCTGCAAACAGCAGCACCGATAAACACAGCAGAATCTACAGCCGTTTCTTCTGGATTAACAAGTAAACTGTTTTTTCTCTATTTCCGTTGAACCAGCTGTGCCACAACCCTCGCCGATACTGACAACATACGGGTTTCAAATCAGGAATCTGCACACTGATTTTGTCTGCATTTCAAATATTACGTCTACCATCCTAGCATGCACCATCTGGGTCACCTCGTCAGCTTGTTTCTCTGACCTCACTCGCCAAAAACGAAAGTTTTTTCAGACGAATTACAAGGAACAGAGCAAAAGAGAAAGCAAATTACGCAAATGGAGATATTGAAAAATAAATGTGAAGGCTATTTTAAAACCTGACTAAAGTAGTAATATTGTAAAGTTAATTTATCTCTGAGTCACCTCAACAGCTTGTTTCTCTTCGACCTATAAACAGAAAAAACCAGATCTAGTTTGACCGCATCACTGACACACATCAATTTCCTCTTCATTCTAATATTAATACTCACGACAGTCTAGTGGTTAGGTTAGCATCCTGGGGATCAGAGGTTCAGAGTTCTGAGGTTCAAATCACTGCCAATGAAAGATATTCTAAGGTTCTACTTGTTATAAATTAAGTACACCTACTGTACACTACTGTCAGTGGGAAGATTAGGTGGCGAGGGAGAGGACTGGCCAGCCGCCCTAACATGCAGAGGTTATGAAAAAAAAGTTGCTAACCCTTCACACCCAGGGCTGACTCTTGTGATTAGCTTAAGAGACTACTCTTCATTTTTTTCTATTTCGTTTATATTACTGATATTTGTTTTTTCCAAGGCAAGTGTAATCTCTCAAAAAAAATTTATGGAGACTGTTAATGATAACTGTGCCATTATTATTATTACTATTATTATTATTTCTGTCTTTGCATAGTGAATCTTGTTCTCTCTACCCTCTATGTCAGGGTTGCCATATTAATGACGTGATGCCACACCTTTCTGTCCTGGGGTTGTAACTGTTTGACTACAGGCCACATGCACATGCCCTGTCTAAGTGTAGGCCACATCAGTTGTCTGCCTCTAAACAAAACTGACTGCAGAGAAAATTCACACAGCAAAAGGTTGAACACTCACTATGTAGTATGCCGACTAACATGTTACATTACACTACACTACAATCAGCAAGAATTGCCAGAACTGAAGATGTCCTGCAATAGGCTAAATAAACATAGAGTATTTTGCTCACTGAAGAAACGAAGGACGAAGAGCGTGATCTTGACGACACTGTCGAAAGATGAACTGTAGAAAGTCAAAACAAACAAAATAAATGACTTATGACTCATCTGGAAACAATACGGCATTCCTTTGGAGTTATGCTTTCAGCAGGCCTCCAAAAGACTGCACACTACAATACATAGCTTGGAATATCAAGTAAAGTATTACAATAATGTATTATTATTACTATTATTATACATATGCATGTATCGCCCTCATATATGCCGAGGCTAAGAAAAGGGCATTGCAAACACTTCATACCCACGGCTGCATCTAGGGGTTAGCTTACAAGACTGTTCTTATTAGGCAGCAACATTACACTATGCTCCAGAAAACTCACCTTATGATAGGTTCGTGAGGAAGCCAGTTTGCATGCCAATAGTGGCTATATTTCAGAGATTTGAATCTTGAGCTAGAACGGTCTGTACAAGGGGGCCTTAAATGACGTGGCTTCCCATTCAAACGGGCAGCGGTGGTTTAAAATATAAAATTTAAGTTTAAAATCCTGGCTCTTGCACGTAATTGCCTCTTAGGTTGCGCCCCATTTTATCTTAGGGAGCTCTGTGTTTTGGCCTCCTCCATTCCGGGCGTAGACTACTTCGTTCGGCGGTACGGGGTGACTTGCTTGTCCCATCGGTCCGAACAGCTACGGCCCAGCGCAGAAGTTTTGCTGTGGTTGGACCCGCTTTTTGTAATGGGCTTCCTAATGACCTATGCCAGGAACTTCTTAGTCTATCTTCCCCTCTTTTCCGCAAGCGTTGAAGACCTTATTTCCCAGTGCTTCTGAGTTGTAGGGTCGGGAGAGCCTCTGAGGAGTTTACCTCGAAGTGGCGCTTTATACATTTTTCATTACATTACATTACATACAGTCGCTATGTAAAACCGTGTCCATTTATATTTACAATTGAGTAGGCATCACTTACAATCATGGTCAAATGAAGACAGCCGAGACCGTGGTCTGTTATCCATCTGGGTCGAGTTTGCAGCACTGCTAAAGACTGTTTGAGTTGAAGAGGTTTCGAGACAGGAGGACGCCTGGTTGACGGTCGAAGTGGAACTGGATGAGGTCAGCCTAGAAGATCCAGCTGAAGAGTTATCACAAGATCCAGGAAAGGGCGGCTGCTCGCGTCTGTCCATTCCGTTGGTCAGCAGTGAGCTGGAACCACGCTGACTCCAGGACCTCGCCGCCTGAATTTGCGCTGAGATGTTGCATGCACTCTTCCATGGATTCCCAGCGGCAGCGCATGCGGAATTCGGAGGGTGGCAGTGGTGTGGTCCTTCAGTTGCAGCATTGTCCATTTTCCAGATGCTGGACGCGTTGATCGTACGACTGCAGAACTGGCTCAGTGGTCTCTTGGGCAGGAAATGCGTCGACATGAGTCCATGGAATTCCTTTGACTGCTTGCCACTTGGGATGCTGGCGTTCTCTGAGCCGAGTGGCATGAGATCTGCAAGGCTTAGGTTTTCATGAAAACTCTGAAGGTTCGAGTCGGATGACGTACGAGAGCAGGACTTGACAGTCAAGGAGTTGCTTGCCAGGCGCAGCTGCACAACAGGCTTCACAGGATGGTTGACGCCTTCAGACTGTGCCTTCACGTCAGGGCAATCCTGCACCGTGAAGGTTTGTGAATGATCTGAACCACATTCTGGGGTGTTGTGAGTTGGGTCAGTGAGAAGGTTAAGAGGGTGGGTAGCCATATGGACCTGATGCATTGAGAGACGATTCACGTAAGGCACAAACGAAGACTGGGGAATGTTCTCCTCGCAGTTGCGCAGCACCGTCGACCACCCAGACTCTGGACCAGCATGGGCATCCTTTTCTCTTGAACATCCTGATGCTGCCACTCCACAACTAGATATTCCTTTGGAAGTATTTTTATTCACAGCTGACACAGTTTTAGTCTCCACATTACTGAAAGGTGCATTTTGACTGCACTGGAGCAGTTGCAGATCTTCAACTTTTGGATTTTGCATGCTACCGGTCAAAGCTGCAAACACAGCGTTCTGACTAGCCGTGCTTCTGCGTTTGCTCCTTAACTTTAAAATGTTTTCCTGGAAACTTTCTGAAGTCTCACTCACTGAACTATTTGTGTCTATCGATAATCCATTGCTTCGACATCTATCAGTCCTCCTTTGACAATGATACCCTTGTACAGTTCTGTCTGGTGGTCGTTTAAAGTCAATCACGAAAGACGATTCCGTGAACACTTCCGATTCTGAGGAGTCGGGAATTAGGGTCACATCGGCAACAGGATCATCAAAGTAGCAATCACTCTCATCTCTAACAACAGAATCAAGACAAAAGTATTTATTTATTTATTGCATTTATTGTGCGTGCAAGGTCAGTTAATCCGAATTGGAGGGCGAGACATGTGTGCATGAAAATCTTGTCCAGGGTCGTTTCATGGGGGTTTCCTCAACAGTTAAGAACCCACAAGTGTCAGATTACAAACTCGGTGAACTATCAAACAGTTCACCATGACACAAATGTAGGTATGTACACAAACCATATGAATGCATGTATGTGTTGAGTATTTATATAGTGCCTTTAAAGAACCTCAGTGTACTTAACTACATATATAATCACGGTAATATTTACCAGTAAATATTAACGTAAACGTGTGAGCTCCTCATCACAAATGTAACATTGTCATTTCCCTATTACCAGTCAGTTACATCAGAAATGATTAATAGTTACATGAGCAACACTGCTTGCAGTAATTAATTACATATGTAAAGTAATAATCGGAAAATTACCATCGAACGATAACTTTGTAAAAGCGCAAATTCCTCATAACATACACATAAAAGTATCAAAGTAAAAGTATACTCTGTTAAATATAATGCAAGTAGTTCAATTACAAAGTTGGCAATATAGTGTAAATACTAGATCACGTTTGAGATCTTGTCAAATGTCGTATCAGCACCATAAAGTTAGTACCAGTAGCAAAAACAGACAAGGTTGGCTCCAGAGGGGCCACCTCTGCCCCTCCAACTGAGCTTACGTATGGGGCATGGCCAGAATGACCTCCAGAATTCGCCCTTGCACACTAGCTCTACATTCATCGCACTGGCTCTCAAAACTCAGATAGGGCCCGCGGCTACAGTGGCCCCCTAGGTCCGCTCTTAACATTAAAAACAATTGTAATTATGTGTATGTATTCTATTTATGTAGGTATGTATACAGGTATGCATGCATGCATACATAAATACAAACATATATAGATACATATACATAAATACTTACATTGTACATACATACATCCATACATGCATACATACATGTATGCAGAGCGACAGTAAATGCACAGGCAATGCAAAAAAATTCAAAAAAAGGCGCCAATCACATTTGTCCCCGACGAATGTACTTGCCTTTGTCACTACGCTATCAGGACAAAAGATCAAGAGATGTGCTAGCATCAGCAGCTGCTGCTGAACAGCTACCAGCATCCTGTATAGTTCCTGTTTCCGTATTCGTCATGTGTGTCACAAAAACGGCAATTAACTGATCCTAAAAGCATTCAGCAACTCTCCCACACTCTATAGGTTGTGTCCGCCTGTCTGTTCCTGTATTTGTCTGTGTATGTCTGCCTGCCAGTGTATGTTTGCCTGCCTGTTCTGGTATCTGTCTGTGTATGTCTGCACGTCTGTTCCTGTTACTGTCTGTGTACGCCTGCTTGTCTCTTGCTGCACCTGTCTGTGTATGTCCGACAGCATCTTATCTTTCTGTGTTTTTATGTCTATATCTCACGTGACTTTACGCCCATTATAAATTTGTGATAATAATCATCAGTCATTCTTACTACTATTGATTTCATTATTAGTATTACTATCATTATTATAACTAAAGTAGTAAATTATTATCTTCTGCTTCTTCCCATAGTTTATTGTTTGTTGTTATGTTCACTTTCTTAACCCAAAGTATTATGTCCCAAGAAGAAAGGAAGCAGTCCCTTAAGCTAGCCTCAGAGGCAGACATGGGTATGATGTTTCAACGACTTCATCTTTATTACCCTCCAGTTTCATGACCCTCGGCAAATATGGGTGGGTGGCCAGTCCTCTCCCTCGCTGCCTGATCTTCCCACTGACAGTGTACTCATTATAAATGAGATGGTTAGGGGGCGCAAGTGCAGCTCAAATCTTAAAATAAATTTCTTCCCTGATGGGGATTTGAACCCCCGACCTCTTGGTTTACAGACCAGCACACTATCCATCAGACTATCGCACAATTCTCGTTATATCCCACGGGTTAAATAACAAAATTTTGTAAGATCAAAAATTTTTAGCACAAATTCAGTCACAAGTAAGAATCCTAATCAATCAGTCTGAGCAGATAATAATTAGCAACATCTATAAAACTCCAGTGTCTAAGGATCAGGTATCAACCGATTGTGCACCAAAACCGCGCCGCAGTCAGGCCGATACCAGAAAGTCAGTCCATTGAGACAGAGAAGCAGCCTGTGGTGAATAAGCCAGCTGAAAAAGGTAAGTCAACGTACACATCCAAGTTCTTCCTGTGCAGTTACTTCGAATGCTTTCCGAGTCCATCTGACTTCCTTGATGGGTCAAAGATGACTAGACTGCTTACTTACTTACTCACCCTGTTCATCAGAGCAACAGGTCGAGTCTTGTCACTCAGCTGGATTCTAACATCACACAGCCGATCTCATCAGTTTCTCTGCAACAGAGGTCATGAACTTCAAACACAGTCCCTCCAGGTGTGCACAAACATATATACAATTCATTTGTATACAAAATGTATATACATGTATATATATCCTCAAAGATCTGCATATATAGATATCCCACTTCTGAATGTATATTCATACAAAAGTATATAAAACATATGTATATACACATGCATGTGTGTATATGTGTCTATTTAAGTATTATAGGCTACAGTTGCTAATCACAGCCGATAAGATGAAACACCGGTCCACTTCGGTCATTCTCTCCTGATTTATGTAACAACTCGTGTAATGTAACTGGACAGCTATGTCATTTATGTAGCCCCAGTTTCGGGAGGACTCATCTCGATCTTCCAATGTACTGATCAACATACAGAATATCACCACCAGTTCCTGATGCTGATGTACAGAAAATACATGTCTACAATTATTAATTTCATTATTTAAATTAATTAATTAATTTATTTATTTTGAATATTATATTATTATTTCTCCTGCCTCTCCTGCCTCCTCCCCGCACCTTTGCATTCCCTATACCTGCAGGGACCCCAACTTGACAGCCGCTAACTGATGATCACAGATCACAGACTAACTGGTCCTTTTCATCTTGAAGGAGTCGGTTATGATCAAAGCAGCTGCAGCTCCCCGTCTGAGTAGGAGCACAAGATCTGACCTCAAACTGCATTCTGCCGCTTGCCAAACCACCGAGCAAGGTCACTACCTGCTTACCTCAAGTAGTAAATACCCTACCAGAAACATTCCACGAAACCAGAATAGCCAATGCCACTACAGAGGGCTGAAGTGCAAGACAACAAGAATTTGGTTTGACAGTAATAGTTTTTCATGCATACTTGTTACTTATTTACGAATAGGTAAATAAAAAAGAGCTTGCATACTTCTTAAGTATGGCCCGACCTTCTGGGTATCGACCTGATTACTGGCTGGTTTTGGTACGCCATCAGTCGATTCCTGGTGCATTAGACACCGGCACTATAGAAGTTGCTAATTAATAAAAAAAATCATAATGAAAAAGTCTTTATTCTTTGCCTTCTAACCAATGCTTAGGGAAAGTAGCAGGAATAAAAATTCATAGAAGAAGCTAACCTTAATAATGAAGTGCTGGCGACTTATTCTGCTTAGCCTCGGCATATACGGGTGGGTGGCCAGTCTTCTCCCTTGCCGTCTTGTCTTCCCACTGAAAGTGTACAGTCTCTGTACTCATTTTTAGTCGAGTTCACTAAAGGCACAGTTGGAGCCAAAACCCTGAAACATCATTCTTCCCTTGCCGGGATATGAACTCCAACCTTTCAGTTGACAGTCCAGTATATTAACCACTAGACTATCATGCACTTCACCCCCCAAAAACTGGAGTCAAAATAAAGGCGAACTTTAACATCCACTAGTAACCGTTACACTTGCCATATTCTCTGATAACTTTCATCTCTACAAATCAACAATTTTCACAAAACCTTACCAAGGCCGACCCACAATAAACGAATAAGTGGAATGATACATAAGATGTACAGAAGTTTTTTCACATAAGTTACACCCTAAATGCATGAAAAACATGTTTTTGCCACAGTCCTTCCAAGTTTTAAGAATGCAGCTGTCAAATCTGCAGCAACTGTAAAACAGAATATTCCTGCATTGGCCAATTCACTACTGTACATTCTTAATAGTAGTGTCTACTACTGTCATTATTGTATTTATTAAGCGCCAATATCTAACCCTGCGATGCACTGGCCCCGTGTCCCGGACCTTGGGATTGGTCCATTGCCGGCTCAGTGGCCTAAAGAAAAGGCAACAATGGCCTAAAGAAAAGGCTACTTCTCAATCGTGGGATAACGGGGATACTATCTAAGGACAATCTAATCTAACTGATGTCCCTGAGCAATCCTGCGTGAAGGACTTGTTCAAGGTCCCTGCACAATAACCATTGCTGCAATGACTCGAACCCGCACATCTGTACACTCCGCAATACATGGCAAGCACTCAATCAATTGGCTGCTGGGTAACTGAGAGCTGCCAATATGATCTGACAACAATGACCAAAAAACTCTGACAACTGCTGGTATTGCTATATTAGCATTATTATATTGTTTAAGAACCTGGTTAGCTACACTGATTAAAGCGCCCATTGTGTGTGAGAATGCCGGTTCACGTATCGATAGTAGCTATATTTAAGGGATAATAATCCCGGTCCATACACGGGGACCTTAAATGGCGCCCATTCAAGCAAGCAGCGGTGGTGAAGGATTTCACCCAATAAATTCATTTAAAACTGAGCAGGGTCAAGGCCACACGGTCGCTATAGATAAACACGTACATTTGCATTTACATTTAAGAGGCTTATGCATGACAGGGGGGGGGTCTGTTAACTAGAAACAGAAAGGTTCAAGTCTAGTATAACTTGGTAGCTTTCTACCAAGCCGTTCCACTGTTCCTGAAAGCTCATGACTGTTCATGTGTTATCTTCACAAGTGCAATAAATATGTTATCTTAAAGCAAGTCCATTGGCGACAATTAGGCTACATTTGGCAAAAAATTACAATTACACTAGGTCTGTGGACTCTGAATGGACTACGGCAGCGATATATATCTATGGGCCGTAAAATCGCGGCCCGGCCCGCTTGATCAGAATTGCGGCCCAGCCCTGTACGATGCTTACCTTTAATCGCTATGCGGGTGCGCCGTTAACCGAAGATTGTTAATGTTCAGTAATTACTTCCTCAGTGTAATTAAATATTAGACATTTTAAAATGCTAACTTAAACTTACCAAATGGACAAAATCTAATTGCAAAATATCACGATAGCATTGTTGCACAAGGACTGAGAAATGTGGAAAACAACATTTTAAAAATGCGGGCTGAAACTTCTCGGCCCGGTCCGCCCAGCCCGCCATGAACTCGGCCCTGCCCTCTCTCTTTGCTCGTCTCTACTAAACGGCTTCACTTAAAGTGAACATAAAACTGATGCCTCGTGCATTTCGATAACGGCGCTTGAGGTTATTAGTTAAATACGATTTGACACTGACGGTACTTTATTACTAGACAGTTGATGTCTTGGAGTATTCTTGCTACAACAGTGCCTGTTGCTTCCAGACATCACTTTTAAAAGTACAAACTTTAGGAGTGTATTTATGTGTAAACAACATATACATCTTCAACCCGTACTTAACTTCAAGCAGAAATGAAAATCATTAAAACGGGATGTAAACACATTGATGACCGGCTATTTCGGTGCGATTGTAACATGACACATCATGTATTTAAGTTCAAATGCACCCATGCAGTCTGCATATACACTACTTATATACCACACATATATATATATACTGTATATATATACACACCCACATAATACATACACTATATAGACATTATATTGTGGCTCCTAATCCAATCTACAGCGCCAAGGCATCAATCGATGGTCCTTTCAAATGATATCATAATAAAAAATCATAAATTGCTGAGGAAGCAAGGTCAAACTTCAACAGGTCACAGAAACTATAAGTCAGGATATGATGTGTAAGCCTCATGTAACAGATTTAGTTTATTAGATTTGTATGACATAAAAGAATGGACAGAATGAACTGAACTGGACAGTGAATTCTAAAGCTTTGGACCGGCTACGGAGAACCCAACACCCTCCTGGTGTGAAGCACAACAAGAGGTTCCTGGTGAGATGCGTCAAGCGTATGAGTGTCCTTCGTAAAACAAAGCATGAAATGTCCAAAGACGCAATGCTCCAAAACTGCTTGTCTGCTAATAAAACACTGTGCACATATAGCTAACTATTTATATAATGGTTTTGATTATCATTTAATATAAAGTGAATACCAGTTGATATATGTATGCATGTATGTATCTAAACAACTGACATAGTGCCTTTTAGTACCTCACAAAAGAGCTGATGCATTGGGCATTATGATAATGGCACTACATAAGTCATTAGATTAGATTTATACAGCGCCTTCTGAAAAATCCAATGTCCTGTTCTTACAACTAATGTTTGGAAACAGCAGTAAGACTCAAGGTTATTACTTGTCTCATATATGTATGTACATATATATCTAGACATTTATATAGCGCCTTTTAGCCCCTTATTCACTATGTAATCTACCCTGTAAACTAATCCGTGAAACAATGACAACTCACACCACAATGGACTGATGAATACATTGCAGGCCCTCATGAATAATTAATGTACTGTATGCATAACTAATGTCCTGCATTCATAATTAGTTGCCTCCATGTCCTGGTCCTCTAAAAGGGAAAGAGGAAATACCATAGCCAAATATACCCCTCCCATCCATCTATGATGAAATCCTGTCCATCATTTTCAATAAGCTTGTTAAAAAATATGCAAAAAGGTAAGGTAAGCAATGGTAAGGTAGCATAAGGTAATGTAAAGTAAGGTAAGGTATGAAGCACAAGGTAAGGTACAGCAAATGCCCATTTGTTACATGCTTCTTTCAATGCAAGTCCTCAGATTGAAACTGTCAATCCTCAAAGGCCAACGTCTTAAATCCAACTGGGAGTTAAATAGGTCCAAAATAACAGCAGCCTGGGAGTTATATAACACCAAAATAACAGCTGCCTGGGAGTTAAATAACACCAGAATAACAGCTGCCTGGGAGTTAAATAACAACAAAATAACAGCTGCCTGGGAGTTAAATAACACCAAAATAACAGCTGCCTGGGACTTAAATAACACCAAAATAACAGCTGCCTGGGAGTTAAATAACACCAAAATAACAGCTGCCTGGGAGTTAAATAACACCAAAATAACAGCTACCTGGGAGTTACATAATGCCAAAATAACAGCTGCCTAACAGTCCTTAACCCACCTTAGACCAAGCAGTTCCTCTCTCCACTGAGTCTTCACGTATCACGATGCACAGCCACCCTCTGCTCCTCTCGGATTCAGCAGATTCAGAGGCAGAAGAAACAAGGATGACCGAAATGATAATCCCCTTCTTAACCACACTGATACTCGTTTGCAACTTTTCCGAAGTGCAGCCATACATCACACACACGAAGGGCAATCAGCCACCGACAAATGCAGCTCTACTTCCTGTAAAGTAGCAGCAGGGACCAGAAGTACATCAGCCACTGAGCCTCATCACTAAGTGAACAGCGGAAAAGCCCAGCAAAACACAACCGACAAGTAATAAATTAGAACAACCCATCAAAGGCCAGCTCATCATCCATCACGAATACATATATATATATATATGTATGTATATATATATAAAACAGACAATATACATACATACAAATACATAGCAATATGTGTGTATGTATGTACATATATATACACATATTGTATATCTATATATGATATGCAAAACTAAATATATGTATCATATATGTGTGCATGCACACACATACACACCACATATATATACACTATATATATACACAATTATTTCATATATTGTGAGGTACTTCAAAGGCTCTAAATTAATTGTCTTGATGCAAACATACACCTATTTAGTAATATTACCAGCAACCAGGTTTTATCAGGCTAAGTTCCCACGAAAAGCAAGACCTGGGAGAGTTTCTCCACCCAAATAGGCTCCATTTAAGTTCCCTAACTCCTCCATGAAACTTGTAAAGTATACCCCAACGCTCTAGTCCGTCCTCAAAGAACTTGAACCTCATTCAGCCATCGCTCTCCAGTCTCCTATTTCCCCTCCATCTCTTCCTACTATTCCGTATTTGTCAATTTCCTCCTCCTCTTTCTCCTCCTTTTCCTCTTCCTCCTCGTTATCCTCCTTCTCCATCTCCTCGTCGCTATCATCCTCCTATTCTCCTCTCTCTTACATGCCACTCCTCTCTTCCTCCCTTCTCCTCTAGGGAGGAAGATTGGGTCCCAAAAGACAATCCAAGGGTCTAGACCTATTAATACACATCAGTGGCTCTATGGTACCTACGGGGCAGTCTCCCTCGCAGCACCTGGTCCAGTATTTTCAGTCGAGTTGCATGCAGAAAATAACTACCCCCAATTCCATCCCAATCCCACATCCCAGTGGGACAGTGGGTAGGCGCTCAACTCTTTCTCTTGGCCCTTGATCTCGCAACGGACGAATCCCAATGTCCTGGACGGGGCCAGAGCACAGAAACCCCAAATTAACAATGTTATTTCTCCAATCTGCGGTTGTCCATTACTTGTTCCCAAAAATCCTGTTAAGAAGAACAGGCCCCCAAGCTAACCCTGGCCGTTAGTCATAAAATAAGCCATAGGTATCCAGTGTTAGTGACTTCACCTTTCTTAGTCTCGGTATATGAGGGGATGCGGCCATTCCTCTCCCTCACCGTCTGATCTTTCCACCGACAGTGTACTCATTTTATAGCCGAATTGGATGGGGGAGGGGGCACGTGGAACAGAAACCTTAAAATATCTCTCTGCCCTGGGAGCAATTTGAACCTCTGACCTATGTATTGAAAGTCCAGCATGAGACCCAAAAGAAAAGGTTTATCTTTTATTCTTAGATTTATCAGACAGCCACATCTTTAAAATTTAACGTCTTTGTGAAGTTCTTAAAGGGCGTTATATAATTATCCAGATACATAAAAGCATACACAGTTATACATCCACACACAAATATACTCATATATGTACATACAAACATATATATATATATATACATACAAATACATACACAAACATATATATATATATATACACAAACATACATACAAGCATGCATAATACATATATACATACAAACATATACAGATACATTTATACAAACATACATATAATACACATACTCCCACACACACACATACATGTATACATAGGTTGTCTTGTAGCTGGATTACTGAGCATCGTCATAATTTTAATATAAACAAAGTTCATGCTTGTTCCAATGTATAAATATCCATTGCATGGTATTACAGAATCATAAGATCAGATTGGAGTAGATTAGATTAGATTACCTCTGTTCAGTTATTGTCTTGTCAAGACAGTTGTCTTCCCATATGTCACACGTCGTCGGATCGAAGAAGAATTGCTTCTGCCTGTTGCTCATTGTATCAATTCGATCAGCATTCAATCCAGAAGAAGTGCTAGTAGGATCAAATCTCAAAATAGCTAAAGAAAGAAAAAAGAGTATATGCTAACAGTCCGACAGAAAACAGAGCACTTCTAATTGTAGCACAAGTTCTAGCAAGATCAAATCCCTGAGTAGCTGAAAAATGAACAGCTACAGAAAGCTAAGTAAGACAATTAAGAGACTGTCTTTCTAGAATTGAAACAAATAGTGAAAAATAGCAAAGACATAAATGGCTATGGAGTGAAATTACAACTGCCATAACCCTAGTTCACGTGTTGTCGAAAAGCAGATGCGTGCTATCAGAAGTCTTATGTTACGGCTGTGCACACACGCTTAAAGGTCATGACTGGTTAAGAGCAGACACTTGTGTCATCATTATTCTGCCCAATATAAAATTATTTAAACATCATATATGTGCATATTTGAATGAACTCAGTAAGTGAATTCATGTGAATTACTTCATTCTGTTAGTTAAGTTTTTTTGGCCACATTTCTCTCTCCTCTGTCTCTCTTTCTCTGGCCATCACCTCTTTTCCTGCCTCTCTCAGTCACTCTTCCTCACTCTCTCTCCCCTTCCCTCCTTGTATCCCTTTATCTATATGTCTCTCTCCCACATCTCTCTCCTCTCTTCCTCTCTTCCATGCTCCCTTCTCTCCCTCTCTGTCTGTCCTTCTCTTGCTCCCACTCTTCCCCTTTCTCTCCTCCCTCTCTCTTCCTTTATCTCCCTCCCCTTCTTTTATCTCCCTCCTCTCTCTTTCTCTCTCTCTCCTTCCTCTATCCCTCTTCCTCTCTCCCTCGCTATCCTTCCTCTCTCCCTTACCTATCTACCCTCTCTCTTTTTTCTCCGTCTCTGTTTCTCCCTCTTCCTCTGTCCCTCTCAAGTATCAGATCAAAAAGACCAGATCAACAAAAGCTGACAAAATCTGCTCTTCCTGACACACACACACGCACGCACGCACACACACAGACACACACACAAAGACTGCATGATCTCTACCCAAAAATGCGGGCCTATCGTCAACACCTACTCAGTCACAAGAAGACAAGTCCACCACACAATTCCGGGTCTACTATGACTCATTAATATGACCCAATAGAAAATAATGCTAATATAACCAACCAGAAATTTCATATTCATCATCTTCCTTGGCTAATAATAATAAATAACAGTAACAGTATTATTATTATTTATTAACTCTTTAATAACTTCTATCATGCCGGTGTTAATACACAAGGCATCAACCGATGGAGCACCAAAACCAAGCCACAATCAGGTCAATATCCAGAAGGTCAGTCCACTAAGACAGAGAAGCAACCTGTGCTGGATAAACAATTTAAAAAGCTAAGTCTTAAATTGAGAACAAAATGACAAAAGCGACTGAGCAGAACGAATAGATATGGAAAGAGAGTTCCAAAATCTAGGTCTGGCAACCCAAAAAGCTAGTTCACCAAGAACAGTTCTTGGTTTACGTATCACCAGAGAAAGACAATCAGATGACCTAACTGCATAAGGATAAGTCTGGGAACTGAAGACGGATTTTAAGTATTGTGGTTAACCACAGTTCAATGTTCTATAAACTATAAGCCCCAGTTTGAAAAAAATCCTTCGCTGAACAGAATGCCGGTGCAGAAACACAAGTATAGGGGCTATGTGGTTATATTTTGACGTGTTAGCTATAGTTTTAGCCGAAGGGTTCTGAATTCTTTGGAGTTTCTGCATGTTTTACTTTGTGATACTACTAAGAAGCATTGTACAATAATCAAGGCAATTAGAGACCAATGCGTTTGCTAGAGATATCCTTGAAGACAGATTTGGCAGACAAAACACGTTTTCACACAAGTTTGCACTGTTGCTTAAACCTATTGTTGTCCGAGGGAAGGCGACAGTGGCGCCAACAACGCTCTAACTGACTTCTGCAAAGCCAAGTTTCTGAACCAAGGGCCTTGGTGTGTACTCAACTATTCTGTTCTAAAAGAAATTTCCCTGTCAAAAAGCACAGTCAAGGTAGACTGGAACTGTACAGCCAGTTCATTAGCCGTCTGCACTGACAGCAGTCATAACATTTGCAGAAAGTAAAACATCATGCTTTAGTTTATTTTTAAATCAATTCTGTGCCAGGAGCAAATTCTAACAATTTTGTAATTTGGAGGTGGTCTAAATGGAAAGGTAAACTTTGAGAAGATGGTGGTGTGATCTAAAAGTAACAATAGTAATTACGCATTTTTCACTTGGCCTCACTTGGTTTTCCACCAAGTTCCATTTTCGGGCCCCTACACTATGTCCCATATACCCCTGATTTAAACTCTGTCCTTTTTCTTTAATCTTTAGGGTTGTGGCTTATGCGTACGCTAATGACACTCAGGCATATGTCCACTTTCCATGGCCCAACTGTAGAGGCTATCTTCTTAGTGGAGAAACTGCTTCAGCAATAAGTTGCCTAGCAATCTGTACATGAGCCTGTTGGCCTTCTCTGTCTCTCTTCAGAAGTGCTTGAAAACCATTCTAATCAATCGTGGTCTTGCCTGATGAGTTTGACTAAAAGTGGTGCTATATAAATTTGTGATTACAATTACAATTACATTTCATGTCATGAAAAGATATAACCAACCAGACATGTTATAAAAATATATAACCAGTTGGAAAATTCATATTACAAAAATAAATGACCTACCAGAAATTCAGAAATTCCATATTACAAAATGCAAAAGACAATCGATGTAATTTAAATTTAGACATGTTTCACTGTTGTATCAACTATATAAGCACGGAGTTGATGCCCATTAAAGAACCCACAGGTATCTGAAGTTAGTAAACAAAGTCATCAGTCGACATCCTTAAGCCCCTAACTTCTTAAAAACACTTTATATACATGTTTATTACAGCAAACTTCAATTACATCAATATATACATATATATATATATAGAATATATTTAAAATAAATGCTGTTAATTAATATTTCTAAAAAATTATGTATTAAGACAATTAATATAGCGCCTTTCAGGTACCAATCAAAAGCACCATAATATACGTATATATATCATATGTATAATATATATAGCTACATAAACATATAATATATACTAAATATATAATAATATATAAATACATACAGGAATAAATATATAATATCCTGCTAATATGTAACAGAACAACATATATCCTGCAGGATGCTTTTCCTGCATCCTTGATTAAATTTAAAATGTTTACTCGCACCCATGGCCATCAGTCACTAAACAGCTCAACGGATTATCTGTCAGATCAGGGGCCAATTATTGTCAAGACTCCTCCCAACAGCAGTAGCTTATGCACCTGCTGACTTCCGAGTCAATTCTGATCTGACGCATCCTTAAATTCCCTGCTTGAGAAATTATTCTCTAGTAGATTCATTTAGATCTTTTAATGATTATTTCTCTACCAAAGAAGTATTTTCATTTCTTTTTTTTAAATTGTCTATCTAGCAGAGAAAATTTTCTTTTCTGTTTTTTATCTTCTAAAATTATTTCTCTATCAGAGAAATTTTTCTCTGGTAGAAAAATTTTCTCTACCACAGAAATTAATTTTTCTAGTGTGTATAATGGTTGACACTGAAAAAAGTCAAGTGCCTTACCTGACACTTCCAACTCTTTCTTCTCAGTGTTGTTGGTTTCACATGGACCAATTCCTTCATGTGTACCATTGCCCAGAGACATACACCTCTCATCTTTCAAGTTGACGGTCAAATTCAGTTTCAAGTTTGAATCAGTTCGGGTTACCACTTCTTGTCCCAACTGCTCTGAGACCTTCTGAGCATGACTGCCACAGTTCACGACATCCTGACTTGCAGAGCAAGTAAGATGGTTCACAGCCTTATCCAAAGGTTCCGATTCACAAACACGTAGGGCGGTAAGTTTTGCAGCGCTGTAGGGCTCCATGTTTTTTGTCACAGTTATCACATCGAGTTCCAAATTATTGCCAACTTCTTTGGAATTATCACCTGACACACTAGTTTTCAAGGGAGGTTTGCCAGTTGTGATAGCTGCATCTGGCAAGGGAGGTTTTGCTGGCAATTTCTTATCAGAATTTGCTTTACTCACTAGATTCTTACATGAATGTCTCTGCACTGTGCTGACTCCGTTAACCCTCTCTACCAATTTGTTCGAAGATGGACGCTCAGAAGCTGAACATAACTTTGATTCAGAATGCATGGTGCTCAGTATTGATTTTCTGAGGCTCTTCTGCTTACAGTGTTTTGAAGAGTTGACAAGAACAGCAGGAGACAACACATTTTGTTTTGAATTACTCAGTAAACTGCATGCCTGCCCACCTGCTGCTACAGTTATTGACGGATTTCTTGTTTCTCTTCCACCAGGTTTAGGTAGACAGTCTATCATGCCGTTTTTGGCTACAGAGGAGCGAAACACTCCACTTGTCTTTCTTTCATTGCACTTTGATTTTTTAACATTATCCATCTTTGATTCTTTATTTTTATTCATCAAGTCTCGTTTTGAGCCTGACTGGCTGACGTTTTCTTTCTGATGTTTACACGATTTTGAGAACAATCTATCAGCAGCAGTCGCTAAGTTTGTGAAAGTTGAATCTTTCCTCTTTGATAACAAAACTTTAAGATTTTCAGAGCTCTTTGCAGAGCTCAAATTCTTCCCTGTCTTTGCAGATAAACGTTTCTCACTCATTATTTATCTTTCTGCCGTCAGATGACAAATATATTGTGAACAAATCGCCAATTTGGTTTGATATTTACAAATTGCAAACGAAAATACTGAGACTCCGTGTTCACATTTGGATAATTTTTACTGTTGTCAGCAACAACTGAAACAACTCTTATGCCATGTTTTGAATCAGTATGATTTCAAAACAACTCGATCAACTATCTTGAACGCCGTGTACGAAGTTAGTAATTTTAAATCCACAAGCACCGCAAGGCCTAATAAACAGCAGTTTAATTCGCAGCTATAAAAACGCTAGCAGTCGTCAGAATAACTAACGATGTAGTTACGCGTACAGTTCATTTAAATGCACGGAGCTGTAATTTCAATTTTTTAAAATTAAAAGTCAATTAATAGAATTAAATTCCTTTAAAAATATTTGAATTGTTTGCGCTCGTTTTCAAATTAGTCTCCTCCTCTTCCCGAAGTAAATGCTTTGAAAGATTAGAAATAGTGGTCAATAAAAAATAGGAATTGCAGATAGCACTGCAGTTTTTTTATATTTTATACTATTTGTTTGCTTCTGTGACTAAATTATCTATTCAGCGCACATATATTGAAAGGTGTGAATGAGCCCTTGGCAAAGATAGAATAAGAAAAGTTTACGTCGCAAATTGGTAAATATATGCCCCTGCACGCTATGCCTAGTTAGCTATGGTTATGAACAATGGGCCATCAAGAGAACTGATGAAAAGAGGATAAATGGATTTGATATGAAGGGATTGAAGCAGATACTGAAGGTATCGGGGACGGCAAAGATAACCAACGAATGGGTACTGGAACAAGTCGGGGTTTAACGGAAGTTGTTAACAATTTGAAGACAAGAAATTGACATGCTGTGGGCATATCATGGGGAAGCATGGAGATTGTCTGGAAACTGCCTTGCGCATTAGACACTGGCGTATTAGACGTCACTAATTATTATTAATTATTATTATATTTTCTTCACAGAAAAAAACAAAATCTTTCACGTTCTAAAAAATATTGCGTTACTCATGTACGCCTGTATAATAGCAGAGCATGCGTCACTCGATGTTTACTCGGTTTTGGAAAAACAGTTGACTGAAGCGAGAGTTTGCAATAGTAATCTGTCCAATCAAATCGCGAACTTCCATTGCCATGGTGATCAATTGTATTTTCTAGCTAATAAAAATACTATAGCTTGCGCTCAAAGGGTCGGAAATATTTAAAAGTTCGAGCATATTGCGATGAGCGATTTGCGATAAGCAGATAGATAACATAAGGATCTGGGCAGGATTTACATTATGCAACGCTGCTCTAGCTTTAGGCACTGACCAGAATTAGCTGCATTCGCTAGACGGCAGAAAGTTTCCTCAGAATCACGGACCGTTTAACGTGACATTTATCACGGATCAGTTACACATTTTTCTCAAAATAAGTCCTAAAAATACGTATTTTTTCATATTCTACTCTCATTTAGCTAGTTTGCAGAGACAATTCGAGTAGAAATGTATAGCGCATGCGCATGCGCGCTTGGCATTGTTAGCTACATTGGTTAAATCGAAGGTCAAGGCGCCTCGATGAGTGAGGATGCCTGTTCGCATATCGATCATGGCCTATTTAAGAGATTTCAGTCTCAGGCTACCGCTGTACATACCCAGGGACTTTAATTACAAAATGGGCAGGCCCGAAGCCATAGGTCACTATAGAAAAACTTGTATACTTACATTTTAGCCTACATTTATGCCACTAATGCATTGAAAATGAGTGAAGTCGAGGCCATACGGTCGCTATATAGGAAAAGGTGTACATTTATATCTGTTTACATTTATGTGGCGCGTCAGTAATTTTCAGGACGCTGCGTGGCACCAGAAGTCCGGTGCTGATAGCCCCAGAGACGGAAGAAGGAAAGAACAATTAGAAGTTCAGGATAATTATGTTCTCGCAAAGGCTATGCGCTGAGCGTTGCTGGATGAGCTAGAAAACATGGTCCATCCTTCTGTCAACAGGAGCACATCCTTCTGTCAACAGGAGCACGCTCTGTCTGGTTTACTTTGAGCTGCACTGCATCAGCAGGTACTGCTGCAGAAGTTGTACCATACGCTGTCACAGCAGCGGTGCATGCATATCAGTTTAAAGCTACAATTGAATTTTCCAGTTGAAAAACGTAAGATACTGTAAAATTCAAGTTAAATATTTTTCTTTCATTTTCAAATCAACATTAATCATAAAACAGAATCACTGTTCAAACGTTATTGCCTAACATCGAGAGTAGCCTACTGTAACAGAAATCTTCATACAGCGCCTTCACTGAGAGAAACTAATTCAATTATTTAAATGAAAAACATGTACTGAAATTAGGAAATCGAGGCACCAATCAACCAGTGCCCAGCCATGTTGGAAATCATTCAGCTGTGAACAATCTCAGCTGTGAAAATCATTTAACAGTTAAGGTACATTACCTGTGCAGTAGCATTTTATCACCTCTCAAGTAACCTGCCTTTCCTAAATTTAAGTGATCTGAAAGGCTTGAAAATGGCGCTAATTAGCGTCAAATTAAATATACAATTACAAAACAATGCTGACACACATAAAAATGAAATTTTAAAAATTCTTTCTCAGCCATCATCAATTTCTACCTTAATGACATCAGTGCACCTCAGAAGTTCCACCAATTCAAAATACTATCTAAGCAAGGTTTAACCGGTGACAATCACACTATCCAATAAAAATACCAATGCACAAAAATTCTTTGGAACCTATAAAACACGATATGCAGAATTGTTCAATGTCTATATAATCACACAGCTTAATTTTCCTTTATTTCGATTTAAAGGGTAAGGTAAGGTAGGGTCGATGTCATTGGCCCTGGCAGGCATAATATGGCGTTAAACAACGGAAACTACTTAGACACTTAAATCGCCCTTTCTGACATTATATATACTGTAATTCATTTTCGTTCAATCACCAGAAAATAGATGCATCATAAGGTAAGATGGGGTCGACGTCAATGGCTCTGGCAGCCATAAAGATATCAATAAACAATGGAAACTACTTTGAGTTCCATCTCAAAATGAGAACGAGAAACGAATTAGAGTACAGACAATCAAATTCTGTCTTGTTCAAACGAGCAAAAAATCTACAACGAGGACGTCCTAGGCGCAAACTTCCCAAATAGGTGAATGATGCAATATTGGTTGGCCAGTTAGCAGTTAGCACAGACACCAATCAACCAGTGCACAACCATGCTGGAAATCGTTCAACTGTGAAAATTCCGTCAGCTGTGAAGAACCATTCATTTGAAAAAATTAGATAGCTGGGAAGAATAAACAAGTGTGAAGAAGATTTTTTCCGCTGGAAAAACTATTCCGATCAGAAAAATCCTTCAGCTGGTGTAAAATACTTGCGACACCATCCAACGTGTCCAAACAATGACAAGAAGAATTGTGGCAGACACAAAAAACATAACAATCGCAATTAATCCAGGCGATATGACCTTCAGCAGCTGAAACTTTGAAATCAGTCCAAACATAAATGAGAATCCTTTGCGGATGGAAACTTTTGACGAACACTGAAGCATCAGTCTAAGCAGAGCAGCCACCCACGTCAGAAAATGCTTCTGTAATTCTCTGCAGCCAAAAGAAAATGCGTTCATTTAGCTCATCTGTCCTAACTCACTTATGCACTCGAACTTGAAATCTATTTTTTATTGCAATCCTCCAGTGTAGTATGATCCCCAATGTGGTTTACTTGAGTCAACCATCGACTGAGCATCGACAATAGCAGCACTACAGAAGTTAATAGATTAGATTAGCCGCGTGGTTAGAGTCCTCAGCTTGTAACGCAGAGAGTATGGGTTGGAGCATCATATGTTGCGGTTACTGTCTAGGGTCCTTCACTCGAAGTTGATCAGCGCCACTGACAGATGTAACGTTATTAAAATGTGGCGCTTAATAAATGCAGAAATAATAATAATCAGATTTAGCTCATCTGCTTTCATTTGCTTATCCACAGGAATTGTGTTTATTTTTAACTGGGCCTCTCCAACAGCTTATGATTTCTGACTACTGTTTCATTCCAGCCGATCGCTGAACTGTGCATTATGAAAACGGTGCTATCATAAGCTGTTTCAGTTCGCTTACCCACCACCCCTTGACCTCTGGTTTCTCTGACTTACCAGATATCGACTGGGCTTCTCTAATGGATTATGATTTTGTCTGTGAGCTCACTTAAGGTGACCATCGATTGATGCTCTGTGCATTATGATAACTGTGCTGTGAATGCACTAGATTTGAGTAGATTAGGTAGAAGTCATCAGATTACATTTAGCAAAAGTCTGAAGACGGGAAGGCCTTCCCTCAAATGGTTTTACATGATGATCATAATCATGGTGCCAAATTTCCTAAACTTAAAGAACATGAATTAGTTTGTGTATTATCACATGTAATATAATGTACCTGAACATATTTATAGCACCCTTTATAAGTACCGCTTAAAGGTGGTGTTTTTCACAAGCCTGAATGATGATAGAGTTTAATAAGAACAGCTTGTGGTAATTACGGTAAGTTTAGGGTATACTGAGAGGCAATATCAGTTACATTGTTAACTAATAAAGTAAATAAACATCAGATTTAAAGAAAAGGTAAAAATTCTAAAATTACTAATAACTTAATATTTTCTGAATAATGACAGGAAAATTTCAAAATCTGTACTGAACCTGCGATATTGCAAACTGGTTTGCGCTTTCTGGTCCAAACGGGAGTTTGGCTTCAAGTCTGCCGAAACATCCATGCCGACATCTTTCTTTGATGTTCCGCCCTCTTTATTTGATGTGCCGCAATCTTCCTTTGATGTGCCGCCGTTAGGAGCAGTTTGATCTTCACGTTTCACAGCTTCTGCATCTGACCTTGAGTCATCATTCCTTGCTGGGAGATTACGGTTCTGTCTATTTTGGAAAACAGTAAATCCCCAGCTGTATTCCTATTAATTTCGTTACTTACTAGCCACTCACGCATACCTTCTGAAGAATCATCCGTTTCTTCCCATTTGCCACAGGCTGTGAAAGTACCTGCCAAAAACTATCTCGAGTTTGAAAACTACCCCTGCATCCCTCGGTCAAACGCAAAAGTATTTCATACATTATTCTACCTCTCCTTGTACCTGCAGCCGCTCTCCCTGGCAAGCGCAAAGAAAATATTTTGTTGTCATATTATTCGCGAGCTGGCGCCAGCCTTATATGTCCCCTTCTTTAAAGTTACTAAATGGGCCACGGTATGAATGCAAGAATACATACTTACATATATACATAAATGGATACATACAAGTACATACATTCTGTGCTGCCTGCCACTGCACAACTAATCACCCGTAAAAAGTGTAACCACATCACTGAAACTCTTGTGATGAACTCCCTGGGCCTCCCATAAGCTACCTTAGCAAATACAAGAGTTTCGTGCAAGTGTATAGAGTACAGAATAGGATGTTCACCTGTTCAGCTGTGGATTCCGAATGGAACCTCTTGCAACGATGGAGTCATCGCAACTATTCACCAGGTTATCTTTACTAAACAACAAAGACTGAGACTGAAGAGGAGGAGCAGGCGACGAAGTACTACAACTATCCTGTAACAAACATATCCACAATATATGTGTAATGCATATATGTATATTACAACTTATGTATATATACAACTTATGCATATCATATATAGATATACACATAAATATAAAACAGTGAATTCTTATATAACTTGGATCCCATATTAATTCACCTTTATGTGGTGACCTCGCTGTAAAGGCAACCGACAAGCCTCATAAAGACAGACAGAGAAACAGGCAGAGACAGAAACAGAGACAGACAGAGAGACAGACAAAGAGACAGACAGAGACAGACAGACAGTGAAGGCAGAGAGAGAGAGAGAGAGAGAGGGTGGGAGGCAGGTAGGGAGACTGTTCTACAGGGGTTTAACAACTTCCAGTGTACCATCTTTGACATGAATATGCGACAAGTTAAGATTTGCAGAAAAAAGTGGGAACTAAAGAAAGTTGGAGAAAGTTGTTAACTTCCATCACTGATTCACACAATCTCCCACTGAAGATACTTTTAACCCATACACTTCTCCTCATGTTTTTAAGTTTAACACACTGGTTTAGACTCTCCCACTGAAAATGGTTTAGACTACCTCCCATTGAAATGATACACTCACTCAATACACTTTCCCTCCTGTATATAAGTCATCAGTGGTTGCTGCCAACCACACAAATGAGAATCCTTTACTGATGGAAACTTTTGACGAACACTAAAGCAACAGTCTAAGCAGATCAGCCAGTGCTTCAGTGATTCTCTGCAGCCAAAAGAAAATGCTACGTTCATTTAGCTCATTTGCTCTAATTCACCCACTCTAACAAATCACACCCTGTGGCCTTTTCAAAACCCGATGCGAAAGAACACTACTTACTGACACTTGCAAAGATGTGTTCCTTAGCAGTCTGGGGCTTTTAGCCATTAATGCTAGGCTGATTCTGCGAAGACTGCCCTGAAATATTACAAATCGCAAAGGTAAATCAGCAATCTCAAAATTCAATGCATCCAAAACAAATCATAGAGTTACATAAATCAAAGTTACATAAATCAAAATCAATTAAAAATCACTAACCATACCAAAGAAAGACTTGCAGTGTCTGTGCCTTTATTTACAATGATCAATATATGTGGAATTCAGTACTACCCTTCTCTATTGGTTATCAAAGACCAGCTGTCTACTCGTGCTTCATAGGTGAATTTATAAGTTACAGCCATAAAAATATCTGACTAACAACAACAACAACAACAACAATAGTAGCAGTAATAACAGAAATAATAATAATAAAGTTGGTTCCTTGTTGACGTATCTCCTCATATCATTTACAAAGTCTCTTCCCTCTTCTGTGCGTGCATCAGGGGCCTTTCGGAGGTTCCCAAAAGGTGCTATATAAATGTTCAGAAACACATAATGGCATATTTTGAAATTCATCCCCTAAGGAGGGCATTTCTGTGACAGCTGGGCATGGAGGAGGTGATTCTCATTGGAGTCAATTGTCGTATTTTAACATTTAAATAAGCAGATTTCGTATTTCTCAAAGAAGATTTACATTACGTTATCAGTCATCTGGACATTTATAAAAGCGTCTTCTAAGCATCCCCTCAAAGGCACTCCTTGCCAGCGATACTGGCCACCAAGTGTCCTGCACTTAGACACAAATCTCTAATATTTACGTTCATTCAAGTTTAAACCAAACAAGTTTTGTCTTGGAGTACACTTAGATATGTCACTCCTTATCTTTGCTGCCTAACTCGTGTATGGCGGTCAACATATAAAAACAGCCGCACTATCTTGCGGAAGGTATGATAGAGGTCAGATGATACAACAACGTTTATGTGGCCCCTTTAAATAATACAAGCTCACTAATTTGGCCCACAACTTCGTTGGTTGCAGCACCTTCATGCGGCTGTTATGTTTTATAAGGTAAAGGACATTAGGATGCACAAACTGTCATATCTTGATGTACTCTTAAGTTCCTTGCTTAAACTACTGTCAGGTTTTTTCTTTGTCTTGAAACTGACCAACAAGATAGAGAGTGCACTTATTAGTAAATCTTACACACTTTGTAACCTTAATTTACCATTTACCATGTCAATTACTAAAACAACAAAAGATGGTTACATATGAAACAAAATGCCACAAAAAGACAACAACAAAACAAATAAGAAAACAGAAAAAAGGAAAACTTTTTAAATGTAAACTAAGTTATGTAAAATCAACCAAATAAAAACAACGATGACTCCAATCAAATCAAAATAGTCAACAAAGATCATTCTTCACGGTCATCAAGTCTTGTATAAATTAGACTTGGAATTAAAAAATTTCCAGAATACAGTCAAAACAAGACAAGAGAACTACAAGATCTGACTACAGAGGGCCAGGCAGAAGTTCTACTTGATCGACAGAGAAGAACATTGCCTTACTTCTGATCCGCCGTCGAACCATTCTAGTCAGAGGTTCCTTATTGCCGACAGAACTATTCAATTCCTGGATTTATGTGAGAGCATTAAAATGGGAAAAACACCAGAAACATTGAGCAGAAGGCAAAATATGAATTCGTGCTCTTACATCTGACTGAATAATCAACTCAGTTAAGGTAAGGTAATGTAAGGTAAAGATAAGATAAAGGTAAGTTAAGGCAATGCAAGGTTAAGGTAAAGTAACGTAAGGCAACACAAGGTAAGTCCCCGTGAAGGTAAGCTAAGCTAGGTCACTTAAGATAAGTTAAAGTCCCAGGCGAGGTACGGCAAGGTATACTGAGAATGCTAAGGTAAGGTAAGGTAAAGCAGGGTAAGGCAAGGCAAGGCAGTCTATTATCTCTTTTTCAAGAAAACATTTCCAAGGATCATTTTGGATACTTTACTCATCACGATAAACCCACAAAATGTATTATAGGAACTTTACCCTGATGGATCATAGGTGTCCAAGGGTGCAGATGGGTGAAGCATTGGTTAAGAGCTCTTGAATATTGAATTAGTATTTCAGTTACAATTATTTTCAGCCTACTAACTTCTACCTGTGATTAGTACTTAACTCACCTTGCCAGGCCCAACCGTTCCAAAGCTTGCTCTCTCAGTTACTTTACTGCTCCCTGCAATAAAAATTAAATTCTTAAAATTTAAAATTTTAAGGGTTGGGCGAGGGGTTAGGGTTTAACTGAATGCCCACACTATTACCACGGGTAATCACGAGATAAAAAGAATTCAAAAGAGAGGAAGAGAGCGAAAGTGGAGGAAGGGAAGAAGGGAGCGAAAATGGAAGAAGGGACACAATAAACACACATATGCACGCACATACCGAAACACACTAAAACACACATACACACTGTATACAAAATATACCATGATTATCGATAATTATGTTTACATAGTTATGCGTTATTTTCGACATGACGCTTTGATCCACTGTCTTAGAAGCCTATATTTAAAATCTTAGTCTAAACACAGCACCAATTTGTACCAAATGTTCACAAATACGAAACATACATAGGCCATATGCTAAACACTGAATTATTTTCAAGGATACGTATATAACTGGACACATAGCCATGAATATATGTCAATTAGAAGCCTGTATGTATATTAGCCTGTGCTTCACTGGAGGCACACACACATACACATACAAACACACACGCACACACCTGCACACACACACACCACATGCCCACATACACGATATCGTAACCGCATATCATGTATTCATGTATCACCTCTTCAAGAAAACCCATCAGATGTGGCTAAAGACAGGCAATGGAAAGACAAAAATCTCATGTCACAAGTTGCAGGGCATCCTGTGCTAGAATACATGCAAACATATGAGGAGGAACTGATGAACTTCACGTTCATAATGGCATCTGATTGTTTGAGTTAGTATAGCGAGTGTCTATGATTAGTTTCTCTTGAAGCAGAGCTACATAAATTTCCAATTATAATTACATTTACACACAAATATTCTCATCAGTGTTACGTAAACTCTGAACACATGCCTGGTGTCTCTGCTCCATCTTGTTTGGTTTCATTATGAGATTTTCTACAAACAAAAATAAACAAAATTTAAACTCCTTCCTTCCTGTTTTCTTTTCCTTAAATCTAGTTACACTGGCTGCACTCACTGTGACGGGGCGCTAGTGGAACAGGAATTTGAAATCTTAATGGTCTGGTGGAGTTTCAACCACATCACGTGATGAGATTACATTCAATTCATCATAATGGTTCTTTGCTGTTTGCGTTGATTAGCATCAGTTAAAGGTTGTGCATTTGTTCGCTGGTCACTCGGTTTTAGGAGGTATTCTAATGTAATCTAATGACTTCCAAAGGTAGCTTCAAGTGAAACCTCAGTCAAAAATCGTAATCCATTTGAGAAGCATAGTCAGAATTCAACAGGTCAAAGAAACCAGAAGTCAGGCTATATACACTGGGTAAGCAAATTGAAACAGGTGAGTCTTAAGTCTAACTTTTTATAACATAATAGAATTCGCAGTGAATTCACAGAATGTAGTGAATTCACCAGCCACCGAGAATGCCACAGAGTCCAACGCTGCCCTGATGCTAGGCACAATATGAGTCAAGGTCACTGGTGCAAGGCACAACAAGAGTCAACTTATCCACTGAGTGCAATATTTGATGGTATGAGGGGTAGCAAGGAGCAGATCGAATGATCCCTTGTGTGATCGGATGATCCACTGTGTGTTTGTTGTTCTATGTCTAGTTTTCCTCCTCAGACGTCTTAGTTTTCTCTGCATTCGTCTCACCTGGCCTCCTGTAGTTCTCTGTGCTCCGTCTCGTAGGCTCGTTTCAAATTCTCGACATGTTCTAACATCGTTTCGATGACCTGACTAACGCGTAACTCCTGTTCAAAGACAAGAAAAATCTAGAAAAAACTAAAGTAGGCCTAATTAATTAAAAGTAACAGTCTCACACTAAAAGTACGTACTGTTTGGCCATAAAAAGATCAAGAAACATTTTCAACCTACCCTAAGTCAAACCTTTTTATTTCTGTTAGGCATCCATCATGCAGCGCCTCTGTAAGGTTCTTAAAGGCACTATATAACTATCCAGGGTGCAATTTGCAGCTGATAAAAGGGAAGTATTCTCCTCATAAGTTCAGAATAGTCCCATTAAAGATGTATGTTTTCCACACATTTCACTCCTGCCCAATAGGGATTTCCCACCTCTGGTTCAGACTTCCTCCCACTGAAGGTGCAATTTCGCTAGTGTCTCCACTGCTGAGAACCATAATATAACATAACATACTGTATAAGAAGAGGACCATTTTGCCTGTATCTTTTGTTGAGCCGATTTCTAACACAAATATCTATGTTTTTCCAACAAAGTATGTACTTCACTAGTGTATGTCCACACTTATTGCGAGTCATATACAAAAATTGTTGCAGGGAAGTCTAGACCTGAAGATTAGGCGATGAGCCTAAATCCACACTTTTAGACTAATTCTCAACACTATTTTTAAGAAAGCACAGGGGTTTTAAGTGGCTGAGGAGACATTTACTCCGCGTTACAGCCACTGTAAATTACTGGGAATGCTCAATAGCCGATCGTTCCTAGCTTCCTATCGTTCCTAGCTTCCTCTTTAAAGCTGTGATAGTGTCCACTGAGACAGTACTATCATCCAAAGCACACCCTGGCTATACCGTTAGGATTCAAAACTTAATGCTAGCCAGCCTAATCATCTAGAGGTGGCTACTGGACGGCGCTGACCTGTTGAACGGCTCCGTGGAGCTCGGCCCGACCCGACATCCGTGTGATCGACTTTTCAAGGACGTCCAAATGCGTCTGGATTTTCGCAAAGGTCTGATGCGCCGACTGACCGCTGTTGCACGACTGATTGAGAACCTGTCAAAAGATAATTCATCTGCCATCAGTCATCGACATCTGGGTGATAACTCGCACAAAGCACCAAGCGACTTCATTCATTCATTCAACCATTCACTCATTCATCCAACCACTAATTAATTAATGAATTCAACCATTCATTTACTGATTGAAATCCTTTATTCCTTCATTTGTGCATATGCACATATACACCCGTCCATTCGTTCCTTCACTCATTAGTTCATTCATACACTCACTCATTTGTTTAATTGTTGGATAATTAAATTGCTGAGCGTTCATCAACCAAGAAACCGAGGAAGCCCAAACCTGCACTATCCAATTTAAGAACTAAGTTTCATAGGAAGCGTGATACTGATTGACAAGAAGCAGCAGATTATAACGGCGCTATAGAAGTTATTAGCTTAGCGTAGTTTAGAAATGATGGTGATGACGACTGATTATAGGTGATATGACAGGTAGGTAGCTGTGATGCTCCTGGCAAGTGGAGTGATATTCTTGCTTTGATTCCGTCTTTGAGGCCTTCCAGTTCCTTCTGGATGTTCTGTTCCGCAATGTCTCTCGCTCTCAAATGCAGTTCGATCCGTTTGTCGAGTGTCTCGCGATCGGTCTTGAACGCCAGCGCAAGGCTCGTGAACTTCTCCTGCACCAGATCACATGCACACACATTGCGACCATTAAGCACAGCGAACAGCAGATTACCACAGACAATATACACATTGAATGTTGTGCATAACATGACCATTATGAATGCGTGTTCTGTCTGTCAGTCTAAACGTTATGGGCATTGAACAAGATATTCGTCATATCTAATCAAATTCTCAATATTTTTAAAATCATTTTGCCAAGCAGCATTTACACTTCGTTCCCTATACTGCGGCATTTATTCTTCGTTCTCGGTTACGTTACGTCACTATATAAGAATGTGAAGAAAATGTAAAGAATACGAAGAAGAATGTGAAGGATGCAAACAAGATGAAGAATGTGACGAATGTGATAAACAAGAACGCGAAGAATATAAAAAAGCACAGAAGAAGAAAAGAAGGAGGAGAAGAAAGAGAGGAATAAGAGGATGAAGAACACAAAGAACATGAAGAACACAAAGAAGAAGAATGTGTAGAAGAACATGAAGAAATAGAACTTGAAGAAGTAGAAAAATGCAAATAATTGACAAGAATGCAAAGAAGAACATGAATAAGAAGTATGCAAAGAAGTAAAAGAACAAGAAGAAGTTCCTTTTAAAAGCTACCACTGACAGACAGCCACCGGTACAGAGTGTCAGCAACTTCATTCATTATCCTCAGCCCAGGCTCAGCGTGTAAGAGCAAGTGGCCAGTCCTCTTTCCTTTCCAGTCTGATCTTCCCACCAACAGTGTACGGTCAACGTGTTCATTCTGCAACACAGTTCGACGGGGCGTAGGTGGAGCAGAAACCTTGAAACACCTTTTTGGTCTGAAGGGGATTTTAAACCTAACCTCTCCGTTAATAGTCTCGCACGCTAACCAGTAGACCACTGCGCACTCCCGGCAAAATAAATTGCTTAAAAGGATTCGTAGTAACAGGAAAGAACCCATTAACTGAAACAATTCTAGCGGGGAATCAAAACACGTTCGGGTTGATGAACGACGCTTTTCATCTTGTTAGCTTCCGTCCTGCGCTGTCAACGAAACTAGTTCAGCTGGCAGTAAATCGCGAAAATCACTCAGACTGTTGGTAATGTCCGAGAACATCATTACAGCCTGCCTCTCTCTCTCTCTCTCTCTCTCTCTCTCTCTCTCTCTCTCTCTCTCTCTCTCTCTCTCCCCACTCTCTATTTTCTTTCCCCTCTCTTTCTTTCCCTCTCTCCACTCTCCCCTCTCTCTCTGTTTCCTCTCTCCTCTCCTCTCTCTACTCTCCCCTCTCTTTCCCTCTCTCTCTTTTTCTCTTCTGCCCCCTCTCTTTTTCTCCTCTCTCTTCGTTCTTTCCCCTCTTCTCTCCCTCCTCTCTTTCCCTTCTTCTCTTCCTCTCTGCTCTCTCTCCCCTTTCTATCTCTCTCTTTCTCCTCTCTCTCCTCTCTTCTCTTCTGCCTCTCTTCTCTCCTCTCCTCTCCCTCTCTCCTTTACTTTGTCTGTCTGTCTGCCTCCTCAAACCTTTTTTTACATGAATACAACATACTGTATATATATATGTATTGGTGTAAAATATTATAGCATATACACACACATAAAATGTCTATACATGTATATGTAATGGTATATAATGAACTACATTCAGTCTATATATGTATACATGTATATATATAAAACCGAGGAAAAGAGAACATTGTACACATAAACAAATAAAAACACAGAGAATGTATCACATGATAACATTCAGATAAACAGACAGACTGAGAAAGAGACAGAGAATGGCGGAGATTGAGTAAGGAAGACAGCAATACAAAACAGACTTGTTGCCGGTGAGATGTCCAGACAGACAGTTAGTCAGACACAGACAGACAGACAGACACACAGACAGACACACACACAGACGCAATTAACTACAGGCTGGTTCGTAAAAACGAAGGAACGCACGGGGAAATGCAGTAACGACCAGTCCAGTTGAGAATCACAGAGACGTATGAAGGCGGTGCCACCTGATCGTGATTTTTAGAAAGGGCACAGCTTCGTCTTTAAAGAGAAGCACATGTTGGATATGTAAATCACATGTTTCCATGACTCTGTAACTGTAATTAAGTAGGCGGAATCCGCATAAACAACACATTCCTTCAACACTATTTCACCGGAGACTTTTGCACTCTCAGAATTTAATGGAAGCCCTGCACCTCTCCTTGTTTTGCTTGTATGCGTCGTCTTTGCATGTGCCTTTACATGTGTGCTTGTATGTGCCTTTACATGTGTATAATGATGGTGATATGACAATGATGCAGACTGTGTATAACACTGACAAGGTACACAAGCAACCCAGGGTCTTTCCCTGTTTAGACTGTATTCGTATCCTCGATATGTGATTTCAAACAGTTCGACATTGATGCGACATATGTCGGTTTTACATGACAGGTGGGTCCTGAGATTCAAACCCGGGTCGCAGAGGTGAAAAGCAGACGCTCGGCCCACGCGCTACTGGCCAGGTTAGCTCATTGGTTAAAGCGTACGTCAATGCGCATCTGCGCAGAGGATGTCGTTTCGCATACCGATAGAAGCTATATTGTAGAGATTTTAATCTCGGGCTAGCACGGTCTGTACACGGGGACCTTAACTGGCGTGGCGCTCATTGAAAAGGGCAGCGGTGGCTAAGGATCGCACCCAATTAATTCATTGAAAAATGAGTAGGGTAGAGGCCACACCGTCGCTACATAAAACAGTGTACATTTACATTTACCTATCTTAACCCAGTTTAGATGGACCATTAAGCAATAATGCAAGCACAAATGACGTCGAGATACATTAGAGATACTACTGGTTGGCTATGAAAGCGACCCGTGAATGTCTTCATCACAAAACACTAATGCATTTTATTTGATCGCAAATGAGTGAGGTCAATTCAGATATCCGGTTGTAGTCCTTCATTCCATTACATCTTGAATTGGAACTGCTGACACTGATGTTATCAGCAACGCAGATAAACCACTCCGCCACGACAGCACTTCCTTTCTCCTTCAGGCACTACCAGCCCCGCCTCCACTTCTACAGTACTTCTTTCACCTTCTCCTCCTCTTCCTTCTCCTACTTTTTATCTTGATCGTCATTATCTTAATCCTCCTCTTCCTTTTCCTTCTTCTCCTCCTCCTCCTATCCCTCCTTCTCCTACTCTTCTTTCTTCTCTTTATCGTCTTCGTTTCCTCCTCCTCTCCCTCCTCCTCCTCCCTCCCTCCCTCCCTCCCTCCTCCTTCGCATCCTCTTTCGCTTTATCGTTCTCAGTCTCACCATCTATCGTTCTTCTCTTCCATCTTTTCCTTTTGTTCCATATTCTCTCTTCTTCCGCTTTGGCGTTCCCCCACACGCCACAACTCCCCAGATCTGCCCCCGCCCGAACAACGTAACCCCAACTGTTTATCTCAAACACAAGGGCACAATATTCGGGTTCGATTCGACACTCCGTGATTAAACCAGCTGCCAACTTGACCTCCCCTTCTGCAGAAGTGCAAGTGCGGCCATAACAGAAAACAGTCATCCACGCGAGTGTATGTGAGCGAACCGAAGAGGACGAGTTTCCATGGTTGCTACCGTTACCTTTATCATTACTGGCAGTTGATGGGTTTCAAAGTCTTTTACCTTTACCTTTATCCAATTAATGACAGCTAATCGGTTCCCTTTGCCTTTATCCATTTGGTGTTTCAAAGTGCTTTACTGTTACCTTTTTAAGTTTGTAGGCCTACCTTAGTCTACTAATTGGCTGGTAAACCTGGACCGCTTACATGGCGTACGAATTAGGCTTAGTGGACCAACCAGATGTTTGGACCATCCGACTGGTCTACATCAGACCATTCATCTTGTCTTGTCTTTTCTTGAACCGTCCTCGAGCCGAGGATTGGCTGCACAACGGACGGTTGTGTGCCATCTGCTTCTGTCCCTCGTCTCCTGTAATAACTGGTCGAACTTTAATTGAGTCCACAACTTCATGTTATCTATCCATATCATCTTGGGTCTCCCCCGAGCTAGGGATCCAAGAACTGTGGGCCTTGGATGAGCTCTTTCCCTAGGCAGTCATTCATCTTTATGCGTGTAAAAGATGAGGTGGTGAAATACAGAACTAGCAACAGCAGTCTATTACCGCCTTTCCAGGCCACTTCTCTCAACAAAACGTTTCTCCGATTTCACACCAGTGAGTATACAGTACGAGCCTAGCCACCAACGTAGAATATCCACTTTTACCAGTTATCGAATTTCGACCTAGGTTCTTCAACGGATTATGAGTTTTGACTTCAGTTTCACTTGAACCGACCATCAGCTGCCTTGTGTATTTTTATAACGGCGATAAAGAAGTCATTACAATAGATTAAAAAGAAGAAAACGAAGAACAGGAAGAAGAAGAAAAAGAAGAATCCAAAGAAACCGAAGAATCCAAAGAATCTAAAGAAAAATCCAAAGAATCTGAAACAGAATCCAAAAAGACTCAAAAGAAGAATCAGAAGAAGAATCCCACGTAGGTGAATCCCATGAGTCCAAAGAAAAAGAATCCCAAGAAGAATCCAAAAAGAAGAATCAAAAGAATCCAAAGAAGAATCCAACAAAGAATCCAAAGAAGAACCCAAAGAAGAAGAACCCAAAGAAGAAGAATCCAAAGAACAAGAATCCAAAGAAGTAGAATCCAAAGAAGAAGAACCCAAAGAACAAGAATCCAAAGAACAAGAATCCAAAGAATCCCAAGAAGAATCCGTAGAAGAGAAATCCTAAAGAAAAATCAGAAACTGAAGAAGCGAACTCCTGAAGAAGAATCCAAAGAAGACGAATCCGGAGAAGAACAGTCCCTTAAGCCAACCTTTGCGAGGCAGCCAAGGTTGTAAGGCGTTAGCCAACTTAATTTTTCTCATCTTCGACATGTGAGGGCGATTGGCGAGCCCTTTCCTTCGCCGTCTGTTCTTTAAACCGACAGGGTACTGCTGTCAGTGTTCTCATTTTATAGCCGAGTTAGCAAGGGGTGCAGCGGGAGCAGAGATCTCGAAACATCTTTCTATCCTAAAGAAGAAACATCTTTCTACCCCGGGGGGATATACATTCACTTGTGTCTGCTTAATCCAGATACTACTTCAAAGACTTCGGCCACAAAACCCCATAGAAATCCAGAAGTACTCGCAAAACCGGGGCCCAACCGTCCTCGGGGCTACCTTCGGCTACCTTCCTACCTCCCCAAGTTTCTGCTTCTGACATGATTGCATTATAGGCCTTGAGCAATATTCGTGTTGTCACTGGTTGAGCTGTCATCCAGAGTCGACATCCAGTGATTTTTGATCACAGATTCTCATTTGGCGGCCGTCAGCAACGCTGATGAGGTACAGCAGGATGCCACGACTTCTGACGACAGCCATTCGCTTAGCTGAAATCCGATTTAAGGTTCAGTGACGCCTTTCATCGTCGATAAATTTACAAGAAAAACTAATAACAGAAATTCATCAAGTTGACTTGCCCCAATAAAATCAGTCATATAAAGTCACTGCATAAATTCATCTGACAAATTTCCATTAGAGAAATTCATTTTGAAAATTCACCAGTGAAATTCATCCAAGAATTTCAAAATAGAAATTCACCAGAGAAACTGCCCATGAAATTCTTCCTGGAAATTCACCAGAGAAATTCACCTCTGAATGGTGTAGCAATCAATTTCCTGACTTCAAAAACAATAACAACCCGTAATCGTAATCTCCAAATTTCTAAAGCGCTACTTAAAAGCTAAGCGCAGGCACCAGCTTATTCACAAGCGCTTCGACAAGTCACTGGGGGTCGTCCAAAGATGCCATGTCAAGAACAAGTCCGGTTGCCAGAGACCAGAGAGAAGGGGGAAAGGACCTGTTAGGGTGGGTTGTGTTTAACAAACATTGTCAACAAGAGCAACACGAAAAACAGGGAGAACATAACCCACCTCTGATTCTTGCAACGAAATATCTTCAGGGCTAAAACAAAAAAAAATAGAAGTTGCTGATTTGTTAACATGCAATTTTTTAAAAGTAACTGTAATTCTAATCGCAAATTGATATACCGCCACTTCAAGAGAAGCTCCCTAGGGAGTGCAAATGCAACACATGACATTCAAAATAAACTCAATCCAATCATTTTATGTGGCTCTAGTACACCAAACAGAAGGCAGATTACCGTAGTGTATTGCTAGTCCCCTTATTTCGTCTAATCTATCGACAATAGTCGGGCATTTGTTAACACATCAAACGTCCATCAACTGAGCGAGGAATTGACAATAGCACAGTCCTGGGATTGAAGAACATTTTGATTAAAGTGCAACATGACAACAGCATCTGCCACAGGGCCAACCTTAATTACTGATCCCATGGCTTGAGAAGAAATCACTTTCCAATGACATGCCAGGATTCGAATCTAATCTAATCTAATGACTTTTATATTGCCGTTATCATAATGCACAAGAAATCAGTCAATGGTCACTTCAAATATAACTGTAGTCAAAATCATAATCCCTTGGAGAAGCCCAGTCGAAATCCGATATGTCAGGGAAACCAAAGACAAGATACAGCGTGTAAGCAAGTTGACAGATGAGTTTCAACTTTCAGTCAGATTTAAATACCTAACACTATGAAGAAAGGTCCTTCATAAAAAATTTACCACCCCAGTTACAGTAATTTTAGGCTCGAGATTTCTGCAGAGCTCAAAGAAAGCTAAGTCATGGCAACCAGCTTATTCACAGGCGCTCAGTCAAAACAAAATCGATAGGCAGGAAGGGTTCGGTTCCTGGTCAAGATTCAAGGGTCAGACACGCTGGCGGTTAGAAGGCTACGGTAGATGGTGTTTGGAATTGGAGTGGCAAAATAGATAACGGGAAGAGGAGGAATCAGAACAGGATTTGTGGCATAGGGGTATTTTTAGTTTTGAGTGAAAGACCTCATATAAACTGCAAAGGGAGAAGTGTTGGATGAGTTCGAATGATGGGTCAGATAACTGTCGTAATTCTGGCCGACTTTAACCCTGTCCAAATTTATAAAGCCACAAATCACTTTTAAAGGTCACACTTGGATTCAAACACCAGACAGTACCGCGAAAGGCCTAATAAACAACCACCACTTAAAAGGCAATACATTAAGCATTTGGGTAACTAAGTAATTAATCCCACGTACAGTACTTTAAATCTACCCAGTTTTATAAAGTCACAAATGACTTTCAAAGGCCATACTCAGCTGGATGCAAGCACACACAAGCACAGAAACAAAGACAGACAAAGGAGACGAAAGCCCTTTAGGAAAACAGCAAACCACGCCCCATGCAGTGTTTTAAAGCCAGTCCAAATTTATACAAGGTCTTTACCAACAAGGCTCCATTTCTATCGTCGGCGGCTCCATAACATTAATGATAAGATTCGAGTGTCTAAAGAATAACACGGAACCAGTCCAACGTAAATTACTGAAAAGAACAAGGCTAGTCACTGTTATTCCAACGCTCTGCATCTCGAAGTTGTCTAGCTCAAGAAGTTCAGACTAAACCTCGAGTGAAGGAAGACTTGTGTCTGTTCTCATCTCCCTAACTTACACAGAGCCAGCCACACTCTTAAACGCAGTGTCTCAAAACATCAGGCATTACTGTGGCCAAGATGCTCACAGACATCAAGTGTCTGGTAATAAACTCTTAAAAGCAATGTTTGGAAAAATCAGACACTAATGTGGTGGTTCATTCAACATGGGGGGCCTGCTATTCATCCTGCTCAAACTTCCCACTCCGAAGTGATACACGTGCTTTTCATTTCCAACGCTAAAGGCTTAAGCAATGCCACTCAGATGTTTATCTAGAGACGCAGTCTACATCAACTTAGGAAGTTTATTTACATCAAAGCCATTGAACAACAGGACTCGAAGTCTAGACATCTGAATTAGTGCAGTGGCAACAACGACAATAACTTACAATATCACTAGCGGTGGTGGTGGTGGTAGTGGTGGTGGTGACGGCGGTATTAGTAATAATAGAAGTTGTAGTAACAATAATATTACAACAATAGTAATAATAATCGTAATAGTAATGCCAATAGTTATGATCCTGATGCTGATGACGATGATGATGCTGCTGCTGATGATGATGACAAAATTTACCCCTAGGATCAGCAGTGGACGATCCAAAAGCTTACAAAGGAGGGGAGGAAGGTCCCATTTCTTACAACCAGTTTACCAGTGATCTTTTATACTTTCTAAGCTTAGTATGTAACCGTCATCCTAAACTCTAACCAACCTAAGGTCGCTAAACCAATAACTTGCCTCCTCAAAAATTTTCAGATCGGGAGGGGGCCAAGAAGGCCATGCCTCACTCACCCTGGATCCGCCAGTGCATGTAGCCAAAAGCAATAACCATTTTCACCACGGACGCAGGCAAAGAGGAGAAGTACGAGGAGTCGGAGAAGGAGCAAAAGAAGATAGAGAGGGAGGAGAAGGAGCAGGACGAAGAGGATGAAACAGAGCAGGAGGAGAAGCAGAACTGCTGACATATATAAGAAGAGAAGAAGAGGTGGAAGAGTACGAAAAGGAGGAGGGAGAAGAAAAACAGAAGTGGATGGCAAGAAGGCGTAGGACGATGACCAAAAGAGACCTTGGCCTCGAGACAGACGAAGACCAGCATCTCATTACATCGACATGACGTCATTCGAGGAGCACCCTTTGGCGCATTCCGTAGGCAGAAAATCGAGTAGGAAGCGACGCTTCATCAGATGGACTTTCGCGAAACGGATGATCCACTCCGAGGCCTTTGGTGAATGAAGGAATTCCTCTTCCTACCTGTCCAACCGCCAAACCCCACCTCTTCAGGATTTGATGAACAAAGGAATTCCTGCTCCACTCAGCACTAATAGCCGCAGTAGTAGTAGCAGCAGCAGCAGTAGTAGTAATAGTCGTAATTGTCGTCGTAGTCGTCGTCGTTGTCGTCGTAATTGTCGTCGTATTCGTAGCCGTCGTGGTCGTAGTCCTAATCGTGGTAATAGTCGTGGTTGTGGTAGAAGGCGTGGTGGTAGGCGTGGTAGTGGTAGTAGTGGTGGTAGTGGTAGTAGTAGTAATGGTAGTAGTAGTGGTAGTAGTAGTAGTAGTAGTAGTAGTAGAGCATGCTACCGAGAACAGCACCGTGATGTTGCTTACCTTCTTTTTGCTTCGAGAGCTTTGGCAACAACTTCGTGAAAGGAAGCCATTTTTACTTCAGCTGAGTTGGGTCAAAAGCAACGTCTGACTACTTTCAGTGTCTTCTGACTTCTCGTCAGCTATGAGATCTAACCCCCGTAATCCGTGCCAATTTACATCAAAACCCAATGTGACGAGATTTAACGGTATTCCGCCTGGTTCTGGTTTAGTTTGATCTTCCAGATTTTCCGAGATTTCTTTCCCACTTGCATCCCATAGCAAATTCAGCTGTAAAATGAGTACCGGTATATCGACTAAATACTGTCGGTAGGAAGATCAGACGGCGACGCAGGCCTATGTAGAACTGGATACATGTCCTCAAATGCCGACACTAAGAAACTGAACACATGGCTCCCTCTCCAGGCTAGCGAAAAGAACTGCGCTTCATCTTCTTAAGTTCATTTTCTTGACTAAAGAAAAATCGCTGATTCGCTCTCACACGGTTGTGCGCCGTCTGCAGACAGTGATCCGTAATGAACCCAGTGTACCTGAAAACTTCCAAGTTCCAGTCGAACCGAAGATCTCCAAAAACTTGAACTTCTCTGCTGCAGAAACGAAAAAGGGTGACTGGTTGCTAGCTGTCAGCCAATCGCACAGCTGTGCACCGCGTTCAGGCTTTCGCTGCGATCCAATAATCCGCGATGAATCCTGAGAACTTAACTTCCAAATTCCCAATCGACCCAGAGAGAAACTAAAAAATCGGTGATTTCCTGTTGGATGAGTAAGTCTGTGCACCGCATGCAGGCAATCGCCGAGATAACAGACAACGATGAACCCATCGGACTTGCCAACTTCAAATTCCATTCAACTCAAAGATCCCTAGAAATTGCAAAATTCTTTTCTGCCGAAGAAACGATACTCGGCAGACAGCCAGTAGCCGTAGATATTGGCTTAGCGTGTACGGCGTGCACTGCATGCAGGCAATCATTGAGATCCAGTAACCGGCGATATGAATCAAGCGGACTTGAAGCATCAGCTTCCCGATAACCGATGAATACCGAACGAGGCCGATGACAAGAAAGCCACTCGGGTAGCGCATTCGGCCATGCGCCATCGTACCGGAGTCTCGCGTCATACCTCTTCCCTTCAGAATGCCAAGGTCAATATAGTTCACGATATCCTTATGTGTTGGAAGTGGTGGGTGGGTTGGTTGGCAGGCCTAAGCCCTTTAAGTAACGCCTCGAAACAGCAAACACTAATGTGGCCTGGGCGCTGATAGACATCGACTAATGGCTATAAAGCACAGTCACTGGTCTACATTGTTAAAATAACATACGGATGCATCGAAACATCGCCTTTGATAACCTTTCCTAAGCTCTGAAAATCATCTCAATGCAGCCAAATGCTAGTAATAGATAACATACCCCGTGGCCTATATCCAGACATTTCGGTGACTTTTTGAACTAAACAGACAGAACTCTTGGCCGGCAGTACTTCGATGCCAGACAGTTCACGCCCGCAGGCGTTTTAGCACAATAGTGTCTGTGGATAGCCGGCATGTCTGTCAATGACTGTGCTTGATTGCCAGACAATGAATTTCTAGCCACATTGGCGCCTGCTCTTAACATAAAATACATGCTCCAATCACCATCCTACCTTCCACGCAGTAGACGCTTCGTGCCTTATAGGTAACGTAATCAGACAGCATAGAACAACATGTGGGAAAACAAACAAAAAGGAACACAGACAGCCATCAAAGATGTAATTGGACGGGCTCCCAAAATGCCTAAAGATATCAGGCGAAGTGCTATAATTCGTAAAGAAAAGAAAAACAATCAGGCAACAGACCAACGCTATAGACCAAAAAAAATTCAACCGGCTCACCAGAGAAACCAGAAGGCAACTATTAAGAGAGAAAAACAACTGGATAGAACAATCTAGAGAAGCAGAAGAAATTTAAGATAAATAGAAGGAGGAAGTCTACAGCAAAGGTACTTATTGGACAATTTAAACTCAAAGTTGTATCAGTAAAAAAAGAGAAAGTATTAGTAGACAATGCACGCATGCAAGAATGATGGAAGGAACACATCAAACAACTACAAAACGTCAACATATATAACGGCCAGATAGTCCTCGCCAAGATGCCCATAAACAATGTCGAACTTTGTACAGGAAGAAGTAAGCGATGCCATCAACAAAATGAAGGAGAATAAAGCACAAGGCATGAAAGGAATCAATACGGAACTGCTGCAAGGAGGAGGAGAAACAAATGTTAATGCTAAGCAAACTCTTCTTACAAAGATCAAACAACTCGAAGAAATCCCACTTAGTACTAGAGGCAGCAATGGCACTCAGCCTAAATAACACCGAGGCAGGAATCAAACTAAATGAAGGAGTAGTGAACGATCTTCGATTTCCTGTCGACACAGGCCTTTTAAGTAGAAACGGAACAGAACTTGAAGCTTTTACAAGACATTACGACACAGACAGACAACACCAGTAGAAGATTCGGGTTACTGATCGTAATCGTAATCGTAAACGCGGGATCTCTACAGCGCCCAACGAAAGCTAAGTCGCGGGAACCTGCTTATTAACAGGCGCTCAGTCAAAACAAAATCGATAAACAGGAAAGGTTCGGTTCCAAGAGTCAGGTAGGCAGCAGTCAGACGGCTATGGTAGGTTGTGTCTGGAAGAAATTTTCAATTATTCAAGGGGAAGTACGTCCCTCTAACTCCTATACAAATCTTGCTCCGCTACAAAGCTTCGAGTTCGCATTAGCAGAAGTTGATGAATAGCAAACTGTCCTCCACAACACACCATCACAAAAGACTCCAAAACTAGCATCCTCCATGGACGATGCCTACATAATCCGCTCCGATTGGTCGGTCGATCGGTAGGTCCGCAGCATGTGAGGCCAAATTAGTACCGGGCGAAAATTGTTCCGTAAACTATTGTAATTGGCTAAAGTGACCAGGACGAGAAAATTCATTTATAATAACAGAGCTGTTCTGTCGATACCTTTCGCTGTCGATACCTTTCCTAATTACAACTGCACAAGTGCAGAGGATGCCAGTTCGCATACCGATCGTTACTTATTTCAGAGACCTGAATCTCGGGCTAGTTTTAGCACAATAGTGTATGTGGATAGCCGGCATGTCTGTCAATGACTGTGCTTGATTCCCAGACAATGAATTTCTAGCCACATTGGCGACTGCTCTTAACATAAAATATATGCTCCATTCACCATCCTACCTTCCACGCAGTAGACGCTTCGTGCCTTATAGGTAACGTAATCAGACAGCATAGAACAACATGTGGGAAAACAAACAAAAAGGAACACAGACAGCCATCAAAGATGTAATTGGACGGGCTCCCAAAATGCCTAAAGATATCAGGCGAAGTGCTATAATTCGTAAAGGAAAGAAAAAACAATCAGGCAACAGACCAACGCTATAGACCAAAAAAACTCAACCGGCTCACCAGACAAATCAGAAGGCAACTATTAAGAGAGAAAAACAACTGGATAGAACAATAATCTAGAGAAGCAGAAGAAATTTAAGATAAATAGAAGGAGGAAGTCTACAGCAAAGGTACTTACTGGACAATTTAAACTCAAAGTTGTATCAGTAAAAAAGAGAAAGTATTAGAAGACAATGCACGCATGCAAGAATGATGGAAGGAACACATCAAACAACTACAAAACGTCAACATATATAACGGCCAGACAGTCCTCGCCAAGATGCCCATAAACAATGTCGAAAAACAGATGCCCAACTTTGTACAGGAAGAAGTAAGCGATGCCATCAACAAAATGAAGGAGAATAAAGCACAAGGCATGAAAGGAATCAATACGGAACTGCTGCAAGGAGGAGGAGAAACAAATGTTAATGCTAAGCAAACTCTTCTTACAAAGATCAAACAACTCGAAGAAATCCCACTTAGTACTAGAGGCAGCAATGGCACTCAGCCTAAATAACACCGAGGCAGGAATCAAACTAAACGAAGGAGTAGTGAACGATCTTCGATTTCCTGTCGACACAGGCCTTTTAAGTAGAAACGGAACAGAACTTGAAGCTTTTACAAGACATTACGACACAGACAGACAACACCAGTAGAAGATTCGGGTTACTGATCGTAATCGTAATCGTAAACGCGGGATCTCTACAGCGCCCAACGAAAGCTAAGTCGCGGGAACCTGCTTATTAACAGGCGCTCAGTCAAAACAAAATCGATAAACAGGAAAGGTTCGGTTCCAAGAGTCAGGTAGGCAGCAGTCAGACGGCTATGGTAGGTTGTGTCTGGAAGAAATTTTCAATTATTCAAGGGGAAGTACGTCCCTCTAACTCCTATACAAATCTTGCTCCGCTACAAAGCTTCGAGTTCGCATTAGCAGAAGTTGATGAATAGCAACTGTCCTCCACAAGGAACCATCACAAAAGACTCCAAAACTAGCATCCTCCATGGACGATGCCTACATAATCCGCTCCGATTGGTCGGTCGATCGGTAGGTCCGCAGCATGTGAGGCCAAATTAGTACCGGGCGAAAATTGTTCCGTAAACTATTGTAATTGGCTAAAGTGACCAGGACGAGAAAATTCATTTATAACAACAGAGCTGTTCTGTCGATACCTTTCGCTGTCGATACCTTTCCTAATTGCAACTGCACAAGTGCAGAGGATGCCAGTTCGCATACCGATCGTTACTTATTTCAGAGACCTGAATCTCGGGCTAGTTTTAGCACAATAGTGTATGTGGATAGCCGGCATGTCTGTCAATGACTGTGCTTGATTCCCAGACAATGAATTTCTAGCCACATTGGCGCCTGCTCTTAACATAAAATATATGCTCCAATCACCATCCTACCTTCCACGCAGTAGACGCTTCGTGCCTTATAGGTAACGTATTCAGACAGCATAGAACAACATGTGGGAAAACAAACAAAAAGGAACACAGACAGCCATCAAAGATGTAATTGGACGGGCTCCCAAAATGCCTAAAGATATCAGGCGAAGTGCTATAATTCGTAAAGGAAAGAAAAAACAATCAGGCAACAGACCAACGCTATAGACCAATAAAACTCAACCGGCTCACCAGACAAATCAGAAGGCAACTATTAAGAGAGAAAAACAACTGGATAGAACAATAATCTAGAGAAGCAGAAGAAATTTAAGATAAAAAGAAGGAGGAAGTCTACAGCAAAGGTACTTACTGGACAATTTAAACTCAAAGTTGTATCAGTAAAAAAAGAGAAAGTATTAGAAGACAATGCACGCATGCAAGAATGATGGAAGGAACACATCAAACAACTACAAAACGTCAACATATATAACGGCCAGATAGTCCTCGCCAAGATGCCCATAAACAATGTCGAACTTTGTACAGGAAGAAGTAAGCGATGCCATCAACAAAATGAAGGAGAATAAAGCACAAGGCATGAAAGGAATCAATACGGAACTGCTGCAAGGAGGAGGAGAAACAAATGTTAATGCTAAGCAAACTCTTCTTACAAAGATCAAACAACTCGAAGAAATCCCACTTAGTACTAGAGGCAGCAATGGCACTCAGCCTAAATAACACCGAGGCAGGAATCAAACTAAATGAAGGAGTAGTGAACGATCTTCGATTTCCTGACGACACAGGCCTTTTAAGTAGAAACGGAACAGAACTTGAAGCTTTTACAAGACATTACGACACAGACAGACAACACCAGTAGAAGATTCGGGTTACTGATCGTAACCGTAATTGTAAACGCGGGATCTCTACAGCGCCCAACGAAAGCTAAGTCGCGGGAACCTGCTTATTCACAGGCGCTCAGTCAAAACAAAATCGATAAACAGGAAAGGTTCGGTTCCAAGAGTCAGGTAGGCAGCAGTCAGACGGCTATGGTAGGTTGTGTCTGGAAGAAATTTTCAATTATTCAAGGGGAAGTACGTCCCTCTAACTCCTATACAAATCTTGCTCCGCTACAAAGCTTCGAGTTCGCATTAGCAGAAGTTGATGAATAGCAACTGTCCTCCACAACAAACCATCACAAAAGACTCCAAAACTAGCATCCTCCATGGACGATGCCTACATAATCCGCTCCGACTGGTCGGTCGATCGGTAGATCCGCAGCATGTGAGGCCAAATTAGTACCGGGCGAAAATTGTTCCGCAAACTATTGTAATTGATTAAAGTGACCAGGACGAGAAAATTCATTTAAAAAACAGAGCTGTTCTGTCGATACCTTTCGCTAAGATCATGTTTGTCCTAATTACAACTGCACAAGTGCAGAGGATGCCAGTTCGCATGCCGATCGTTATTTATTCCAGAGACCTGAATCTCGGGCTAGCACGGTCCGTACAAGGGGACCTTAAATGGCGGGGCGCCCATTCAAACGGGTAGCGGTGGTGAAGGATCTCACCAGATTCATTCATTTTAAAATGGGCACGATCGAGGCAATACGGTCACTGTAGAAAAACACGTAGGGGCTTACATTTACTATAATTGGGCTACTGCCTGGACTTCTATTTACCCACTTACTCCTATCAGATTCAGAAGCAAAGACAGACCGTAGGAGGCAGTAGGAGGCTACTTTAAAATTCGCCTCAGTAAGTTGTGCCAAAAGTGGGCGGAAGCAGAACCGTCTTCTCCCAGGGAACTGATTAAGCATCACACCGGCAGATCAACGCTACAGATGAGAATGTTTGAGTAACGAATGTATGCTGAATTTCGGAAAACAAGGGACAACGAGTCTTACCAAAGCATGACAGCGAATTCTGTTTGAGCTAGTTGGCTAATCCGTAGATTTATAGCTTTGAGGGCACCTTGATTCATGCGCTACAGCAGATGGCAGCGCTACTCCAAGGCTGCAATTATCGTCATAGTCATAATCGTCGTCGTCATCATCATCATCATCATCATCAACAACAACATCATCATCACCACCACCACCACCATCATCCGCAGCAGCTGCAGCAGAAGCAGCTGCAGCAGCAATGATGGTATAGATATACATTCAGCTGACGCAGAATGGTTAAAGACTACAGGTCGTTTCAACACAACTTTATTTACTGTAATGCTGACAAACATGCTCAGTCACCATTCTATCCAGCTTGCCATTACAGACCTACTCTCCTACTCTACTCTCCTCTCCATTCCTCTCCTCTCCAATCCTCTCCTCTCTAATCCTCTCATCTCCAGTCCTCTTCTCTCCTCTCGAGAGATTGCTCACACCAAGAAATCCTCCATTCTCTCGTTCCATTGCTTCCTGGTAGCCCTTCTATCGTTCAATAGACACCTCCTAACCAGAGATACATGTAAGCATACATGCATGTATGTGTGTATGTATGCACATATATATGCCTGTATATTTGTGTATGCATGTGCATGTGGGTTTATCTATGTGTGTGTATTTGTGTATCTCTGTGTGTATGCTCACATATGTTCATACATATGTGCGCACAGAGATACACAAATACACACACATAGATAAACCCACATGCACATGTATCTAGTTATTCATAAAGCACCTTTCATGACAAACATACAGCACTGCATAAATCAACTAATATTATAATCGGACGAACGGCCTTACTTACTCAGTAGAAGTCTTGGCATCGTTCTTTGGTTCAACCTGCTGCAGCAGCTCATCCGTGAGACTGGGAAAAGGAGTGGATGAGGGTTCATCGCTGGGGTCGTCCGGTGCACTTGGCTCTTCTTCGACCTGGTGTAGATTGTCAGTGAAGTGAGTCAGACAACTATTGTTGTTGGTTGCACATAGCTGCTTGTCTGTGCTTGTTGTCTGTTCGCTCTCTTCCCTCTCTGCTGGAGGCTGCAGTTAAAACAAAGAAACAATTCTAGTAAAAGGTTATCTACTTAAGGCAAAACAAGAAAGAACAAATTTTTAAAAACTGAATTAAACAGTTATTTTGAATGCAAAAGAACGAATTAAAAATGTGTTAACTGTTATATCAGAGGAAAAAGAAGAATTTTAAGATTATATTAAAAATTGTATTGAAGCATATACCATGCCTGACTTTACTGTACCTTACCATTCCTAACCTTAAATTACCAAACCATACCTTACCTTACTTACTTTGCCTTATCTTGCCATGCCTAAGCTTCTCTTATCTGAATTTATTTCCCATAACATACTTTAACTTAACTTACCTTACCTTACTTTACACTACCTTACCCCTTACAACTAAACAATAACTAATGAATATGGAATGAGGTCAGGTGAACCTACCTGACCTCATCTCAACGTACTCATCATACTTTACCATACCTTACCTTACCTAACCTCATTTTAACTTATCATACTTACTACATCATACCTTACCTTAACCTGCCTTACCTTATCTTACCTTGCTCACAGTAGTTCAACTCTCCTTTCATCACCTTACCTCTTATGAAGAAATAGTAACTGTTTAGACTGTTGGTGATTCAATAAACAAATTCAGTTCAATTCAAAAAAGCAATTAAACTAAAACTAATAACAAATGGTTTCTTATGAAGTGGTCGACCTCTTCTGCAGTTGCAATGTTCTGCAGGTGCCTCATTTCGTGAAGCGACTTCCGTTTGGCTTTGATGAGGATCGAAGTTTTCTCCTGTCGTTCAGCCGCTCGATCCTCATCCAATCCGGCAACCGACTTCGTTCCAGTTGCATCGCTCTCCTTGGCAATGGCCGGTGGCTGCTCGTTATTTCCAAAGCATTTCGACTTTTCTGTTATGCTACAGATTACCAAAAATTCCAGAAGCTGGTTAATCTGTCACATTGGCTTTTAGATTATTATTACTATTATTATTATTATTATAATTATTATTATATTATTATTATTATTATTATTATAATCTTGCATATATTACATGCACAAGGTCAGTGAATCTGAATCTTAGGCATAAAGCAATTGTGAACGAAGGGCTTGCCCGAGGCCTCTACACAGTAACCATCTAAGGGGAGGCTCAAACTCTAACCCGTACTGTCCACGTTACAAGCTGAGCACTCTATCCAATCAGCTACCATGTCCTTAAAACTCATGATCTTTCCAGATAGATTAGGTAAAGCAAGGTATGATACGTTAAGTAAGGTAAAGTTAGCAAGGTTAAGTAGGGTAGGGTAAGGTAAAACTAAGCTTAAATAAGATAAGGTCTGATCAGATAGTGTATAATAGGTTAGGCAAATGAAAATAAAGTAGGGTAAGGAAAGGTAAGCTAAGTTTGGGTAGGTTAGGGTAAGGCAAGGTATAGAATTTATCATAGTAGTGCAATGGAAGTTATTCAATATAGATGTCATCATAGCGGCGCTATATCAGTTATTCATCATCATCGCTCCTCTCTGGAGCATTACCCTTTCCATAATGTGTAGTCAGTCGTCAGTTATTACTTATTGAATTTGATTTTATTGGATTATCGATACCGGACAGCGTTATTATTACCCATCCAGTTGGCTCTTCGAACTCTATTATATATTTCCATGCACTTCAAGTAAACCATGGTCAAATAAACTCAGCCTCAGTCCATGGCAATACGTCTTATTACACTGCGGGCAGGGAAACTGCAGCGTTCACAAATAAAACACTCATCTTCACAATAATTGTGTTCCATTATGCTCTGGGCCTCTGTCCAAGTATTGTAACTGATACAATTAGACTGCATCAAATAACCGATTCATTCTCTCCCTTATAGAGCTAAGCAAACATAAAATCGTCATAATTCAGTCTGTTATTAGATATTTGGTTACACTGTGGGTCAAACAAATAACTGAAGTCACCCTCCCACAAATAAAATAAAATATATATGAAGCAATATGTGGAAACACCAGACACTACGGCCAGAGCGCTCATAGATATTATTGTCTAGTTATAAAGCATTCTTTGTGACCTTTAAGCTCTAGCAAGACCGTAAACCGGCCTTTATAAGCTTATCCAATTGTCTAGCAGCTTACAATAGCGAATGCACTTTGACATCAAACAGTTAATGTCTATGAATGGTTTTGCCCAACTAGTTTCTGCTGTTACCAGACATTATACATACCCGACTAGTGTGTGTCATTAAATGTTTGGTTACACCCTAGACCAAACAAAACGAACTATTGACAAATGAAATATTATACTGTGCCTGATTATTCCTTGTGTTTGATTGGAAGGGCTGGGCATCACAAAATGGGCAAATAACATCAGCAATAACCAAATGGTTATTAAATGTAAAATATAAAGGTACACGACCGTATGGCCTCATCTCTGCTCATTTTCAGTGAATTTATTGGCTAAGATAGGGCTTACGTAGCCGAATCTGGCGAACCGGGATTGCTATAACTGTTTGTCTTACACACTGCCAGCTGTAAAAAATACCGGAAATGCCCTTCTTGTGTATAAACTATCCCATCCTTCTATCACTCCAGCACCACTGTAGTTCGTTGATATCAACATCGCTTTCCATCTTAGCATCATGACGCTGTCTCCCTCGGCTTGACCCTGGATTCGGATCTGGCGCTGAAATTGACCGTACAGTCTGGCTCGTGCAGACTTAGTTTGACACAAATGAATAACAAATTATTTATTTTTATCAAAGTGAATTAAGCTCATTTCCCTGACAAGGGTTTTGTGTGGTATTTTGGAGATTTACAATTGCACTGCATTACAGTCCCCAGTGGAGTCGATATGCAGGTTTTCTGAAGTCAAATATACAAAACAGTGCACACTGAAAATGAAGGTTTTACACCGAACTGCACTAAAGATTCTTTCCACTTCACCTCCTTATTTCCCTCTGGCAGATTCAAGTTAAGAAGGGGCCAGACAAATTCTGCCTTTTCAATGGATGGGCCAAATACCCAAAATTACCTTCCTCTACCTCAGTCTCTTCTTCTGGCTAAAGTTGTGCTCCAAAAGTAGTGAAGGAGATTTAGAATCCAGCCCCAAACCTGTGCACAACCCAGTCCAACCATGTGGTTCTAGTCATTGGTGCAAATGGTCCACAGCACCTCATTTTGACTTAGTTTCACATTGTCCACAGCATCTGCACTGGTCTGACCTTGACTTACTTCTGTATGTTCCATAACATCTGCATTGGTCCTTGTCTTGACCTAATTCTGTATATTTCATAACATCTGTATTGGTCTGACCTTGACCTACTTAAGTATGCTGAACAGCATTTTCATTGGTCTGACCATGACCTAGTTCTGTGTGCTTAACAGCATTTGCATTGGCCCTGACCTTGACCTAGTTTCATAAGGTCCATAGCATCTGCATTGCTCTGACCTGGACCTATTTTCATGTTATTCACAGCATCTGCATTGGTCCTGACTTTGACCTAGTTTCAAAAGCTTCACAACATTTGGTTTCAAATGCTTCACAGTACTTGCATTGGTCTGACCTTGACCTAGTTTCATATGCTTCACAGCATCTGCACTGGTCTGACCTTCATCTCTTTGTCAGGTTCTCTTTTCATACGTCCATTGGCTCAATTCCCTCACTATGCTGACCTTGACCATATAAATCATATATTCAATTCATATAAATCAGTGTGGATTTCGCATCCCTTGTTCACTCAATCACTCGCACGTCACAGACACAATCGATAAAAGAGACATTGATGAAATCCCGGCTGTCTTTCAAACCAGGCTGATGAAAGTATTAGCAAAAGCGAGGTGCTGTCACCTGGGGAATCCAAATGACGGCATTTGCACGCTATCACTAACACTTTACTTAAAAACAACCCACCCCAACAGCTATCTCTCCCCCATATCTCTCTCTCTCTCTCGTCTTCTGGCAACCAGACCTGGTTCCTGACATGGCATCTTTTGGACAACCCCACTGACTTGGCGCAGCACTTGTGAATAAGCTGGTGCCCAGTGCTTTGCTTTTAAGTAGCGCTTTAGAAATTTCCAGTTTACGATTACGATTTACGATACGATACTATCACTTCATGTGACGGAAAAAGTCGTTCAGCGCACACTCACTCGTACGGTGTAGTCATGGGGAAAGAATGCCAGCTAACCGAATTCCAAACAATGCACTACATACAAGATTAGGCGGAACGGGAAGCAATCATAGACCAAGACTATACTGGATAGATGATCAAACGAAGACATATAAGACTTGGACTAAACATCGTAATCGTAAAGTCGAAATTTCTAAAGCGCTAATTGAAAGCTAAGCGCATGGCAACGGCTTATTCACGAGCGCTGCGTCAAGTTCGTGGGGTTGTTCAAAGATGCCATGTCAAGAACCAAGTCTGGTTGCCAGGAGACCAGAGAGAGGAAGGAACAGGAGGCTAGGGTGGGTTGTTTAAGCTGAGAGAAATGAGAAGACTGATAGGGTTGGTTGAGAGATCTGACCAATGACCTAAAGGAATGGAGACAGCCGGGATTTCATCAATGTCTCCATTCCTTTAGGTCATTGGTCAGATCTCTCATCGCCGCCAGATGGCTGGCGTCAGAAATGACGATAATAGTAACGACTTACGCGACGGCGCGGTCGGCAGATGGCGATGTTTCTGCCTCGCGTTTGCTAGTGTGTATTGTGACCGCTAGAGGCGCTGGCAGCGACTTCTTCTCAGCCGAAAGGCGATTCGGACCCTCGTTGGCATAGGGCTGCTGGGAGTTGACCCCACGGGAAGAAGATGGCGCTGGAAAGGGAAAGGGATGCGTCGGCTGGTAGGGTCCACTGCTCATTGCTTCCGTCAGCTCTTCCTCCGTCAGGGTGGAAAGGCAACGTCTTCTTCCAGGGGACACCCTTCAGTCAAAAATAATGCAAATCATGAAGATTACAATAGGTAAATTAAGGTAAGGTAACGTAAAATAAGGTCAGTTAAAGCAATGTAAATAACGTCAGGTGAGGCAAGGTAAAGTTCATGACGACAGGTAAGTAAGGTAAGGTCGTGATTTAGGTTAGATAAAATCATCTGATCAGGTAAGGGTGTCGAAACTGTTTCGAGAGTGGAGTTCTAGACCATACCCGAACTTTGGCATACTAAAAACTTATTCTGTCTGGTCAAAAGTGGGCGCCAAAAGTATGAAGACAATAGCAGACGCACTGCAGACACAACGCGATCCACTGACCGCGGCATCGCGTAAGTCATCAATATCATCACCAGTTCCTGACGCCAGCCGTGCGAATAAATGATCTCCATTCCTTTCGGTCATTGGTCATTGGTCTCATGTTTAGTCTAAGTCTTGTAATGTCTTTGCTTATACTGTCTGCCCCTCCATGTAGATTTTTGAGTGGTGGTCATGGACCACCTGTTCCGACCCTCTTGAAGTCAGGTACATTGAGGTGAGGTGATTAAGATCAGGTCAGGTCAGGTCAGGCAAGTATAAGGCAAAGTGAGCCACAATTTCAATTCTATCCACAGGACTTCATCTCAAAGCTTTAGACCATCTTCAATTGAAGATATATAATCCCCATAAGTCACTTTTCCAATGCTTCAGACCATCTCGAACTGAAGATATATAATCCCCATTTCACTCCCCATAAGTCACTTTTCCAATGCTTCAGACAACCTCCAACCAAAGATACATAATCCTAAATTTCACTCCCCATATGTCAATCCTCCAATGCTTCAAACCATTTCCAGTTGAAGATACATAATCCCCATTTCACTCCCCCACTGCTTCAGACCACCTCCCATTGAAGATACGTTTTCCCCATGAATTTAGCTTCTGCTCTCAGCTTTACCCCTCCCACCATATATCGTAGGCTGCTGAAACAGGGCATCTTTCTACATCGGATATACAGACACCAAGATCTGCGAAGGAAAGATAAGAGAAATGAAGAAGAGCTGTGATTCATGGCAACGAAGACGGAACGGCGAAGCAGCCAAGATTTCTACACAGACAGACCACAGTAATAGGCAGCCAGCCATAAAATACCTACCTCATTATCCCCTAGGGACCTTTTTGTCAATGAAAATCTGACCTTTACGTATCTTGGAAAATACCATCGTGCATGTGTGTGTGTTTGAGTATGCGAATATTTGTATGTTTGTGCATGTATATCAGTATGTGTATGTTTGCATGTCTGTGTATGTCTGTGTATGTGCATGGATAAGCACATGTGTTTGTATATTCGTGTATGCATGTCAGTGTGTTCGTATGTTTGCATGCAAATCAGTAAGTGTGTTTGTGTACATATCTGCGTGTGCATGTGTGCATGTATGAGCGGATGTGTGTTTGCATATTTGAGTACGTATGTCAGCGTGTTTGTATGTTTGTCTACAACTCAGTAAGTGTGTTTGTGTGCATCTGTCTGCAGTATGTGTGTGTCTGCATGCATGTATGTGTCACTGTGTTTGTTTCTGTGCATATATGTGTGTTAGGGTGTTACAGTAGCCACTTATTTTCTTAAGTAATCTATACATAGGCAATTTATTCCTGAGCAATAACTTGTCGGTAGGCAATCTATTCGGAGGCAATTTTCCGAAGGCCTTTTACTGTCCATAGATTATTTGCCGCTGGAGCAGCAGCTTCCGCAACACAGGCCACGTCTCTTCCACAAATCTCTTACTCTCTTCTCTCCGAAGTAATGTCTACTAGTAGCAGACACGATAGTGTATGTGTGTGTGCGTGTGTAGGTGGAGGTGTGGAGTGGGTGCGATTTAAGAGGACACCTGCATCAGTAGATAATAACCTTCGAGTTTTTATACAGTGTTTCTAAACCCCTTCCATATGTATATATGCACATTATATATATAATATCCCTTATATACCTGGATATCACGTGAATATTATATGTTATATACATAATATGCTGGTATAATACAACATATATAAAACCCAGATTTATATAAAATACAAACACAAATACAATTGTAATTGTAATTGTAATTACAACTTTATACAGTACGACTACAGGAAAAATTCACCAGAGGCGCTCCTGACCTAACAACACAAAACCACTAATATGATGGTCATAAGTGTACATATACTGGTACACGAGAACAGGAACAGACACAGCAACAGCAAGAACAACAACGCAACAATGAAGACAATGACGATGATACTAGCAACAACAACTACAGATAGTAGAAAGTGCACACAAAACAACCCAGGAATAGGAACTTGAACGTCAGGATTCTATTGTTTCTATACATAAACAGGAACACTGGTCTAAACAGCTAAAAGTTAGAAAGATGGGGCATCACAGGACTAAGCCAGACAAAATTCGGGCATGTGTTACGAAAGAGTGGAGACTGCTTAGAGAAAGAGATCATTCAAGGCACAATTCCTGGATCCCAAGCTCGAGGAAGACCCAAGATGACGTGGATCGATAACATCAAGTTGTGGACTGAATTATCATTCGACCAGTTATTACAGGAGACAAGGGACAGAAGTAGGTGGCTCAAAATTGTCCGTGGTGCTGATAATCCTCGGCTCGAGGACGGTTGAACACATGAAAAGACAAGACAAAACTGAGAGGATTCTGCAGAAGGGGAGAATTCTAACAAAGTTCTAACATCTAGAAGAGTAAGCCACTTATGTGAATGAGTACCTATGGTTCTCAGCAAGAAAGAGGCACAAGTTTTGACAAGATAAAATCTGATATTTTCAAGATCAATGTCGGTATGACTGCACCAAGTTAGCCCAGATGACAGTAATCCAAGCCTATGTCCCAACTTCAGCAGCCACAAATAAAGAAACTGATGCCTTTTATGAACAGAATTCCAAGACACAATATTATCGCCATCGCGGGAGATTTCAACGTAAAATTCGTTATAGACAACGATACCCAGACAGCCATCATTGGAAGTATGGATGGGGAAATATGAATGACAGTGGGGAGAAACTCCTCCAGTTCAGTTTTCAAGCAGAAGAAACCAGAAAAGAAATTGACATATACATTGCCTGACAAAAGACACATGACTTGAGTGGAGATCATTTATTCAAACCCATTGCAGCCAAACGGCTGGCGTCATGAACTGATAATGATGATGATACTTGTACATAAAGAAGTATGTATAGTATACATATACATGTACTTGACCCTCTGTAAAACACTATGTTTGGAAGTAACAACTACCCCATCATAACAAGGATACATCATAAAGGTTGCATTATTATTTTTTTACTCCCTCATGTTGTGAAAAAATTAGCCCAGAGACATAAATGACTATTATTATTATTATTATATTATTATTATTATTATTATTATTATTATTATTATTATTATTATTATAAAGCCTTATTAAAACTAGGATCCAAGTTCACGACTGTGTTATTTCAGGATTTGTGCCATAATGATTCACACTGTAAAAAAGGTCCAGTGTATAGCAAGTTGTGCAATCACTTACCGTAGTTCAACAGCCTGATGGTTCCGACAGAATGGATCCTCTGCAGAGTCAGCGATCAGATCCGTTTCCAGGATCTGTATCGGGTCGAAGCCGCTGTCCTCCGACGTGAAAGACTTCCAGACGAATCGATCGAATGACTCGTCCTGACTTCCGAAAGAGTTGTGTGACTGTCGGTAGTAAAGCGAGATTTTACCCGGTCTTGGTTCGTCCGTCAAGATTCCTGACGAGAACGAAGACTGCGAAGGAAGAGGCGGCTGGAGTTTTCCGTCGATCGACAGGCTGCTTCCCAGGGAAATACTCTGTGCGTGTCCCGAGTCCTGGCTCACATGAAAATATGATGAGTCCTGACGGTTCTTCAGAGCCCTCTGACTCGTGTTGCTCAAAGCACCGACAATTGAAAGATGCTGCTGATCAGTGGAGCTCTGCGACGAGTTTCCCTCCTCGATCGCCCGTCTGAAGCTTAGACTACGGTAGATGAAGAGTGGATTCTCAAAGTCTTCTGGGCTGAGGAAATCATCCGGATCATACGAAGGCTGGTAGAGAAGTTTCGATGACGAATTCACGCACGGCAGGGACGAACCGTTCAGAAGTTCGGACTTGGAACTCACCGAACTTATTTCCACCCCGCTGGTGCTTGAACCGGTTGACGTGTTAACTGGGTCATGCTTGTGTATCGCCAAGTGCGACTTGAACTTCGGGGTGACCCCTGAAGTAGCGTGCTTGGGCTCCTCAGAAATCTGCCGAGTGACGAGGCGCAGTGAATTGTGGGAAGACGGTGGAGAGAAGTTCCGTTGAGTGGACTTCCGATAGTCAGTTTCGCTGTAAGGTGAAATGGAAAATCTGAAACCGTCAATCTCTTGAGCTTGTCTACGACCCACACATAGCGAAGTATACGGCGTGACTTCGTCCAAGTCTAGAATCAGAGCCTCTGAAAGCATTTGCAAAGTGTTAGTCAGGCATTTCATATACTTGGAGCTGCACAACAGTCTAGCAGCTAGGACAGTTCAGCTTTAGACAACAACCGTTGTATAACACAACCTCATTATAAGGCATTTCTTGATATGGTTCCCAAATACATCTTCTTAAGAAGGTTCATGTGTATTGCAGCATTTGGTTGCCAGATGCAGTGTTATAAGGAGCTTTTCTTGTACTTCTGAATTACGATCATCTACGAAGTGACTTACCGAAGGAGGAAGAATTGATCTGGTCGTCTACGAATCGTCTCTGAAGACAAGGAGAAGGCGAGTTTTTGGTGTTCTGATCAACATTTGTTTGATTATTCATCAAATTCTGAAGTATGATAATCAATAAACGTATTAACTACTCCTTCTGTGTCATTCTGTGCAAAGGAAAGTAATGCTAAGCTAAGCCAAGATCTTACTCCATTTTGAGGTACGGTAGGTCTATTATAAGGCAAGGCGGAAAGGCAAGATCCCACCGACATTACAGTTAATCATAAAACATCACATTACAACTGTAGTCACAGTACATCAAATTACATAATTTTCTTTACAGCCAAAGTCACGATCCATGTCTCATTAAACTGGCCCCATGACAGTCACTAATTTCCTAAATTGAACAGCCTAATACAAGATAGGAAGATAAAGAAAAATTGGCCTGGACATAAAGACGACAGCCACTCATTCATAATTCCAAAGGCCACAGAACCATCCTAATTAGGGTTCGCCAGCACCCTATCTTACAGTCCTTCCCAAGTCCACGCTTGTCCACTAGAGCTAACCAGCTCTTCAATAACTGATCACTGCAAACGATGGTCATTGGCATTATGATGGTGCAATTTATTTGGGGAGAAAGGAATTCCCCACTGGTTCAACGCACATGCATCTCTCACCTAAGATGCATTTCCCCATACAGTTTGCTCCCCACTTGTTCAGACTATCTCCCACTGACAATACATTTTTGTCATACATTTCACTCATGCCCACACGCCTACCACCCGCTGAAGGCCCATTTACTCATGCATACATTTCATTCCCCATCACCACTACTGCCAATAACAATGGCAATTAGGCAAGGCTGAAGGTGACTCCCAGCCGCACATCAATCACAGCTAATTTAATCTCATATAATATCTCTTCCCTATAACCTATTCCCACCTCATAATTATTAATCAAGGGAGTAGCAAGTCAACCCACACGTCCTGTTAAAATGACATCACGCTACACTGAAACCTCCTTATACTCGTAACCATAAACTGTGCATTTCTTAAGTGCCCAACAAAGGCCAAGTTTGTGGAAAGCAGTTTATTCACAGGCACTCAGGCAAAAGCAAAATCGGTGAGGCAGGTATGGTCATGTTCTCTTCCAAGTATGGATCCAAGGGTCGGGCAGGTATCTACGATGGATGGTGTTTGTAATTCGACTACTTGTAAGATTGTAAAATTATTAAATGCTTACGCAGATAATTTTAATAAATATTCGTTTTAACAATTGTTATCACTAATTAAATAATTATTAAATTTGGGATCGATATCGCTGATCATGTGGTATCAGAATCTGTGTCATAATGACACATGTTGTAAGAAGGTCCTGTATCAAGCACTACACAGCTTCCTAGAATTTTATGCACATGAGCATTTATATAACGCCACTCATGGTGCAACATCAATCTTTCACCCCCCCTCCACGTTTATTTATCTTTATTTCTATATAGCGCCGGTATCTAATAATGGCGCTTAGCAACTGTGCAACGAAGACTTGTGTTAGGGTGAGACGCCTCACGTGTTACAAGAAAACCACCTGACTACCGTGCCACAAGTTCAGTAGTAAAGCAAAAATTGTTTTATATAGCTCCCGTAAGAGCGTCATTGAAGTGCTGTCTAAGCAGTGTTCAAACAACACGAACACTGCCACCAAAGCTGTTTCAGCTGAGCTCTTGCTTTCCTGATTTGATGCAGACCGGGTGAACAAGCTGCTCTCCTGAATGCAGCTGTTGTGTGGCACTAAGAATTTGGAGATTATAATTACATTACATTTACAACCTGGTACTGCCCGTTTATTTTTCTTCAATTTATCTAGCATTGCTGCACGTATGTAAATGTATATATGTATGTATGTATGTATAATACTGTGCATGTATGCATGTATATGTATGCATGCTTGCATGTATGTATGTATATATGTATGTATGTATGCATGTAATTGTAATTTTTGTAATTTAAGATTTATAAAGTGCCTCTTAGAGGATAAACTCAACAGGGGCCCTCCCGACCCGAACAAGTAGAATCCCTGTTAAACAGTCTTCAGGCACTTGCAGAACCCTGAGAGGGGGAACGATAGGAGCTAAAGTCAAAGTTATGCACCACTAAAAGTAATGTCTGGAAACAGCAGACATTAATACCACAAAAAAGTCTGAGACATCAGTTGTCTGGAGTAAAGTAGTCAGTGTGGTCTATAACCACTGGTTCAAAAAGTCTTTTCTTAAGAGTTTTTGAGCCATTGCATTTTATTCTCCCAATAGAATCAAGCACAATGTCAGTGACTAGAAATATGGTATGTACTACTGCTTCTGGGCAATGCGACATATTCCAGACAAAAGTGGCTATTCATTGGTGCGTAAACAGTTGTTCACTGAAGCACGTAATCTCATCGGATGGCTAAACAGTGCCATTTAGATGGTAACAGTGAAATAGACCTAAACGGCTTCTTTAGTGCAGAGCCATTCGAGTGGCTGCATGTAATCCAAGATGATGGCTTTTTCGTGCATATATGCCATTTCAGTGTCATAAAATGCCCATATACATAAATGCAATCCTACTGCTCACGCGAAATCTTCATGATTGCCATTTCCCACAAAGCCCTTCTGAAGATGGCTGCAGTCTCACCTACAGTAATTTATTTATTTATTTATTTATTTAAAGATCTGACCACTCACGTAAACTCAGTCAACCTGAATCTGAGGCACCGATGAATGTATGCATATATGAGTAAATAATGGTCTTGACAATGAGATAAATTGATAGAAATAAGAAGTGGAAATTTCAATCAGATTCCAAAATCTTTCTCCTCCCTTGATCACCTGTATAGCAATCCTCGAAGAACTTACCACTTTGGAAATTCGGGTTTGACCTTGATCTAACTTTGACCTCAAGGTGAAGATTTCATCTAATGTTGTATCTTGTACAGGAGCTGAGTTCACCTGGTTGCCAACTCCATACTACAACAACAATACCAAAAACGGCAACAACAATACAAGAAGAGCAACTGCAAAATTATACAGCATCAGTGGCTGGAGTTGTTGACTTTGAATAAAATTGTTGAGCATGGTAATATTGATTAGAATTGATACATTCAGAGTATTATTATAAAATTAGAATAATCATGTATCAAATAATAAACATTAATATTAAATAAAATAATCATTACTTAGCATAAATACTAATCAATATTAATTGAAAGCATTCACTTTATGCACACATATATATGATATATATATATATATATATATATATATATATATTCACTTTCTTTCATGAATATCATATAGCCTCAATCCTTCTCATTTTTCAAACAAATATTAAGGGCAGAGGTCATTCACCGCCACTGCCCGTTTGAATGGGAACCACTCAATTTTATGAAGGGTAATTTAACAGTGTGAAATTAATCCCTGTTCATGGATGCCGTAAAAATAGCACCACGACCAAGTACATTCATCCAGGAAATTCATGTCCAGCCAACCGTTCAACCATTCGCATATCACCACCAGTCCACTGGGTCCTATTCAAGCATCCTAAAACCACACTATTTCGAACTTTAACCTCGAAATGGGTTCACAACCTCTGGCACAAAATTACTGCCAGGTTCGAGTCAAACCACAGTTATAAGCATGCTGTTTGAAATTAAACCCATTGTTTTTCATCAATTAGCTGAACAGCCAAGGCACCACATAAGCCAGAAGATGAGACAGACAGACAAACAGACACAAAAACAGACAGTGACACAGACAGACAGATACACCGATTGGGTGATGAAGAAGAAGCGACAGAAAGAGCAAATAAACAGACAAATTTATCCAGTGCACGCAGCTCAAATATGTTGGCCTACGATGCCCCTGTATACATTCCAGCGGTGAGCAATGAAAAGCCGCAATGGTCTGCAATGGAAGCCGTAAAATGAGTCGGACATCCAGGACGAACAGGAAGCCTACACGAAAATCTTTCTAGTGCAGTAAAAATAACAACATGAAAACCTGTTATTAAATATTTATATGTGAAGACTTGCAGTCGCCGAAAATATATTTTTTACATACCTACGCAGAAAAGCGATTACGCATTCATTCGCCATCCGACACAAGAATTCCGCGATTCGCGTCTTACCATACGCGGCCAGGTCCAGACAACTGGCTCGAAAACCAGTTCTGAAGACGAAATACGCGAATCATGCAGACTGAACTGCCTTATCTATCGGAACAAGGCTCATCCCTAGAGATCTGCTTCGCTTTCTTCTGTTTACATCGTCTTAAGCACTGTCGTCATCAAGTGCCCTACTTTATACTAACTGCCGGAAAGCTGAAATTACTCTGAAGCGTTCGCCAAAGCATACAAACTGCGCAAAACTCGTACGATGTTTGTTGGTTTCGCCTGCCTTCGCCAAGCCAGAATACGTAGGAGGTTTCTATCTGGTGATCACGTAACAGGACATCATAACCAAACGAACCTTACTACAACCCCGACAGCCAGACTGTTGCATCCACAGTGGGCTTCGTAATCGGCGACCAGCAGCACACTTCCGGCCCGCTACGAGCCCAATGGGTGTGGCGATCAGGCAGGCCCCAATTACCCTATGGACAAACTAGAAAGCTGCCTAGGGGCCCCGTGGGCCGTAGCATGAAATACTTTCACTTACCTGTGATAAGAATATTTTGTTGAACACTCCAGAGCTACAGTCACCTCTCGTCTGGGATTTGTCAAGTTTTTTCTTACCTCCAATTACCAGAAACAACATTTTCCAGCTATAAGCCAGCAATATTTTCAAAAACAGTTTAAAATCTGCAGTAAACATTAAAATGTCTGCAACTGTCTAGCTGCAGACAATGAAGAAGAAGAGAAATCCACAGCATTTGTCTTTTAATGTCACATCAAATGTCTTACCGGTAGAATGGTTTCTTGTGTACACGTAACAGTAATTCCTGAAGCCCATATCTCGTCTGTACCTGGTACAATGTGTGGTGGTTCAGTTTCATTTAGCACAAATTCACTGAACGGGTTTGTACATTGAACAGTCAAGACGTCTGCTAATTGTTTGTCTCAAGCACAGATATGACATCAGCATTGTCTTCTGGGTTGCACTGATCAACATAGCATGGTCAGTTTAACATGATATACTGATAAAAACTGATGCAAAAAACTGGACAACCTTTAATTAGGCGCTGCATTGCTCAACAACCAGTTGAAGTGTCATAATTATGGTGCACCTAGAAATTCAAACTCCAACATCTATAAACTATAAAATAATTAGTACATGTCCATAACCACTGAATGACTTTCTAGGCACAGTCGAGTCACCAAGTCATCCCTGACCTTTGGAACAGAAAGTGAAAATTAATAGGGAAAACATTTTCCATTTTGTCTATTAATGGCGAACAAACAAAATGGAGCTGGGAATATTATTTTGTCTATTAATGGTGGACACACAAAATGGAGCCGGCAATGTTAGTGCAAACGAACTCACCCTCAATCTTGATAACTCCGTCGTCGAGTCCGAGCTCGATGCTACAGAACGAAAGCCAACCAGTAACAAATCAATACATTGACACCAGCGCGACACATTTATTATTAATCTTGCCTCCTTTACGAAGGCGTTGGGCTAAATACTGTGTTTTTGGTCCAGTCAAATTCTCACAAATACTTATCAAAATCCGTAAAATCTATCGTTTTCTGGGTAAATATCGCAATACGGTGACAACTCGTTTGCAGATTAAATGCAGGAGCTGTGGATTGTGCAACTGTTGCACAATCCTTTCCATGAAGCAAGTCACTCGGGAATTGGACAAAACGTTAACCGTATGCTGCCCTACTTGTGAATAACCACCGATTTTGGCATTATATGGGAGTGTTTAGACGAAATGTTCTATAACCATATGGCGTCAATACCTAATGAAAGGCATCATGTAAATGTGCTCACTGCCTTTCATTCAAAGGCAGTAAGCACATTCCCGGCTTCCATATCTGGAGCAACTGCAAAGGGCAATGCTGTAGTTTCAACTGCACCAGATATTCACATGCACCAGACTGTTTCACTAACCGCAAGGAACAGACACAGGATTAAAACCCTGTAATGTAATGTAATTTCGACAATTTATATAGCATCGTAGCAGTGGCATAGTTGGCTATATGCGCAGGGGTGCAGTTCACCCCCGCCCCTCTTGGTTATATGCCGGCGCCCCTCAGATCAGACTCGTGCATGGTGGACTGCCAGAATATGGCGCCCATCTGGAAATGCCCTTGACCCCCACTCAAACAACCCTGGATCTGCCACTGCATCGTAGTTAGCGAGCTACTGCTACGTGCCTTACAACGACACTTGTCAGCACAAGGCAAGAGTTGGCTCTAGTATTGGCTGTTACCACATATCACATGTGAAGCCAATGGAGCAAATACAACAGTGAAACCCTGTAGTCGAATGCATCGCAGAGGTCCTAAGTCCTATCCGAGGCAAATGCCACTTCAATAATAAGAGTTTTCGGATAAAGCACAGACAATGTAATACATAAACAAGACCTAAATCTTGAATCGAAGTTCTTGCGACTGTAAACAAGACTGGTTTATTTGCCAACTGCCAAGTCCCATCTCCGCTACAGCCATCCTCAGAAAATAGCCTGCTGAAAAAAACTGTGAGTCAGCCTGAGGGTACGCATTTACGGAATGTAAGTTAGTAGGCAGACAAAAATTCAAATGCTGATTGCTGTGAAGCAAATAAGAACTGGGCGAGAATGATATACTGGTAGCTGGAGAAAATCATTATGACTGCAACAACTAAGTTCTCATCAGGATATTCTGTTTTTGAAACAAAAGGCTGTACTAAGCTTCAGAGGCCAAGCTAGCTGGACACTGGAAAATTCTTAGTTTCTCCTTTTTCAACAAAACACACATTTGTGACAGCACAGAAATCAGAAGGTACTGCAGTGTATCTTAGTGGATGTGGAACTGTGAAAGAAAATTATGAAGTCATCAACTTGGCAGTGTAAGTCCGAGGAATGGCATGTTATCATTAAGTTCTTCCAAGGGAGTGGATGCATGAAGCATTTACTGATTTTCTTATTTTTAAACTGAGTGGCTTTATAATTATTATACTTAGTGACTGCATAAGTTCTGTTGTCAGAAAAGATTAAAACATTTCCATGACTTTCAGTTCAATTAAAGAACAGAACATTTAGCGATGGCAAGAAGCATCTGTGTGTTAAAGACTTGCTCCGGGTTTTTGTACACAATGACTGCCTAAGGGGAGGCTCTATCAAATCTGTAAATCCTACCAATCAGCCACCTTGTCTTGTCTTGTCTGTCTTTCCTGTCCTGTCCTGTCTGTCCGTCCGTCCTGTCCTGTCCTGTCCTGTCTTCAGCTGTCCTTGAGCCGAGGATTGGCTGCACCAAGGAACAGGATTGTTCCATCTGCCCCTGTCCCTTGTCTCATGCAACAGCTGGTCGAGCGATAATTCAGTCCACAACCTGATGTTGTCAATCCATGAATCTTAGGTCTTCTTTTAGCTCAGAAAGCCACCTTAGGTATAATAATAATCACACACACAGCTGTTGTTACCTCCCACATTTCCAAACTAAACAGGTTTCTTTGTCTGCGTCTGGACATTCAAACAAGTAGCTAGACAGGATGCAATTCTGTAAATTCTGTATAGCGCCACTGAAGGTCTTTGAATGTCCATACACATATGCAGGTTACATAAGCAGATCTTCAGGATTAGAAGCTACAGGGGCAAAGCAATACCAAAGTCTTGGGCGAAGTGATAAAACAATTAGCTAAATATCCTGCCGTTAAATTCGTAGATGCGAATGCCCATTACGCTCCCTTCCTATCTGAAGTTGCTTCTTAATGACGCTGTGTCATAACAAAGATGATTAACATCGCCCTTCTCCTTTAGCCAGCCTAGGGACTGGCACCGCCCGAGTACGGCAGTGGCCGAGTTCCCTTTCTATCTGAATCCGCCACTGATATGTACATATGCACACGTGACATCTAGAAGTGCATCTTCAGGGCACGTGTATCTCTCGGCGCCTAAGTGCAGACAGACAGTGTTTACATGCATCACCCCAGTGCAGCCAAGTGAAGCAAGTGAATGATTGAGCACGTGCTGCAATAATTTTGGATCAGTTCCTGGAAGAGACTTCAAGAACAACAATCATTCATGCCATAATGTGTTACATTGTAATCAAAACGATTTTGCTTTTCTGACTCTATATACTCAGTATTCACCGTGGCCAAGCTGTTTACACCCACATGCCCCTGCTACTTATCAGAATTAATTCGTGCTGACACGAGGAGGGAAGTAAAGGGCACCATAACATAACCTAGCATGGGCTTTAAGTGATTCAAAAGACATAGCTTCTAATCCTGAAGATCAGTGTTTGAACCACTGCAATTTACAAAGTATGCTCGATGGCCAGTTTTCCTAACTTCCTCTAAAACGCTATGAGCATTCTTTGAGACAGTGCTGTTAGTCAAACTAATCCATAAGCACTAGCATTGAAGATTTTCAGCCCTAATGCTCCTGTGAGTTTCTTAAATAATTATGTCAATGCATTCGAATCGCTATGTTCGGTGCTAGTTTTGGAGAAGTCCTTCAAAACATCATATCGACACGTTCAGGGCATAGGCCTATAATATTAAAATAGGGATTCATCGCATTGCCCGTTCATGACCAAAGATAAGATATGTTTGCCACCCATCGTTCTGTTAGAAAGGTAAACAGCGGTTGCAGACCTTTTCTGACTGAATAATAATATTAAACTGCCAGATGTCGCAAGCATCGCTCGGTGAATACTGTGGATTCGCGGTTTATTGTTATTCGTGGATATAGCGGTATTTTCTCACAGTGGCATCGTCGTCTGCACCTTTCATCACGCTCTTATTTTTGTGAAGGCAGAGAGGAAATAAATAGCCACGGTTACAAATGAAACTACAGACGATTGAAGCAGATTACACCAATATCTGCACACGCCTTTAGAAAGTAGTAAAATACACATTTTACCTTCTTTTTAATAAAATTCTGAAATATGAAGGTTTTGCGCCCTAGCGGAATCGATGAGGCCCAGTTTTGTAGAAGAAAACGCATTTTCTACGCAAAATCACCTGCGGAGATGACATTTTTCTCTTCTGTCGAACTTGTAAGAAAACACGCAAGGCTCGGTGGGTCTAATCTTAAAAGACTGCAAAGATGACACAGCGAATGCCAAGTATCCACGCGCTCAGCTGAATGTCACGAAATCTATAAAACAAATTGACCAAAGATATCGGAACACAAAGACTGTTCAGCGTCTAACTGACCAGCGGATAAATTACACAGGCTGCGGAAGGCATCAATCATCAATGAAGCACGCAGTCAATTCGGATTTCTTCAAAAGTGCACGAACCCAGCAAATGCGAAGCTTATGCTGCCTTCAGATGTTAGGGGACTAACGCTAAATCTGGCAATGCTCTGTATAGCACCTGCTGTGTTTTGCTGTGGTCCTGCACTCAGTCTTTGCTGCAACTGCATTCCAGAGGCTTTGCTATTGCGTCAGCTACTGGTAATAAACCTTTAAAAGGTTTCAGTCATGGAGTGTGATTACTATATTTACTACATTTTAACTTGCTAGCATGATCAGTTGCCCAGATCCTCCTTTTCAGAACATGACTTCCAGAAATCAAGACTGTTTTGTTTGTCTGGGACTGGGAGCACTCCTGGGTTGATATCTTGAAAAGATGCTATGTAAATTTATTACATTGCTTTACAGTATAATATGCATTTGCACTTGTATACTTGTATATATCTTAACATTATATATATATATTGGAAATATATTTATATTACAATTGTTATTGCAGTCGATAAATAAGTTCACTTCTCAAGGCATAACAGTAAACCTATGATCGAATATCAAATAGATCAGCCAAAGAAAAAGCTGTGATGGTTGTCGTAGTTGATTTCGATCACCTTATTGCTTAAGTCATTCCTCCCACGTGATCAGCTCCACCTCTTTGGGCCATCAATCATACTCAAACATTCATGGTCAGTATACAAAACCTCCTGTGCTGAAGCTGTCTTACAAATATCCGTTTTTGCTGTTGCTAGGCAACCACAGTTTTACGATGTATGTTTGTTTGTATGTATCTATGTACTTATTTATGAAGTATGTATTTATGATGTATATATGCATGTATGTATGATGTATGTATGTATATACATGCGTACATGTATGCTTATATGTATGCATGGAAGTAAAAGTATCCCATATCTCCCAAGTGAGACATAAGAGAGGCGCTCATTTTCTTTATGTATGCATGTACTTGTATGTATATGCATGTACGTATGTATGTATATATATCAGTGCGCTTTTAGTACCTCATACAAGCACTAATACCTCAGAAATGCATTTTATGAGGTACTTAGTATCAAAATAGGCCAGGAATCTAATCCAATCTAATCTGAAGATTTCTAAAGTGTCATTATCGTATCAGTCATCGATCATTTCATTGTGAAATTGCAGTCCAGATACTGAAGAAATTGTTCTGTTTTCAGAGGAACGTTCGTGTGAGTTGCAGGTGGCTTGCTTCCTTATATGGGCACCTTGGATCGCATTTTGCAACAGACTATCTCTTGGAACATCTTCCAGTGAATATAGGTAAGTACTGTTAATATGGGTAATGTTTAATGTGACTCGTGCTTGGCATATAATTATTTTCTCTTCACTTTAAGTCAGGCCAGTTTAGACCAGTGAAAGCCATGTAGGCCATATATGCAGCACTTTGAGAGGGTCTTAAACGGTGCTGTGTAAATGCCTTAGTACATGCATACATACATTAGGTTGTCCCAAAAAATTTATTTGGGAAAGTGTTAAGTCTCATCCCTCAGATAGTTTCCATCTGCCTCACTAATGCCATATGCAAATTTCTGAAAATTTAGAAAATGTTTGGAGTTCCCTTGAGATCCCCAAATTTCTGAAAGTTTTGTCCATTGGCTCGATATTTGCCTAGTTTAGACAAAGTTTTATAAACTAACTGCTGAGCTGATGGTGACAGGTTTGGTATTATATTCAGATAGTTTTAGATTATAGATGCTATCAATACTAAACACTTCTAATGCCTTGCTATACTTTATAGTATTAGAAAGTAGAAATGTTAAAAAGCTGAACTGTTTCAAAACAACATTGTCACTAAAACAAGAACAAAAACATAGAGATTGTTTAAATATCCAGTAGACTGTCATTGTTAAACTAATCAAGCTCTAAACTCTGCTCTTTCTATGACTCTGGATGTAAATACGAATGACAAAACTGTTAAGTCGCTGAATTCCATGCAATTCACGAACTGTGAATTGGAGTACATTTTCTTTGTCTTCCAGCTCAGTGTCTGTCTTCAGCCAGTAGATTGCTTTCGTCATCCAAAGCCCTTGCTGTAGGGCACCTGGCTTTTTTGGATCACCTACTGTGTATCTGATCCACCTATGTAGGCTGCAGAGCAGAGCAATTCACGATGCTCACTCTGGGACAATTCAGCTGGCAGCGATCTCCAATGAAAGGCTTCAGGCTATCGCATATATCAAAGGAGTTTGACGTTCCTTAAGCTTTTATTTGTTCATCAGGGACCATTTGTCACGGAATCTCTTTAAAATGTGAATCTATGGTTCGAATGATGGTCGTAAAGAGACACCAAAGGCGTCTGCCAGCATCATCTCAACCACATGATGTCGACAAGCCATGCCCAGCAGATTCCATCCGATAGCCTATTCCAGCAGACTGCATGCTCCATTCATTCTGCCTGCATTAGACGATATAGTGTCAAAGCATGTGAATCGCTTGGCCTCTAGCTAAATCCGCCTCTGGTTCAAGTCTTTCTGCCGATCACTTTTCCCAATTAGTAAGTTTTTTGCTTAAGGGTCCGTTGCAGCCAGTTCTGGAATCCTGATGTACCTTAAAAAACTGTCTATCCTACTAAGTCACTATCAGATCGACATTGGTGAATAAGCAAGTCAATAAAATACAGAAAATGAATAAAGAACCTTGGACGGCTCTGTAGAAATGCTCGTTTGCATGTTTGCAATGTACAAACAGAATGAACACCTGCTAGCTTTATATGTTAACCTTAAGAGGCAGTTGTCCGTCACTGCCATGTTCGGATGATGCCAGTCCGAAGCCTGCATAAAGGTGGAGGGCGACTCTAATCATCTTTGTTATGACACAGCCTCGTTAAGCAGAAACTACTCAAGCAGTATAGTTATTTAGATCAGTTAGACACTCCTCGTGTGTTCAGCGTTATTTTAAGTTTCTTAAAAACCGCAATATTAAGTGTATTCATGCCCTATCCGTGCGCGGGGACCTTATATGGCGTGGGGCCCATTCAAACGGGCAGGAGGTGGTGAAGAATCTCACCCGATCAACTCATTGAAAAATGAGCAGGGTCGAGGCCTTACGATCGCTATATAAAAACCGTTTACATTTACATTTACATCAATAATTCAACTGCACCCGTATATCTGAACGGAATACCAGTTCATCCATAGTTGCCAGAGGAACAAACACACCAGTGATGCTGACAGACAGTATCATGTGTATTGACATCACCACAACGCTTTTGAGATGTCCTTTAAAGGTGTCATATTAAGTGTCTATACATCCGAACATGCATGTATGCATACATATATACTAACATTCATGCATGTAAACCGTGTATGCATATATGTATACATACAGTCCATCCACAGACTTCTAAAACCCGGCCAACAGCCAAATCCAATCTTCAGAATCAGCAGAAAAAGACAATTTGTATACCGAGACACAGAAGAAAACTCAACTGAAAGCGTAAAAGAAACTCCTGAAAATTGGTTCAGCAATTATTGACCAGACGTGCTTGTCTAGAGCGGGAGACGCCTAAGGGAGGAATCGAATTACGCTACCGATCGATCGAGTTAGCATCATCAATAACTTTTCAATCTTACAATGCAATTGGGTTCGAATAACACCTCCAGTCTTGAATTCATGTCTAGTAGCGGCAGACACTGTTGACCAAAATGCTTACAGATGTCTAGTGGTAAGCACAGTGATTGTGACATATTGCTTTGTTGCTCCTATAAAAGCTATTGGCCACAATAACTGAATACCTGTCATGTGTAGGCTAAACCACGGCACTTTTTGAGATCTAGTTTTAAGAATGGCGTTATACTAAGTATACACAATACCTGAATGGTATATGTGTATACATAGATGCATGCATACATACATACACTAAAAGCAGTACTTGGTAACTTCAGACTCCGGGTGTTTGAGAATAAACACAAATCCTAAATGCAAATATATATGGAGACATTTGCATTCGATATTTATTATATATATGCATACTTGGTATTGATTCCTGTGTGTGTGTGTGCATGTGTGTGTGTGTGTGTGTGTGTAAATTTATATAGTGCCTTATGGGTCGTCCTAAGGACGGCCGCAAAGATGGAAGGGAAGTCACCAAAATGCGGACAAGAGGAGGGGTATTATGTTCAAAGCAGACGTGCGCATTTAATTTGGTACAGCCTGTGTCTTAAAACCCAAATTCAGTCAGTCACAAGACTCTGTCTTGCATTTCATCTGACTAGAGTCCCTTTGATGGACGTGGCAGTATCGAAGTACCCACTCCATAGCCCTGCACGAGGAGCGGGTTAGCCGAAATTATGCATTAGTACTCCGTTGGAGTGCAGACGTCTGCAAAGGGGATGGGGAAGGTAGTGTAAAATGCGGACAAGGCGGAGAGAGAGGTCCAAATTAGGTCATTTATGCGGACGTCCTTTATGGACGACCCCTTGTATGGCCTTTAAAAAGGCGCGAAGTCGCGAACACCGACAAAAATACGGCTGCAAGATATAATCTAATCTAACGAAAGCGCTAGAATATTACAGGCTTCAGCGACCATTGGAAGAAACGAGGACTCTGCTGACCTTGGGTGGCGAAACAGTAGCGCTTTCTAATCTAATCTAATCTAGCATAAGTATAAAACTTGTTCCGGCACCGTTAGTAGCTTATTACAAGGCACGAGGCACCAATCGATGGTTGCTTCAAGTGAAGTTTTGACCTGAATGACACTTTGGAACTGACAGAACGTACAGACATGGGCATTGAATTCCAAAGCCTTGGACTAGCTATGGAGAACGCCTGAGAGCCCGTGGAAGCAGGACCTTTAAGAGATTCAGAGAGGCCCGAGACACTGCAAATACGAATCCACAATCCCGAAGCATGCACATCATAAGCCTGCTAAAGCGCAGCTGTGAATTATAATAGGCCTACCATAGAAATAAGTATTATTACATACAAATTTCTTTCAAACCTAGGGCCTCTTCTCTGTGTGAGGCCCGGGCCAAATGGCCCTGCTGGTCCCCATCTGATAGGCCCTCACGGAACACTGTCCCGCTGCGAGTTAGAATAAGAGTCGGTGTGCAATGAACGGCTCTTGTTTTGTCTTGTCCTCAACCGTCCTCGAGCCGAGGATTGGCTGCACCACGGACAATTCTCTGACATCTGTCTTCTTTCCCTTGTCTCCTGTAATAGCTATCGTTTTCTGGGTAAATATCGCAATACGGTGACAACTCGTTTGCAGATTAAATGCAGGAGCTGTGGATTGTGCAACTGTTGCACAATCCTTTTCATGAAGCTAGTCACTCGGGAGTTGGAGAAAGGGTTAATCGCATGCTGCCCTACTTGTGAATAACCACCGATTTTGGCATTATATGGGAGTATTTAAACGACATGTTCTCCTATATCCATATGGCGTCAAAACCTAATGAAAGGCATCATGTAAATGTGCTCACTGCCTTTGATCCAAAGGCAGTAAGCACATTCCCGGCTTCCAGACATAACTGTTAAGCAACAGGAGCAATTGCAAAGGGCAACGCTGTAGTTTCAACTGCACCAGACATTCAGATGCACCAGACTGATAATAATTCGAATGATAATTCAGTCCACGACTTGATGTCATCGATCCACGTCATCTTGGGTCTTCCCGGAGCTCAGGATCCAGTCTCCACTCTTCGTAGCACATGTCCGAAGTATGAAAGCTTTATCTGTTTGAGTGCATAGTTCCTTAAATGTCAATCACATTATCCTCAGCAGCCCATCTCCTTTATCAGCCTCTACCAAAGCCCATATATTATCCATTAATGAGACTATATTTAGGGATGTGGCGGTAGTAGGTAGGGTCAGACTATATTTAGGGATGTGGTGGTAGTAGGTAGGGTCAGTAAAATGTAAGTAAGCAATTAAGTATGTATATATATGTATGTATTTATGTATATTTATACATGTAGTTTCCATTCAGTGGCAGCTTCAGGCTTGCTTGCTTGAGAGGCAAGAGGGGCGTCCAATTCTGGCAGTTCACCATGAACAGGTCTGGTCTGAGGGGCGCCGGCATACAACCAAGAGGGGCGCGGGGGCAAACCGCCCCCCCCCCCACAGCTAAATCCGCCACTGTTTCCATTGTTAACCGAAATCCAGTAAACCTCTCAAGATTGTTTTCGTCGACCGGTGACATTCGTTTCATTATATTGCATTTGTTGCGCCTATTAAGGTGTGGTTGACTTCAATGGCCCTGTCAGTCACAAGATGTCGTTAAACACTAGCTATCTTACTATTTACTTTGTAGACTTTTACATGTACTCTCCAAGCTTTAACTGGATGAAGACCTCGCCATGTTATTCAGTCTTAACACCATTTATTGTTTCAGACGAGTGAAATTCACAGGCGGTAAAATGCGTTCGCGTGTATATGAGCAGAAAATATGAGTAAGAAAAATATTTTCAAAAAATCATAAATTTCAAACGCCCATGAGTGTTGAGCCGAATTTTCTTCTGTCAGATGTAATCTAAAGGTACACGGTTTGATGTAGCGATTGCATGGCCCCGACCCTGCTCATTTTGCAATCGGATGAGATCATTCACAACCGCTCCCCATTTGAATGGGCTCCACGCCATTTAAGGGCCCCGTGTGCGAACCTTTCTTGCCCGAGATGTAAATCTTTTAAATGAATCACGAACGATACGCGAACCAGCATCCTCTTCACAGAGGAGCCTTTGACGTATGCTTCAATCAATGAGTTTCTTCTTCTACTGGTTCTCTGCCCTCAGGCAGGTTCAAACGTCCGATCACGCCACTCCTCTCGGTGCTGAGCTTCTTTCAACCTGCCGTATCCGCCCATCATCATCCAATCCAGCAGCACCTGTCTAGGTCTTCCTCTTGTCTTCCTCCCCTCCATTCTGCCTTCCATTACGGTTCTCAAGAGTGAGTCCCCTCTCAGTTTGTGACCAATCCATTTTCTCTGTCGCCTGTTTATTGCAGCTGTCGTAGATCTTTCTTCCCCAACTTTTTTCAGCACCTCCTCGTTAGTTATGTGCTCCATTAAAACTTACTTTTCCATCATGCGCCAAATCCACATTTTGAAGGCCTCCAAACTCTTTATGTCTTCCTTTCTCGTGGTCCATGTTTCGGATCCATACAACACCAAGCTCTACATCAAAGCTTGAATCATTCGTTTCTTTAAGTTCTTGTTTTTTTCCTCTCAGTAACTCTTTTTGTTTTGAGAATGCATCTTTGCCCAATGCCATTCTTCTTTTAATTTCCTTGTGGCATTTTGCATCTTGCATGACAACGCTCCCCAGGTAGCAGAATTCTTTTACTTGTTCTATTTCCTCTCTATTGATGTTTATTCTTGCTATTGTTTCTTCTCCTTTGCTTGTCCTCATGGTCTTTGTCTTTCTGATGTTTATTTTCATACCATACTCGATTGATATGGTGTGCAGACGCGCTTCATAAAATGCCTTGACAGACGGACACATACTTATATACATACATACATATATACACATTCATACATGCACATACATACATGCACATACATACATACCGGTACATACACATAACTATATATACACATAGATAGCGGTACATGCATAGCTACTGGTACATACAAACATAATGGTACATATGTAGATACATACTGGTACATATACGCATTACGTAACAGTACATACATATATATACAAACATATATACGTACATACCGGAACATACATACCAGTCCACCATTCTCTGCAGACCTTCTTGCTACCCGACAACATTGCTTGGTCATCTGCAAAACTTAGAGCCTTTACCAGTCTGCCTCCGACCTTAATTCCTTCTTCCATATCTTCTAGTGCCTCTCGGTTAAGCTCTTCTATGCAGATATTGAAGAGTAGTGGTGACAATGGGCACCCTTGTCTCACTCCCCTGCCTAGTTTTCTGGGTTCTGAATATTCTCCATCTATTCTGATCTGTATTTTCTGACCCATGTATAGATTTCCTATAAGCCTTCTATACCTCTGATACACTCCCAGCCTTCTCCAGTCGACCCTGTCAAATGCCTTTTCATCGTCCACAAAACATATATACACATCCTGGACATGTTGACAACTCCTCTCTGTCAGCACCCTTAAGGCTCCAATAGCTTCCCTTGTTCCTCTGCCCTTTCTAAATCCAAACTGGTCATCACCTAAGCAACCAGTTGCTTCTGGCTTTGCCTGCACTCTCTGTTAGAATTCGTAGCATTATCTTTTAAGCATGAGTCAGAAGACTCATGATTAAAAGATAATGGTTTCTTTTTGAGTGGAATCCTGATGGTCTGTAAAAAGTCTTCCGGTCATAATCCAGTTGTGTATATGTCTTGGCAAAGCCTTACTAACTCCATCATTGCTTTAATTGTCACCTAGATTTTTTAGCAATTCTGCGGTTATGCTATCTAATCCTTCAGATTTGGTGTTTTTCGATTCATTAATGGCCTCGAGCACCTCGTCTTTCAACACCTCCGGTCCAATCTCTTCTGTATTGTCCAGGATGGAGTTCTCCATCATGTCTTTGGGCCTGCGTCCGCTCATATACAGGTCTTCCACGTACTCTTTCTATCTGCCTTTGACTTCATTAGCTTAATGCAGAATTTTGCCTTGTCCATCTCTGACTGTAATTCCTCCTCCTGCACTTGATTTCGGTGATATTTGCTTTATCCTTTCATATACCAGATCGTATCTTCCACGCTGCGGCAATGATTCCAGGTCTTTACATTGCTCCTCCCACCATCTTTCTCAGGCTTTATCTGTTGTTCTTCGTAATTTGTTGTTTGATCCTCTATACTCCTGTCTTGCCTCTTCTGTGCTGTGATGTTTCCATTTTCTTTGCGCCTCCATATCCAAGAGCATCTCTCCCGTTATCCATGGTTTTCGAGCAGATGGTGTGAGCTGATTAAAAATCACTTCTCTACAATTACAGCGGTGCTTTGTTAATGTTGTTAATACAGAGCTGATCAGTCAAAGTAACTTGTTGTATTCACGGAGACACAGAATTGCCTGTTGATATCAATTTACCGGTAAAATATTTTTGCGGGTAAAACCCGGATATTTGACCGGTCGGAATGGGAAAATATGGTAAAAATGGTTTAAAATTATTTAGGCCTATGTGACATAATCCTTTGGTTATGTCTTCCATAGGCACTTGAAAGTTAGAGTAAAATACTGCTATGAACAGTAACACTGCCTTAGTATTGACTTGCTAACCAGACAGTTTGTTTCAACATAATGAATTGTTATTACAAAGGCTATGTTCGTGTTTAGAATTGGAGCGGCGAGAGCGACAAAGAGAAGAGGAGGAGCAAACGTGAAATGTTTTCAGCTTTGAATGGAGGGCAACAGTGGCTGTACTCTATTACACCCTATTTCTAGGTAATATTTCACCAATACTGCCTGGTGTTTTCAGAAATTACTTTTCAGAGTAGCAAACACTGTACGGGCATAATCCATCCTGAGAGGAAACATTGTCTGAAGACTACTGATCGATATTAATGCCATCTGGAACGGCTGTAATTATTCAGATTAAAATCAAGTAAAAAGTTCAATTAGAAATGTTCCACAGACTTCCTTTGAAAAAATGAGCGAAAGATAATAGATAGTGAGCATTATTTTCGTCAACATTCTATTATTATTCTTCGCCTAACAGGAATGCAATGAAATTTAGTGCTGGACATAAGCAATCTGCCACCATAATCAAACAAAAATGCAATGTAATGCAATACCGAACTTTCATTTGCATTCGAAAATCGTTCTGCTTCTTCGCAATAGTTTTGGAAAATAGTTTGCAGTAAAATTCTCATCATGATAAAATATTTCCTGCTCTAATCGATATTGATTTACTGACACTGATAATAGACGCATTCGGTCACCCATTTCTTTGGTCTGCTGCAGTTTCGCCTCTTTAAATGGGTTCTTCGTCTCATCTCAGACCTCTGACGTCATCAATAACGCCATACGACCTCTGGCGTCATCAGTACGCCATAACGACGACTGACGTCATCAGTAACGCCATACGACCTCTAGTGTCATCTATGCGCCATGACATCGTCTGGCGTCAATAATTATGCTATGCGACATCTGACGTCATCAATAACGCCATATTCCCTCTGACGTCATAAATTACGCCATAACGCCGTTAGAAGTCATCAATAATGTCATAGATCTCTGACGTCATCAATAATGCCATATGACCTCTGGCGTGGGTCAGTAACGCCAGACGACCTCTGACTCATAAACAACGCCATCTGATTAGATAAATTGCAAAGACAGAATAGAATGGCTGTGGAAAGAGATCCCGGACCTCGAACGAATCATAGGTCAGATCCGGAATGCAAATGCGTCGAAATTCAGCTCTGCTGCTCTGTACACTGGCCAGCTCTCAGGGCGCATCACTGAACAGACATCTAGTCACAGAAGACACTAGAGTGGCTAGGACAGTCGTGTCTGGGGAGTCACTTTATGTTATCAAGGGGAGGTAGGAGGGGTCCAGAGTAGGCTACAGAAATCTTTCACAATTCTCAATTTTCAGGTGGGTATGGATTTCGACAAGACATTGAACGTCGAGAAAATGCGGCACTTTCGCACGCCATTCAGCTCTCATTACAGGCTTCGGGGGAAATATGCCCAGATATTCCCCGCATCCAAGAGCAGAATCCTCGTCTACAGATGAGCGATTTACTACTAGCTGCAGACCGGAACCCTTCCTGCCAGGTAAACAGACGTGCGTGTGAACGCACTTGCTGTTGATTAGTTCTTGGGCGCGGGTGGTGTGCCCATGCATGCTTCCGCGCATGTTGTGAGCTTATTCATAGTCTCACACGGGCTCAATTTACCAGTTTTTACGTTGGGAGTATCTTCTTGAAATGCGCTATATAAATTCTGTAGCGTCGTTCGATCAATTCTATGCAAGCGAAGCTAAAGGAAGCCACGAAAATCGACGTTACTTTAAAAGCGCCATATAAATACCCAGATATGATTTCATAGCACGCCTTCCTGGCTGAAAAGTGCATGATGGAATTCGTGCTTACCTGTCCATAATTCGCATTGTGGAGGCGCAGTTGCCCATCTTTCGAGGATTCAGCTGCTGCCGCTGCTGTTGCTGCTGCTGCAGACAGCTGCCTTGCGTGATGGCAGCAGCCTCCTCCGCTGACCCAGCATCCAATGCGCTGGTCACTGCGCGTCGGCTCGATCACAAAATGCACGATGATGATGATGATGGTGATGCAGTCGCTGCTACCCTGGATGGTGATGCTAAGCACGTTCACAGCAGCAGCAGCAACCGAGATTTAAGCCAATGCCAAGATTAAATTTAGAAAATCCGTCCCACACCGCTGATTGAATTTGCCAGATACGCGTTGCGTCTCCGTCACAGCCTCACACGAAGATGACGCTGGTAGCGTCGAATGGAGTGGACGGCCTCAGACAGTCGATACAACTGCGCTATACCGTCGTTGAGACGCTATAGCGAAGCGTGCTTGGCCGTCCATCTGTCCTTTCGTCTGTCAGTTTGTCGATCGCTGCTGGCGAAACTTCAATCAGCGACAATTGGCATCGCGGAGGGTGTGTTCCATTTTTGCCCTAGATGCGCACGGAGCGTACACCGAGTATGCTCAGAGTGCTTAAATGCGTTTAACACTTTTCTGCGTCGATTGGGGCATATTCGGGACGGACATGCTGTACAGGGATGAATTGATGGATAGAGGGTTGTTTACCATGTCACGCCGTCTTGCGCCATGAATAACGAAATGGTAGTGGCAGAGCGGGAAAAAGAACAGATTTCTGTCTGTCTGTCTGTCTGTCTGCCTGTCTGTCTATCTGTCTGCCTGTCTGTCTGTCGAGATCTACCTGTCTGACTGTCTGACTCTGTCTCTGCCTTTTGTCTATCTTATAGATAGACAAAGTTCTAGCTGTCTGTTTGTGTGTCCATCCCTCTTTCTCTATGTCTGTCTCTTTCTCTCTGTGTCCATCTATCTCTCGGTCTGTCTCTTTGTTCATCTATGTCTCTAGTTCATTTGTCTCTCTTTATCTAAATCTCTGCCTGTTTGTCTCTGTTTCGCTTTGCCTATCTATATGTATGTTTCTGTGTCTGTGTCTGTCCATCCGTAAGTATTTTGCTTGATATATATCTAAAACAATTGCACAATATATATATATATATATATATATACATATTTGAATCAATTATATGTATGTTTATAATATAGTCTGCATGTATAGCAGTACATCGTTGCCATATGTGTATGCAGTCCGTGTCTAGTGGTGAGGTAGAGAATGGCGTAATAGGAGGAGGGAGGGGGTTATTTTGGTGCTATTGATCGCGGTGACATCCGCCATTGATGACGCCTTCTAAGCTGCTGCAGCAGCAGCAGCAACAGCAGCAGCAGCAGAAGAAGAAGAGGGTGAAGAAGAAGAACTGGGTTCAGAGTGTGCTCTGATGGAGAGCGACAGAAGACATTGATGGATGGATGGACGGACGGACGGACGGACGGACGGAAGGGTTGGTGGGTGGGTTGGTGGAAGTATGGGCGGATGGATGGGTGGTTGGATTAATCGATGGGTGGGTAGGTAGATGGATAGGTGGATGGATGACTGAATGGATGAATACATGGATTACTGGATGGATTACTGGATGGATGGATGGTTGGATGGATGGATGGGCGGATGGATGGATGCGTGATGGTTTTTGTGTGGTTGGGTGGATTGATGGATTGATGGGGTGCAAACGAAAGGGTAGAAGGGATGAACTGAAGGGGAGTAATTCTCGAGCGGATGGGGATAACTTGGATCGGTGGCTCTCTTCGTGTCATTTTGACATAATTTATGACATTGCCGATACGTATAATTTACTTGATAATTCTGGCAGTTTGGATTTTTTACTGCTGCCGAATTTGCTAATACTTATACCTAATCTCAGAATTATTTTTCGTTCGAAGACGGCTTTATTGCCTTTCGGACGGTTTTTGTTGCATGCTATCGTGACCTTCTGTGATTGGAATGGTCCTCCTATAGAGGGGGCAGGATTCCAGTTGGATAGTCAAATCTCAGACCTACGTACGCTGTCAACGCCGAGAACTCTTGGATTCGGCGGAGGAAGGGCGAAGATAGTCTTTGGAGCGGTGCCGACTGTCAATCAACTACCTACCTGCTGGTGGGCGACGAAACCCTGTCCTGCCCATAACCGGCTGCTCGAGGGTTATCCGGACTCCGTGTAGTCTTCCACCTAAGAGGTACTGCAGGACGGTGAGGGAACCGTGAGCCATCGGCTGCGGATCACATCTCCTATCGTCCTCCTGGATGCTACGTGCTTCAGGAACTCTGAACACGCTGTTATCATCCTTCAACTCTGTTTGTGGGGGGCTGCGTGTGTGGCTCTTCTAGTTTTCTGAACAGTGTTTAATAAAATGAATGAATGTTCTGTTCTTAATAGCATTTAACATCGTTAAGGCTAGCGCATAGAGCTCCTCTAATTAGTTTCTCTTGAAGAGGCGCTATACAAATTTCTGGTTACAGTTACAATCGCAATTTAGACGCCAGTCCACTGTCGCCATCGTATTTGTAAAAAGAAGTGAATAACAAAGCGAGTCAGTCGGTCCATGAAACACCTAGTTAGCCAATAAGTAAGTCAGTAATCCAGCCAGCCAGTCAGTCAGTAGATAAGTAAGTCAGTCAGTCGATATACTCGATAAGTAAGCCAAGCAGTAAGTCAGTCAGTCAGTCAGAAAAAGAAGAGTTGGAGGTTAAAGAAAAGGAAAAGAAAGAGGAAAAGAAAGAGGAAAAGAAAGAGGAGGAAATGAAGAAATAAGTGGAGGAGGACCAGTTGCAGGAGCAGAAAGAAAGAGAAATATTGACGGAAGAGGAAATGGACGCTCGACTCTCTGGTCCGTTTCCTCTACATTGGAATGACATTTCGGGCTTACGGCTGAAGTAGGTCTTCGCCAAGCTCCCTGGCATTGTGTCACATCAACATCATCCTCAGCGCGTCACCATCATCATCAGCAGCAGCAGCAGCGGCGACGGTGACGGCCTCATTGGCAGGCATAAGTGCAAGACAGAGAGCTCGGCATCACAGAATGAATGCACTGCCAGACTTACAAATGATCGATAGAAGGCCGGATGAATGGAGATGGATAGCCTACGTGCTGAATGGAGTTTCCAGGATGTGGCGCTAAATAAACTGACGGCTACTGTAAGCAGACGTTCTAGTATTCTGCGAAGAGATGTTTGTGACGTCTGTAGTCGGGAAATAGCCAGATACGAACCCCTTGCCTTTTTATCTACACTGTAAGAAATTGGTTTCATTTGAATGCATTTCAACATATTCCCCTTAACAACATAATTCAGTGACACATGTGAATAATGTATATAGTGAATATTTTGCTCGATATATATATATATATATATATATATATATATATATATAAAGAACTGGATATGATATTAGATATATATATATATAGAGGGAGAGAGAGAGAGAGGAACTGGAGATTGAGAACGACGGATAGATGGATGGATGGATGGATGAATGAATGAATGAATGGATGAATAGATGGGTGGATATTTATTTTGTTTATAATAAATGCACTTATATATGCATACACAGTAATTTTTAAGAATAATTTATATGTAAATGAACAGGGTTGAGACATACGGTCGCTACATAAAACCATGTACATTTACATTTGTATATATGCTCGTACGTATGCTAGGCTACATTAAGTCAAATAATGATCCAGGAATGAACTATGATCCAGAAGTAAAAACTACTGTTCGCTTCCTATTTTGTATCTTACTTGTTTCTTATAGAAAATAAAATTGTGAGAAGCAGCGATAGATGACGTTGATCAGCTGTGCGCCTAAGACTTGCTGAAGGTCCCTGCACAATGGCCAGAGGATGCCAGAACCCACGCACTCGTCAACAGAAGAGGGGTGGAAATGAGGTCCTTACTAACATTTGACCTGATAAATCTGTTCTGAGCGATGCGACAGTATTGACTTGACAACGAGGTACGTCTTGAACTTCTTCACACGAGGGTCTAATCTTAATAGTCCTGTATGCATGCGTGTATATAGTCACTTATTGTAGCGCCTTTTTACCTTAAAAGAGCTGCCTGCGCTAGGCTAAATGGTGTCCAAGTTCATTTTAAGAACAGAAAGTTCATTTTGAGCAAAGGATGCTAGTATCAAGGGTGGTGGTGGTACTTGTAGTATTAGTATAACAGTAGTAGCAGCAACAGTAGTAGCAGCAGTAGTAGAAGTATCCAGTGTTAAACGACATTTTACGACGGCAGAGCCATTAACGTCAACTGCAATTTTCTGGACATCTAAACTTGGCGTCCTTATTTGAGTTTGAGAAGCTCGTGCATGTATTCTAATGGAAGCCATCTCCATTGTGCACCCTACCCGGTGATAAAAATTCCCTTCCGGTCCAGAAATTCTAAATAGGCCTACGCAACCCTGCTTCGATCATGAACATTGTCACATTAGTAACTCGAAAGATCAGATTTTTCAATCAAATGTGCTGGTCCTTCCGTTTTGAATGGTATATCCCATAATATTCGTAATGAGCCTAATGTAATATTGTTTAAGAAAGCAATGCGCGTGTATCTAAATGATCTAAATAAATAAAAAATTGTTTAATTTTTAGTTTTCACTAGTTAAGGTTTATTCTTTCTTGGTCTTTTTGTATTTCAGTTTGTTCAGATTCTGACTGTTATTTTTCAGTTAATCAGTCGTCATCTAGTAATAGCTTTTGGTGCAGGGGGGACCCTAATAAGCGGGACTTTGGTCCTTTCTGGGCTTTCTTTTTGTGTCCTAACATTATTCTTCGTACTTTGCTTATCGCTGGTTATTTTGTTTTTTTGGATCAATAAATAATGTTCAATGTTCAGATACTATAATATGACCAGAACGTTAACCTTCTTTATATTCTTTTATTCTACCATCGCATTCATTTCATTTTCGTAAAATCGTTAAGTTTTCATAAAAATGTTCATAAATACACATGATGATATAATCGAACAGCCTAGGCATGTGTGTTTGTTAAGGTAATCGCTAATTCATCGTTTATTCGCCAGACGTCGCTTCAGCATGTGCTAATATTGGCATATTTCCTCGTCATTCAGTAGACTGACATTTGCCGGCTAGAGTCCGTCATCTTTAAACTGACTTGTAAAACGATAATCGTACACAATATACATAGATAATATTGTGTGTGTTTGTCTTCCTATGCATAAACCGGTAAACGTCGAGTTTCACAAGTAAATTTCATATATAATAATTGCGCAATTGCTTAACAATATAATTAGGACCAGTCCTCTTATATTCAACATCATTCATAGCGATATGACATAACAGCATCGTCACCACCGACGGGAATTTCGAATAAAAGTAAAACTTATGAAAATAGACACAAATAAACAGTTTAAGATAGCAGAATACTCCGAATGCCCAATAAGTTTTATGAGGATGAAGATGACAGTGATGAGCTGACGTCAGTTCCAGTTTCGTTCCTAATTCCCTCTTCTTCCACGGTAACGACAACTTCGGTTTCAGTTCGACTGGTAGCTTCTCCAGGGCCCATCCTCTGACTGTTGACTTCCTCGGACGATGAGTCGGTGGAGGCTTCAGTACGGGAAAGAGTTACTTCAACAGCGGGCGGTTCCTCAGCGATAAAGGCCGCGTTGTCGTGTTCCGTGGTGGAGAACACTTCGCTGTACTTCGGAGGATCCTTCGGAAGAGTTTCGTAACGCGGCGGTTCGAAGGCGTATTCGCATGTGGGGTCGAATCCGAGCGTTTGTGGATCTATTTCGTTCCCTTCGCCTCTCTCCTGGCGGCTGCCTGTAGTTTAAAATTAAGCAGGGTAACCACATGACAGATCCAGACTAGCGTGAAGACGTAACGTATTCAGACCTGCTGTATACTTATTTATTTCTCACGAACGGGACTTCCGTGAGTCCTGCACAGCCTCTTATCTTCCCAAAGCGATCATGAAGACGATCACCATGATCACAGTCACCATAATCACAATCATGATGTAGACGAAGAGCAGCGCTACATAAATGGAAAGCGTGTGAAAGCACTTGAAGGGTTGTTTGTCGGTTCGTTTTCTGCTGACCCCACTTGACCCTACTTAGTTGGCGCAAGATGGCATTCAAAGATGACAAACAAACGGAGACAAAGGAGCACTTGTTGAGGCCCTCAACACTTCCACGCGGTCATTCATCTTGCTTCATCCATTCGCTGCCAGATTCGTCGAGCGTTCACCTTTTAACGCAGGGGGTGCAGGTTCGAGCCTCCCCTGCATGGCGCGACATGTAGGCTGTTCAGACTCAATCCCATTGTAGATACAGCTTCCCCACATATTTCGTTTCTGCGCATAGGTGTTTCCTCCCACTGTTTTAGAGTGTCGCCCACCTAAGATACATTTCCCCAAACTTTTCGCTTCTGTCAGAAGGTTTTTCCGCTGCTGGTTAAGACTACCTCCCACTGAAGATACAGCTAACCAATACAGTTCGCTATTGTTTCGTTGGACTTCCCCTTGCCCACAACTGCTAATTCCAAATTGTATACCATGCTTCCCGAAGGCTGTTGCTGCTGAATGATGTGCAGCTGACCTAAGTACTGACTGACTGGCGGATTTAATGCATGAACGAAAGAACGAAAGAGCAAAAACTAATATACTCTCGAGAGAATGAAAGAAAGAACGAACAAACGGACAAAGACAGACAGTAAACAAATACAGAAAGGCTTATGACCTGAGTTGTCTGATCGTCGCCTGGAGACGATCTGGTAACCACGGCAACAGATGCAGCAGATGACAATCATCAAGACAACCATGAGAACAGCCACCAAGCCGTAGATCAAACTCCACCTACAAACACAACATTTTCATCACGCTGTTGCACAGATGAAGCTCCTACACGACTTCCTCTATCTCTACCACTTATCTTTCTCGTTGCCATGGTTACTGTATTAAGCTGATCAAGAAAATGAGGTAGACTCCAATATACAGGTTAATTATGCTACCATCAGACGCCTTAAAGAAATTCTCAAAAGGCGCTATATAAATAACAATATACATACATGCATGAGCATCATTCGTATACAGACGAATTTGTCACTCCTACGGAACTCCAATATCAGTTAGGCTAGCGAAAACCGCTTCTGTGATGTAAATGTACTTTACGCAATAATGCGCTTCTTTTTCAGTGTTCTGCCCTTAGGCAGGTCCAAGAATCTAACGACGCCACTCTGCTCTGTTCTGTGCCCTCTCCTTAACTTATCTGTAGCCCCGTCTTCTTCCTTTATCCATCATCCAGTCCAACAGCATATTCCTTGGTCTTCCTGGTTCTTTCCCTCAATTCTTCCTTCAGTCACTGTCCTCATGAGAGAATTTTCACGCAGTATGTGACCAATCCAGTTCATTTGTCTCCTTTTTATTGTATTGACCAGTGTCCTTTCTTCCTTTACCAATGGCAACACTTCCTCATTTGTTTAATAATCCTTCCAGCTGATTTTGGCCAGTCTTCTCCATATCCACTTTTCAGATGCCTTCAGTTTTTTCAGTTTCTGCATTTCCAACAGTCTGTGTCTCAATGAATGCGCTATAAAGCAGCTACATAGACGATGGTATTGTGGTGGCGTATCCTAGTGTGAAGTACAGACTGAAGACTCCAACAGTCATTTCTTTCGCATCACATTGCCATTTTCTCAAAGTTTAACTTTCTATTGAAACCACCACCAAATTACAAAATCATGGGATTTCGCGTTTGGCATAAAATTGATTTAAATAAATTAAAGCACGATATTTTTGCATCTTCGTTATGGTTAACTTCAGCACACACAGCTAATTAGTTGGCTGTGCAGTTCCAGTCTACTTTAACTGAGCTGTTTGACAGGCGAATTTATTTTAGAACAAAGAGAAAAGGGCCTAGTAGAGTGCATACCACAGCCATAGTTTTACTCTGCCATTTCCAAAGCTAAGCATTACAGAAGTCGTAGCTTTGATGGTGCCATTCTCGTTATAACGATGCATCTTATTTGAGAATTCCCGTTATAACGATGAGTCTTATTTGAGAATTCACGTTATAACGACGCTTCTTATGTCAGAATTTGTATTACAATTATGTGTTTCATACGAATTCGCGCTATGATGATTTGTCTTAAGTGGTAATTCATTTTATAATGATGCGCCTTATATGAGAATTCAGTAATTGGAGTTCAAGCCTTACATGTGTGAATTCGCGTTAAAACGATTCGTCTTATATGAGAGTTCGCGCTACAACGATTCGCGTGATAGATAGTTCCGTTGTACTAACTGGTAGTAAATCCAGGAGTGGCCACAGACAGTCTCTTCAGCGTTGTCTATCTGTGCGCTGACGTCTGAGCAGCAGGTCTTGTTGTATGTTGTTCCGCAACAGTAGATGGGATGTTCGTTAGATTCACAAGAGCTGCCGGGAATCAGGTTGTCGTACATGTCGCAGTAGGCGCTGCATTCGGCCCTCCACTGGGCCATTGCTGTTATATTAACAAACATATACCTGCACTTTTATATAGCGCCTTTTAGACACTTCAAAAACAGAGACCTATACCAGGATCAGCACATACTGTACTGCTTATATTGAATGTATTTCTATGAAATGCCGCTCTGTCTTTCCAGAATGATTTCATGAAATTATCGGACGTTGGTGCGACAACGATTGATATAATTTGGTATTATGATAAGGCAAGGCTACGCAAGGCAATGTAAGGTAAGGTAGTTTAGGATAAAGTAAAGTATGGTGAGATTAGGTATGATTAGGTAATGTAAGTTAATATCATGTAAGTTAAATTAGGACAAAGTAAAGAAAGGTAGGGCAATGTCAGGTTAGGTAAAGTAAGGCTAATAAGGAAAGATAGGGCAGAATGAGATAGGTAAATGTACACGTTTTTCTATAGCGACCGTATGGCTTCCACCCTGCTCATTTTTCAACTAATTAATCAGGGGAGATCCTTCACCGTGGTAAGGTAAGGTTGTCATTTTGCGCATCAGCCGAGCGATTCTTTAACCTCCGGACAAAATTTGTGTAGAAGCTCATTAACAATTGCTGCGTTTTTCATATGTAAGCACGTGCATTCTATGTGGACCAAAGTAGCAGTTAAACGTCGTAATGTTCGCTTGCACTTGTGTACAACTGCACAGAGGCATTAGGTGTATGCGGGCTGCATCGAAAAAGCATGGGCATCTGGAGTTTTCTGTTCCCTGTACGAGACTGAGTGTTTGGTTTTCCCACCTGAACTGCATACGTCTAATTATATTTCGTCTTTAAATTGTTGTTTTTCCCAAGAATAAGAGGGTAGGGGGAGCGCCTTCAAGTGGTAATATTCGGACTTATCTGGCCCCATTATCATAGCACCCGAGGCGCCAATCGATTGCTACTCCCGGCTACTGCTAATCGTTCGACCATTGTCATTTATTTGCTTACTAATTTATCCATAGCATTGATATAATGAGTAATGGACGTACTCCCCCATAGCGGATGAATAATGAACGTACTATTCATAAACTACCATTTTACTTTTATTAGGTCATAGACTCCACTATCTTTTGCCCCTAAAGGCCTTAACTCAAAATCCCGAACCTTTCGCTAGTAGGATAGGCTATGGCAGAGTTGGTTATGGTAGGGGATTTGTATGTTCCTGGACTTCTGCTTAGCACATTTAAGGGTAGGAGAGAGTAGGATGGGGTGAGGTCGGACAGGGTAGGATATGGTATACGGTAGAGTAGGGCAGAGTATGGTAGAGTAGAGTAGGTATATATAGACGTATGTATCTTGGCTTAAAGGGTAGGGTAGGGTAAGATAGGGTAGGGTAGCATAAGTTAGGGTAAGTTGATCAGGATAGGGTAGCATGGCGTATACGGCAAACTGTAAATGTACATGTTTTTCTATAGCGATCGTATGGTCTCCATACTGTTCATTTTGTAATGATGTGATCGGGTGAAATCCTTCACCACCGCTGCCCGTTTGAATTGGTGCCAGTGGCGGCCCCAGGATTGCTTGCGTGGAGGGACAAGAGCAGTTCCAGAGGGGCGCCACATTCTGGTAGGCCACCATGTACGGGTCTGGTCTGTGGGGCCCCGGCATATAACCAAGAGGGGCATGGGGCGAACCACCCACGCCTATAGATAAATCCGCTACTGATGGGTCCCACGCCATTAAAGGTGCCCGCGTACGGACCGTTCTAGCTCGAGATTAAAAACTGAAATAAGCCACTATCGGTATGCGAACCGACAAACTCATGCACAGGCGCTCTGTAACCAATGTAGCTACCCGGGTAGGCAGGCAGTTGTGTAGATTGGAACTGATTCTTACCTGCGTCGATATTCCAGGTGAGAAGGGAAGAACGTAGCAGAATCAAAGCGACGAGTCTCGACACAAAATTCGCCAGAATGGACAGAATTCCAAAGTCGTTCCGTATTGCAGCCATCTGTCGGCGTATTACAGCAATCCGATCCGTGCAAGTAAGCGTCTCTTTCTCACTTAAAAGTCCCAAGTGCTAGGTTGGTTTTTCCTTATTCAGTAGTACCAACTCAGTTCAATTTAGTTTTTTTTTAAATGTAAAATTCTCACTTAAGAAATCCCAAGTACTGAGTCGGTTCCCTTGTTCAAAAATATGGACAGTCAGTTCTCTTTCCTAAGTCCTAAGTTTAGCCTACTGAATCGGTGTTCCTGATCAAAAGACTACAGTCAGCTTTGTCTTTCTTAACCTTAATGTCCCTAGTTCTGAGTTAGGTTTTCTCTTCAAAATTACTGACTACAACCTGTATTCTGCTTCCTTATTTGCAAGTTCCAAGAACCAAGACAGATTTATCGACAGAAAATAGTACCAAGTTCTCTCTTCATTCGACGGCACCGTCTAATATATGCGTTGGTTTTCACGCGTTTAAAACTGGTTAACGTTCTAACCTATCGAAAGTACCATTAATACCGATTAGCCAGTGACATTTTGTAGTTTTAACCCGTAAGACGTTCCCGTAATAAACAGCTGGCTGAAGGACCGTATAGAACCAACAACGTGCGAGCATAATTCAGGTGTGCTAGTCCGCTGTAGGTAGAAGCGTCGTGCGCGCTCGTTCTAATCAGTTCAAGTTTCAACAAGATCAGCGGGCAAGTGCTGTCGAGATAGTAAGCTTTTTATCAGGTCTGTTTGAATCCCATTTTGGAGTTATGGCCATCAGACGTGCCTGTCAGGTCGTAGGCCCGACCACTGACGGCCACGATAGCCACGATGTCGTGTGCGGGTTAATAGAAACCGGTATTGTTTGGGACGTATGTGTACTCTTAGGGTTGGCTAAGGCCGTAGTATTAGTGTGGTCCTGAATATTGCCAATGGCTCAAGTCGGTACCGGTTGTCTGCCTGTCCGTCTGTCTGCTGAAAGGTTATGTCACTACTGTGGTCACGTTTTAGTCAGATATTCTGTACGCAAAATATTACATTAGCTGCAAATATATATATATATATATATATATATATATATATATATATATATATATATATATATATATATATATATATATATATATATATATATATATATATATATATATATATATATATATATATATATATATATATATATATATATATATATATATATATATATATATATATATATATATATATATATATATATATATATATATATATATATATATATATATATATATATATATATATATATATATATATATATATATATATATATATATATATATATATATATTGCAGCCAACGTTATAACTACATACATACATTTGTAACCCGAAGGTGACTTATTTCAGAGATTTGAATCTAGTAAAAAGTAAGTAGGCTTTTATTCTCTCTTCTTCTGGTTCTCTGCCCTCAGGCAGGTTCAAAGTCCGATGACGCCACTCCTCTCGGTGCTGAGCTTTTATTAATGTCAGACAAAAGGCTAACATTTTACAAAATACACAGCTGTAGTAGTTAACTTTTGCAGTTATGACTAATCTCGGGCTAGCACGGTCAGTACACGGGGACCTTAAATGGCGTGGCGCCCATTCAAACGGGCAGCGGTGGTGGAGGATCTCACCTGAGCAAGGTCGAGGCCATACGGTCGCTGTAGAAAACCGTGTATATTTATATTTACATTTATATATAATATTTACACTCGTACTTAAGCCTATTTAAGTTTCATGGTCTGACCGTATAGTATGGTCTGATAATGATAAAGATAGACTGAAAGGATCGATGAACGAATGAGATAATCGGGTGACCAGTGATTGGTCGTTATAGAGTCACCAGCGTCGATGACGTAGAAGATCTGGTGACGTAGCAGTGGCGATTGGCACGGGCTGTCACCGGTCCCTGTTATCGCAGTCAGTCCTGTTTATCACTATAATTTAAATAGGCCTCATTGCTGTCGTGTGTCATCACGCCGTGTATTTGCAGCATAGGCCTATTACTGATGTTTTTATTATATAGGCCTAAGCTGTACTTTTCCCTGATTATTATATGGTGTCCTGGTGGCGCTACTGGCGGGGGGTCCCTGGCATAGGCGCCCGCATAAATTTTTGCGAGGGGGACGAAACCAAGCAGCACAGAAATCGTGCACGTTGTTAGCTGCATTATATTGTTGCTCTTAACAGTGACGTCAGCATCATTGGCATATTCACAACCCTACAATAATGTTTCATGTTTCTTTAAGTTAGGCCTGCTCTCCGCTTCTTGGCTTTCTTCTTTATATGATCTCTTAATATAATTTCTTATATCAATCCTAAGCTAAAGGGCTTAATGCGAGGATGCTGAGGTAGACTTCAAGTGAATTAGCATGGGTTTGTCTGCAGTGAAGCTTCGTACTAAAGTCATTAGATAAAATTCTAGAAATTCCTGTAAGTTTCATTTGTAATGGTTCTAGATAATTTCTGCATTGGGCCACACAGGACCCATAGGGAAGACATATACTTTGAATTACTTTCAACCCATGCGATGTAATTGTGGCTTCATGAACTTCATCTAACCTCTCAATCGAGACTTAGGCCTACTGATACCGAATATTATAACAGTACAAACGATATATTCAGATACCTAAGCATTCACGATAAAGGCTATAACCTGAGCTGCCCGATGATTAAGGCCCAAACTAATTCATGAATTGCAGGTACGTGACACGAATTGCGTAAATGTGATCCTACCGTGTAATCGGCAGAATTCTGTGAAATGACGTGAAGTGTGAAATACCGTGATTTGGTGTGTTTATTACGATTTTGTGGGCTTTTGTTTTCCTAAGTTTCGTAATCGTAATCTCGAGATTTCTACAGCGCTCAGCGAAAGCTAAGTCGCGGGAACCAGCTTATTCACAGGCGCTCAGTCAAAACAAAATCGATAGGCAAAAGGGTTCGGTTCCAGGTCAAGGTCCAGGAGTCAGGCACTCAGACAGTCGGACGGCTACGGTGGATGATGTTTGAAATTGAAGCGAGAAGAGAGATAAGGGGAAGAGGAAGAATCAGGATAAGATTTTTGGAAAAGAAGTGTTTTCAGTCTTGAGTGAAAGACCTGCGCAGAAACTGAAAGAGGTGAAGTGTTGGTGAGTTCGTATGTTTGACCAGACAACTGTCGCAATTCTGGCGGGAGTTTATTCCAAAGGGGCGGGGCAGCTATGGCTATGGAGTGATTTCCAAATTTTAAGGATGAGGTGACGGGAGGGCGAAGAAGTGTTAGGACAGATGAGGAGCGGGTTGAACGGAGTGGTTGGATAGTAAATAATTGACGAAGATAGGAGGGTTGGGAGGATTGAAGTGTGTTGTAGGTGAGGGATAAGACTTTGTACTGATGTGATGGTGTTTGGGGGTTTTGGTGACAGCACGAGCGAGAGCATTCTGGATAGCTTGTAGGCGGTTTATCTGGGTTTTGTCAATATTGAGGAAAGGTGAATTGCATTAATCAAGTTTTGCATGGACTATGGATGTGGCAATGATAGATGCGGTTTTGAAGTCAAGCATAGGACGGATTCTGCGAAGGTCGCGGATATGCAGAAAGCAAGAGCGGGAAAGATGGGTGATATGATCAGAAAAAGTAAGGTACTGGTCGAAAATAACACCTAAATTACGGACAGAGGAGTTAGTATTAAAGGTGTGGGTGGAGGCAGAGTCCAGGCTGAGGGAGATAGAGGGGTCAGGAATTTTCTTGAGCTGGTCACGTAGGCCTATAAGTAATTCAATGGTTTAATGTATTTTGCCTTGGCTATTTCATTTCAGGTGTGTGTGTGTGTGTGTGTGGGTGGGTGTTTTAAAAATTATGACAGATGTGGGTCATTTCAACTTTTCGTGAAATTTCCGTAAAATTCAAGCTTTTTGGAAAAATGACCGTGTGATTCACACGTTTTCCAGTGAATTAGGTTGGGCCATCGATGACAATTTATGGCGACATGGTTGCTTCAAGTAGACTGACCTCGAAATCGCAGATTGACCTCAAGTTTGAGTCTTACATCAATAATTGCATGTACACTATCGAACCTATTTATTAGTAGGCCTAAGTTTGATAGAACTGAAAACGTGGTTTTCGGTTTGATGAAAAGACTGCGTAGAAATTGCAGGTGTTTTCTTAAGTAAAGCAGGTCCTAACCACTGGATCATAATCGTAATTCCGAGATTTCTATAGCGCCCAACGAAAGCCACGTCACGGGGACCAGATTGTTCACAGGCGCTCAGTCAAAAGAAAATCGATAGGCAAAAGGGTTCGGTTCAGGTCAAGATCCAAAAGTCAGGCAGAGAGAGCTTTGCAGCTATGTATGTATGTATGTATGTATCTAATCTTTTATATAGCGCATTTTAAGAACCTCTCAAAAGCGCTGTATGGTGACCATGTGGACACCTCTGGACACCAGAGCGCTGTCAAACGTCTTGCATGACACCTGTGCACTGCAGGCAACATCTCACCACATAACCTACATCGGGTGTTTGCTAGTTGATGCGAAAATACAAATAAATAAATTGTTCGCAGAATTTGAGGTAGGTAAGGATAAAGGTTAAATATGATTTCTCTGTTGCATTGAAACGATTATTTCTTGGGCTATATTTGGGCTATATATGTTTAGACCGTAGCAGTATCTTATGATGCGCATGGCAACTCCTCAGCAAGAACAAGATGTCGATGTTATGAAATGATGGCGTGCTTGGCATTGGAGGGGCTCCAGTTGACTGCTCGGTTATAGTGGTATTTCATTGTTACTAAAGAAAGAAATTAATCAGATCTTCGCAGAATGTCAAACAAAATGTTATGCTTTCGGCATCTTGAAGTGGTGAAAAGTTTGTACCGACCCTGTGACATTAGGTTCTTGCGACGTTCATTTGGGCATGGCCACTTCATTCGTTCTACCTTTGACCTTATGCCTCTGCAGAAAATACGATTTAAAAATTGCTTTTTATTGAGGGACGGAATGCTTTCTGTATGCTGCTCAAATCTCGTTCAGACGAGGCATAAGTCATCCGGGAAAAAGACTGATAATGATATCAGTTCCGTGGTTAAACCGTTGCCGGTCAGAGCTCATTACGATCCGGAGTCCATCTGTGTTGGAGAGGAACTAGCCGGAAAGCTACGGAAAGGTTGTTTTTAATACCGTCTCCTATCATTGATTATGTGACTTGTATGCAGTGACCAGACCTTGAAAAAGAGTGGAGTGGGGTGTTAACCCCACATTTTAAGAAAGTTCAGAAACATTAACGCAATTTCTGTTAGAAAAGATTTACAGAAAACACAAATCCCTTTCATATAGATCTCTTATACAAAGTTATACCTAGGTGACTCTTTGGCTTTACTGCCTGACTTGTTGTCTGCGAAAAATGCATGAAAATGGATCACTGCAGAATATGATGTAATCAAGGTGTAACACTTGTCTGGTGTGATGCTGTGGAACATCGATGCATGTGTAACGTGATATAATGAAAGAAATGCATGTCATTGTGGTGCAGTATATTTGCAACATTTGTGTACAATAGGGGAGTGGCATAAGATGCATTTGTGTGCACTGGCCTTTTTAAGTTATGATATCCTCTCCCTCTCTCTCCCTCTCTCTCTCTCTCTCGCCCTTTCTTTTCCACAAGTGATTGAAGACCATATTATTCCCTGCTAGCTCTGGAACGTTGGGCCGGGAGCACCTCTGATGAGTCCATCTTGAAGTGGTGCTGTATATAAATTCTAGATTACAGTTACAGTAGGATGTGTGTGGATCACTGTGAGTGTAGGAACTGAGTAGCATTGGAAATAAAGTCTCTCTGTGTCTGTAAAGTAAGATATGGTCTGCTTTATTACACACCTCTTTCAGCAACAATCCTTATAGGCATGGTCTGGTTTTGATGGATATTTCAGCTGAACTGCAAACATTTGCTGGCTAATGCACAAGAAACATTTTTATCTAATCTTAAGATATACCCATCTAGATCTGTGAGAGCTTTGTTCCAATACATTTAAGAGGGTCTTGTAAGGTGCTGTATATAAATTTTCAGCTGTATCCATCTATATACATCAGCAATCCAATAACATTCACCATGTATAACTTATGTCTTAAGTTTCTAATAATAGGTTTCCATAATAGGTTTCCATAATGATGCATAATTTGTAATTAAACTATTAGTAATAATGTCTGTTGAGCACTGAACCAATTATATTATGTTTTTTTAGATGACTTGGTAAATCTGCTGAATAGGTTTAATCAACGTTTGGAGGTCCGAAGACTCGCGGCAGAGCTCGGATTGGATAGTAAGTCTGGGTTTTGCTGTCTGAATGTTTAAGGATATAACCTTACTGATGACTTGTGGCACCTGATGCATTGCAGAACTTGCCATTTACTTCCCAGCTTATGCCAGTACCAAATTATACTGCTTCGTGACAGCGGCATGGTGTGCACAAACAATTTGCAAACTTGTTACATGGAGTTGAACCCCAAACCGCGCGATCAGTGACAAAGTGTGTTACTGCTAGACCACTGTGTTTTGTCGGTAGTGGGCAACTAATGTCAAAAAATGGTATTCTGTGAATAGTCAACCTTCTAAGTACTAACCCAGCTTGTTGTTGCTTAAATTGACTGCCTGCCAGATGCGATATATGTATGTACTTGGACCCTTGACATGGTTCCTTTTACCTTATCAACACAGAACATCAACGATGCAAGGTCACAATTCAGAAACTTCGCAGCACTTTATGATAGAGAACGGAACCACTGGGAAAAATAGGCCTAAATGACAAGTTGGCGCTTGAATTTTTTCTCCTAGATAACCTTTTTCATCTGGCTTATCTCGACTTTCGCCGATTTTGCATCGAATCAAAGAGCCTGCCAGCAGAGCTTCACATCGTCTGCAGTGACATCTTCCAGAAGGCTCGTCACGTTGATGATCTGTTTCCGTACTTTATGGAGCACGCAAAAACCGTCTTTCCACACTTAGAATGCATGGAAGATCTCAAGAAGATCAGTGATCTCAGACTGCCAGCTAACTGGTCAGTAAACTTTTTGTAAGCTGTTTAATTCAGCCATGTTGCTTTGCACATATCACAGTTTGTTTCAAACCATGACCCTTGACCTCTATTATTTATTTATCTAAAGCATTTATTACAGGCTTAAAGTCAATTAATCTGAGGTGTGGAATGTTCCCTGGGATCAAGATGAAGTCATTCTTAGGCCAGAGTAAAATAATGGGTTTTGAAAAGTGATTCAAATGGAGTTTGCAAGCTGAGAAGTCAGACCTTTTGTGGCAGACAATTTGAATGTATTTTTGGGAGGTATTTAGAGAAGCTTAAAAGGCGCTATGGAAATACCTGGATGCATGCATACAGTATATCAAGAAAGAAGTCAAACTTTCTGCTTCAAGTCACACCTCTTCAGATTAGTTAGACATCCACACATGCAGCTCTGTTGAAAGGTTCTTAACTGTTCTGTATATCTGCCTATATATGTTATGCATCGATGGTTCTCAAAGTTTGCTCTGTGGACCTCCTGTATTCTGCAAATGTGCCAGGTGGTCTGTGGTGGCAAATTACCCATTATTCCCGCAACGACCCTCCCATATATACGGCATAACATTGTGTTGTCTCAGTTTGCTAAGTAGCATTCTAGCCTGCTATGCTAATGCTATTATATCCGTTCTGTGGTTTGGTGACATCAGTGTTCATGTTATAGTGAAAACGTTTTAACACTGACGCTCATGTTTGTTCATTTGTGATAAATATCCTTGGGTCGCGGTGGTGTAGTGGGATTGGGTGGTGTAGTGGTATGGTCTGTGCCTTGTAACTGGAGAGTCGTGGGTTCAAATCTGCCTCAAGCCTCTGCGTAGCGACCATGTACAAGTTGCTCACCTACAATTGTCTGTGAGGAAGGCAACGGGAAACCACCTCGCTCATTTGATCCCCAGGTGGAATAAAGCCAATGTACCAGCCTTTGGGCAGAGAACCCATCATCATCATCGTTGGTCAGCTGTAAGTTTGACTGTGGTGAATTACCTGGGGTGAAAAACTTTGACAACTGCTGTTATACATTTATAAACCGTTGAATTACTGTGTCTGTGTAAGGTTGCACTGCATCACTGTTTCGTTAATCAAGTCTTGCTAGGTTGCTAATAACTAAGCCAGTCGGTGGGCACTTGTAGGCATGATTATTTTAAGCAGATTGCTGTACTATATACCTGTTTATAGTTGGTTTTGGTGTGCCATCACTTGATGCCTTGCTATAAATATTTCCAATTAATAATAATAATATATTAGCCATGGGCTTGCAGCTTAATAATCTGCAGACATTACTGCACTGTATGCGACTCGAGTGCATTAACCCCAATGATGTACAGGATTTTTATAACAGTTTCTGCACTAAAACAGATGAAAGCAGCCAGGATGCCTTTGTATTAAATCACAGTACTGTGGAAACTGCTTTCAGGTATCCGGATGCACGTGCAATCAGACGAAAAATCATCTTTCATGCTGGTCCAACAAATAGTGGAAAAACGCACCACGCACTGGACGCATTCTTTGCTGCTGATTCCGGTGTTTACTGTGGGCCTCTTCGACTTCTGGCTAACGAAATCTACCAAAAGTCCAACAAACTGGTGACAAACTTGAATTTGGTGTTTGATGCTTGTAATTCTTGAAAAACTAACATTGTTTAGGCTGGCATAGAGTGACAAGACCTCACAAACTGTAAATGAGTTATTAGCACTGCGTAAAGTGTAACCGAGTTATCGGCTCACTGTATAGTGTAAACAAGTTATTGACACCCTAAAGCATAAATGAGTCATCGGCACTCTGCAAAGCAAATTCTAGTTGTGGGGCACGGTAGCTGATTGTATGGACCACTCAGCTTGTAATGCGGAGAGTATGGGTTGAGCTTTCCATGAGACGGTTACTGTGTAGGGACCTTGATCAAGTCCTTCACTCACAATTTCTTTGTGCCTCAGATTCAGATTTACTGAATTTGCACATATGATAAAATTACTGCAAAATAATAATAATAGTCAATGGCACACAGTAAAGCATAAATGAGTCGACACACAAAACGTAAATGGGGCATTGGTGTTCTGTAAAGCACAATTGTTCGTAAATTAGTGATCAGAGAGTAAATGAGACTAACAAATCATAATGCACGAGGAGTCGCTAGCAAACTGTAAATATATATGTTTTTATCGGAATGCTTATATAGGACATTTTAAGAACCTCACAAGGCACTGTACTTTGGCTATCTAACAGTTCTGTAAAGGTGCGTTTTAAGCTGAGAATATTTCTTTAGGTGTTTGTTAAGCATAACTGCATAGTAAGTGTATTGTAAATTGGAAGTGATTGTTTTGGTATTTATAGGGAACCAAATGCGATTTGGTGACAGGAGATGAAAGGCTGTTTGCACGTGCAGATGGTGAACCGTCCAATCACGTCGCATGTACGGTAGAAATGACGAGCACTATTCAACCATGTGAGTTCTTCACTTAGCATCAGAGCAATAATGAGAAGACGTTTATGATGATGATATGATGTTGATGATGAAGTTGATGTTGATTGTGGTTGGAATGTTAATGGTAATTGACTGTGATGGGCCAGTTATTTATCCATCATTGTAGATTTGTATAGTTTTGTAGGTGGCTCCACTAAACAAGACCTTTGGCCTTTCGTGTCTGCCTTTTTAGACATATGGCAGAGATATTGTGCATGTTGTTATTTTTATTTTATTCCTAGGTTTCGTATATAAACAAATTAATAAAACTCTGATCTTGGTGTGGGTGTCAACTGTGGGTGAGACTGCATTGGTTGGGCTCTTTGTGCATGCAATGGTGACTCTTTGAGTTCTAAGCATCATTTTTTTCCTAAGGACGAATTTGTTTTTGATGAACTTTAACACCACTTAGCAAGCTCTTTTGAGAGGCAAACAGTATATTGAGGGTCTAGAAACTACAGTACATACATACATGTATACATATGATGATGATGATGATGATGATGATGATGATGATGATGATGATGACGGAAATGATTAAAATTTCTGTTTTGATGATACAGTACTGATGATTGACAATGTCGAGGATGTTGACGTTGATGGTAGTGTTTATGGTGCTGATGGCAGTGTGTGTCAACATCATGTCATTTAATGTCACTTTTCATCTTTTGACATCCATGTTCTGACTCTTGCAGATGATGTTGCTGTCATTGATGAAATCCAGATGATTCGAGATACACAGAGAGGCTGGGCTTGGACACGAGCGTTCCTTGGTCAGTTTTCATACTTAATTTCAGTTTAACACACTCATTAACAGATTGTGAACCATATTATGCTCTTGTGTGCACTGACATTGGACATTGTAAAGCACCCTTGAAGTAGCTTGGTACTGATGATGCTGTATAACTTGTCGTGATTACAGTTACAATTATTATTAATCAGATATTTATATTGTGCTATGAGATCACCTCAAAAGTGTGGGAGAAGGTTGGATCTCCCCGTCAGGGAATTGATCCCCGGTCTTCCACATGACAGGCAGGGATTCTCACCACTATATATATACCACCTTGCTAAGCATCATGTTGATCCATTCTCTTTTTTATTTTGTTTGTTAAATTTTTTGACTGTTTCTTACATGTGCAAAGTCAGTTTCCGTTTTGTCTGCAATAGTAGAATTCACTAGCAATATAACCAGCTGAGAGGAGGCCATGGGTGTAAAGTGTTAGTGACTAAGCAGTATAATTTGCTATTGGCATAAGCTGGAAAGTAAACAGCAAGTCCTGCGATGTGCTGGCCCAATGTCCAGGACCTTGGGATTCATCCTGGTTCCAGGGCTGAAGAGAAGGAAATGAGTACCTCTCCTACATTCCACTGTGGGACATGGGAGCTTTACTTTTTAAAACAAATATAATTAAGTCGTGTTCAAAAACTGAATATCATTTCAGATCCACATAGCCAGCTACTTTATATGAAGTTTGTGTTATCATGAATCGCATTTTAAAGAGGTTCCAGTTTAAGTTGTCTGATAGTAAATGGTGGTTAATGTGGCCAGACTTTGTGTGGGTGGTAATTGGACATTTCACAATGTCTGACTCTCAGCTGCAAGAACTTCTGCTTGTTTTACACGTAGGTGTCTGTGCAAAGGAGATTCATGTATGTGGAGAAGGCTCAGCAGTCGAACTAATTAAAGACCTGGCATTATCCGCTGGTGATGAGATTGAGGTCATCAAGTACAATCGACTGACGAGCTTCAAAGTTCTCGACAAGTCTGTTGGTGAGTAGCAGTTGGCAAAATGCATGTATGCAGAACTTTGATTTAAATGTAACTGTTACTTGGACAAAGAAAAGCTCTCGGCAGGTGTGCCTTTTCTGTCGCTGGCCCTAGAGAAGCAACTCTCTTCTGGGTAATGTTCGCTCAGTGAACTCTGTTTTGGCCTTCAGATCTGGACTAAGAACTCACCTGTTCCTGGACTCCTTTGTAAGCTGTCTCTGTGTCTTCTGGATTCCCCTTTGGCTTTTCGACCGGACTCATGATGGAATTTGGCTTGCACAACGATTTTGCTTAGCAGCAACTATCAACTGATGCCTTGAGTTTTATTACAGTGGCGCTGTAGAAATTCTTAGTTTAGATTAGATTTGATCTCAAATGAAAAGTTTAAGTTGTCCAATAAGTTTTTTTGTAATTTTACTTTTACTGTCTGCCTTGAGCAAAAATGAAGTTCATGAACTTCAAAAAATTCTCACCATGTGATAAAAAGATCTTTATAGTTAATGCTGATGGTAGGAGTATTAGTGAAATTCTTGAAATGCGCTATATAAATGTTCAGCTGCACACTATGTGTAGGTGTATAATGATTATAAACAAAGCTTTCATCTCCAATGGAGAGGCATATGCCTATCATCTCGTTATGACGGCGTCATTAAATAAACATTATCAATGGAGAGACAGTTTAAATTTTCTTATAATTCTTTTGTATTCCTGTTTTCATTGTCTGCCTTGAGGGGAAATTAAGTATATGAAATTTAAAATTTGTTTACAGTGCAAAAAGGGCTCTGCTAGTTGGTGAGTAGGTGTAGATGTAAATGTTATGACAGAAGCATTGGAATTGATGAATGGCAGAAAAAGTGGTACCCATTGTACCCATCACTGTCAATGGCTGGCACCAGGAACAGACAATGATATTTATATTATTTACTTGATTTATTGCCATTTTAAAGTTCCTTAAGGTGCTATATAAGGCATTATATAAAGTATAGCTACATTGCAGTGCATTACAATTTGCGATATGTAAAGTTGTAGTTACATTGCAATCTCAGAATTTGCACGCAGAGTCTATCAGATGTTTGGGCAGATTTAGCCGAATGAAATATTATATTCATTATTGGACGATTGAAACTTTTTCCAGACACCTTCGACTACGTGAAGCCGGGTGACTGCATCGTCTGTTTTAGCAAGAAAGACATCTACACTGTCAGTCGACAGCTTGAAAAGCGAAACACTGAATTCGCGGTGATCTATGGAACTCTTCCTGCGGGTAGCTGTCATCATCTTTTGAATTTTTTCTGCAGCCAAGCCATACTTCTGTCTGTGTACCTTATAACATCAGTGTAATTAAATATTGAATCTGTAGTTAGATATGGAATATATAGTTAAACATAGAATCTGTAATAGGATCTGTTGTTAAATACAGAATCTGAAATTAAATACAGAATCTGCAGTTAGATATAGAATCTGTAGTTAAATATAGAATCCGTAAATAAATATAGAATCTGTAATTAGATATAGAATCTGTAATAAAATTTATTTACCTATAACTAAATGTAGAATCTAGATGACCATGCTAGAGGAATGCTGTTGTTATTTCTTGATTCCCTCTTTGACGCCTAACCAAAGCATCCATTGTCTCATTTCCCAGTAGAAACTTGTTGCAATGCTCTCTATGGGAGCCTTATCAAAAACTACCATATAACGAGATTTTGTTATAATGAGATCATATTTTGAGACTATATTTTGAACCCTTGTTTCTGACTGCAGTTTATCAGAATTTGAGTTGCAATGAAGCACATTGTAAGGGGTTGATGTTGTATTTTTCATTTTGGTGGTCAGTAATAATGTACCAGAAAATGTGTGAAACATTTCAGTCTATTTGCATAATGTTACCCTGCATTATGTATGGTAGTGGTAGAGGAAATACCTTTGCATGACCTTACCTTGTGGTAGCGATGGAGGGTTTGATGTTTTTCTATTTGCCAAGTGTTTGTACGATTTGTCTCAACTTTTGGCTTGCTGTTGTTTTTTAGGTACAAAGTTAGCACAGGCCGAGAAATTCAACAATCCAGAGAACCCTTGTCAAGTCCTGGTAGCAACCGATGCCATAGGGATGGGGTTGAATCTGTGAGTTGTTTGCATTACACTTTGTAATGTAAGTCACCTGAAGTTTGTATAGCTCTCCCATATTAGCTTTAATCAGTGGAGGTTGACCATCAATAATGAATATGCCCTTCTGTACCTTGCCACACATAATTAATATGCAGATGATTAATATGCACTTGATTAATATGCATATAATAAATTTGCCCTTGTCTTATCTTGCCACTCGTAACTGCTATGCTCTTTTCTTGCCATACATAATTAATTGACCCTTACCTTACCTAGCCACTAATATTTAATGTTGCATGACCTTTCCACTCATAACAAACATGCTCTTGCCTTAACTTACCCCAGCTACTGGCTTCTTATGCATTCATGCTACTTATTTTTCTTTTCCATATCTTGTCAACAGAAACATAAAACGCATCGTCTTTTATTCGCTGCTGAAGCCAACTGTCAACGAAAAAGGCGAGAAGGAGATGAATTTGATATCTTCGTCTGCTGCCCTTCAGATCGCAGGGCGCGCTGGCCGATATGCTTCACAGTATACGGAGGGAGAGGTCACGACCTTTAAGAGCTGTGACCTTCCATTACTGAAAAAGATCCTGCAAACTCCAATTGAACCGATTCAGGTAAGTTACACACCTGTTCACCAGATCCAGGTGAGATAAAACTAGACTGGTATGGAGCTACACTAAAAAGACTCCTTGATTTAAATTGAAGTCGTGCTAATTAATGATCACCAACACTTTGGGACTATGCAGACAAATCAGTTCTAAATGAAAAGGTGTTGGCGGGAGAAGTTGAAAGGAACCACGTGGGTCTCACTATACAGAGCCCCCAATTACAGTTTAAGGTTGTATTTGCGAACATCAGTAGTCATTTTCTTAAATACAAGTTATTATGCTGTCAGCTGATGGTTTTACTGAAGCTCATGATGCACTGGTGATCATTATTGCAATGTTATTATATACTCCTTGTAATGTGAATCATGAATTCCGATATAGTCAGTTAATCCACTGTAGAACAGGCCCAGTACTGGAAATTTTTTCTGTTATATTAAATAGATGTTGTATAGTGATAGCTACTGTCTTTAATTGTTTGTTTGTTGTTATTAGAATTATTATCTTATTTTCCCGAGGTAGAAATAAACCCTCAGGATTTAAAAAATTCTCCAGAGAATAAAAATATTTTTAATATACTGTACAATATACGGTGATCGTTTGTGTTTTAGCAAGCGGGGCTGCACCCAACGCCCGACCAGATTGAACTGTTTGCCTATTTTCTTCCAAAGGCTTCTCTTTCTAATCTGATGGTGAGTAGTGTTTCTTGGGGTTGTTTGCAGCTCATAAAAGCGGTTATGATTTGCCATCAATTGGTGCTGTGTTACTGGATAGTGGCTCTTCATAAATCTTAGAAGTGAACCTCTTATTAGATGGTGGCTATATATGACAGGTAAAACCAATAGTAATGATAATAATAAATTTAACAAGAAAAAAAAAATTCACGTTTGCAACAATGCTGATGCCCCAGAATTACTGCACTTTGCCTTGTGTACCATAGTTTTTCTACTTCCTTGGAATTTTGTGATTTGAGTTTAAAATAATATAATTATTACAATTATTAGGCATTATATTCGACTGTGTGTATTTTTTGTGCTAGGACATATTCATAACACTGTGCCAGCTGGACAACGATAAATACTTCATGTGCAACTTCGATGATTTCAAGATCCTTGCTGATATGATTGAGCACATTCCGCTGCTTCTGCGGCCTCGGTACGTCTTTTGCTGTGCACCGATTCCAAAGAAACAGGCAATCGTCTGCTCCTTCTTCCTTACAGTAAGAACTTCAAAGATTTCAGCATGCCTGTGGCACCACCTGTGAACAGTGATAGCTTTTCATGTTGTTGTGTTGCTATTGTCTTAGTTGCATATCTGCCAGATTAATTACCCCTTAACCCTGGACTGCATCCTTCAATCCTCTTTATCCTTCCACCACGAACTGTATCTTTTTACCTTGGACCATTTTCCTTCAACTTTGGATTATAGATGCCTCCGATGACCTTTCTTGAACAAGACGTGGAACTAATGAACAATTGCTTTACCTTACCTTTTGAAATGGATTCACCTGATCATCCTTCTAATGTTCCCTAGCATTTTGGAAGTCCATCAAAAGACAGCTGGCTCTAGATTGTGAATAAGTACTACAGCGACATCTACTACATAGTAAACAGTGTAATGTAATACATAATTTACATCATGCTGTATTTAAGGTTATGCATTCAGATGTGCTGTATGTATGTGGTTGGCAGTTTGCTCGAAAGTTCAGCAACAGTCAGCCAGTGACCTGGGAGTGGATGATCAAAAAGCTTTGCTGGCCTCTCAAGTCTCCAGAAACGATTGCCGATCTTGTTCACATGGAAGCCATCTTTGATGTTTTTGACCTCTACCTGTGGCTCAGGTAAGTTTCCCTTTGATATTACCTTTACCTGTAATTTAGGTAAAAACTCAATAATCACTCATTAAACCCAAATGTCTCGTGTTTTGGACAACTTGAATGTGAAAATTACCCGCACTGTCTGTTGCACAGCATAATGTTTACCACTGCGTATTAACCAGCCTATCCTGCTCAGGGCATCAGCATGCTAGTTGGCAAAATATCCTTTCTGGGGAAAGCTTGTCTTTTCTACCTCTCGACCTTCCTTTCCCTCCTACCATGCCTCCCCTATCGCTCTATCTCATGTTCAGCATGCATCTGATTAAAGTTTGATGTCTGGCACATTAATCTCTTATTATTTATTCTTATTATTATTCATGGGCCATGAAAGCAAGTGTGGAAATGTTCTCATATTATTTGCTAGAACTGCTGGACCACATAGTACTAATAAGGTTTCTTGTCCATGTGCTAGAACATATTCACATGGCATCACTCGCCATCACTAATTCCCCATTACTCACCATCATCAATTCCCATCACCATTTACTCATTACTGGTTCACATTGCTTATTTCCTTCCTTTATATGATTACTTAATAGCTATCGATTCGTCGACATGTTTCCCGATGCAGAAGCGATCCGCGAAATGCAGAAGGAGCTCGATCGGATCATACAGGCGAGCATTGTGAACATCACCCGCCTGCTACGCTCAACTGAGCTGAAAACCTCTTCAGATGTCGTGGATGAAGAAGAAGATTTTCAAGATGGCAAGCGAGCTCAGCTACAGCGTCAAGAGATGTCGAGGGTTTCTGAAGACATGGATGATCGCAAGATTGAGAGTCGAGCACAGTATCTTCGTAAAACTCCAGCAGCAGACGAGATCGAGGGGGATAAAATTGACAGACAAGCACGCAATTTTTGTCGTGCGTTAGAAGCATCAGCTGATGACGAGGATCTGTCGATTGATGATGTGAACAAAAAACGGTCGCTCAGCACACAGTTCCAGAAGGCCAAACTGGCGGTGAGGAACAACCAACAGTTCAACTTTGGACCGATAAAACTCAGTCCAGGCCAGCGCCTTTCAGATCAGCTCGTCAAACAAGGACTGCTGACGAAAGACATGCTGAAGAAGTTGGAACAAGAGCTCAGAGGAAAAGTCGTTGGCGATGATGACGATGATAGCGACAGTGACAGTGGCAGAAAGGGTAACGGGAAGAACAACCGGAAATAAAAAAAGAACAAATAACCAGAATAAAAAACAAGAAATGTCTGCAAATAAAATGAAGCCTTGTTTGTTTCAAGGGTCAGCGAAAGCTGTAAAAAAGAACAAAGTAACCGCAAGTAAAAACAACAAACAGTGGGACCTTTTTACTTGGTGAATTGGAGTCTGAAACTGGTGGTATAGAAATGTCTAGAGTCACAAGTCCACAAAATAGAGTTTCTTAAAGGTTAACATCAACATCTTGGCTTTATAATCAAAACTAAACAGAGGGTGAAGGCAGTGATGGAACTTCAAAAACTAGTCTACTTAATATACGTTTTTGAATTGTGATCTGAACCGCTGTTCCAATTTTTTTCCGCGATCCAGTCCCTAATCGCTGTTGGGGCGAGAGGGAAGTGGTTATGCCTAATGTGGACATCCACATCTAATTTAGTATGTGGTGTTATCAGTAGAGCCTGTGCTTTTGAGTACTGTTAAGACGTGACCACGGTTTTCGAATGCCGAGCTTTGGCGCAGTTTCCAGAGTGGGAGGTGGGGACATTGGCGGATCCACAGAGGGCGGCAAGTAAGCAAGGCCCCGCGGCCCCCTCTGTCCCGACGTCCTCGATCCCTTACATCACCGGCTACAGATTATCGGAGCGTTTCTTTAGCGTCTGTAGGAAAGGGCGTGATCTGCCTGAGCTGCTTTTGTATTGTGCTGAGAAATTTAGAAGATTTACATTACATTAAATAAGGGATGCAAAAAACCTACTTTTTGAAAATAAAGTGTTTTAGGTTTTTGGGTTTTATTATTTTTAAGCAAAACTGTTGTGATGTGTAGAATATTTAATTATGAGTTTAGGACCGCAGTGCATCCTGGTTCAGCATCAGCTGCATGAACATCAGAATCGCAACGGTGTTAATAATTACAATTTGTTGTTCAACCAGAAATATAAAAAGAAAGAATCGATTTTGTTTTTACATTTTAACCAAAAAAAATCAAGGAACCTAAAAGCCTAATTTGGGGTTTTCACAGGGTTTTAATGTTTTTAAAAGGTCACAGGTTATAGGTGACAGTGCAGCTCATCCGACTTGAAACTGGACCCCCTGAAATGGTCTCGGGGACCTCCAAGGGTCACCGGACCCCAGAAATGGTCGCGGGGACCTCCAAGGGTCCCCGGACCACACTTTGAGAACCGCTAATCTAAACTATTCCGCAAGTCTACAACTGTTGCGCTGAAGAATTTCTGCTCTAAGATTCCTTTTTGTTTCTTAAATTTCTCTCTTTTTTACCCGAGGTAGAAGTGATCCCTCAGGAACTAAAAAATTAAATAAAAATTAAATTTCTTTAAACATTACACTGAATTACATTACCTTACCGTGTGTCAGTGCCTCCTTCGATCCCCTACATCTCCGGCTCGTGGCCTTCGGTGCTGCTGCTGGCCGAGGGTCAGTCGTACCTCATCGACTGTCCGATGGATGGATGGCCAGTTCCGGTCATCTCGTGGTTCAAGGACGTAGTCGCTCTGGCCAACGAGACGCACTACACGACCTTCCCGAACGGTACCCTAGCCGTCAACGACGTACGTAGGTCCGATGTGGGGAAGTATGTCTGCGTCGGAGAGAACAGCAACGGAATCGTCGGATCACCTGCCATCAACGTCACCGTTGCCTGTGAGAGTAACGGCGCTACATGAAGCATAGTTCATTTGAGATGGATTTAAGACTGGGTGATGTAACGAGGGATGCCATGCTGCTGCTGCTGATGATGATGATGATGACACGTAGATTAAGATGATGTAGGTGACGAAAAAGGACTGGTGCATCGATGATAATGTTTCTGATGATAGTTGCAATGCGAAACATAACATAGGATTGATTGATTGTCGGTCAGTCGATTGATCGATCGTTCGATTGATTGATTGCACTTATTGTGCACTCAAGGTTAGTAAATCTGAGGGTTTCCTTGCAATGGCGCTGTATAAATGTCTGTTTACAATACAGAGTACATTAGATTGTATGATAGGATGATTGAAACATAACAAAGACTACGGCAATTTTAACGACCGCGTATACGACCACTGTGATAACGACGCCTACGACGACAATGATAACGAATACTACGACGATTATAACGACGACGGCTATGATGATGATAACGACGACTATAGCAATTATAATAACGACGACTATGACGATGATTACGACGACAATGCCAGTGATTATTCTTCGATTTTCTAGATCTGGAACCTCAGTTTCTCGAGGAACCGGAAGACGCCGTGGTCTTCGCCGGAAATTCCGTGACCTTGACCTGTCGACCTCCGAACTCGTTTCCGCCGGCCAACGTTACGTGGTACAAGGACGGGGAACCAGTGGCGGAAGCAGACGACGACCAGTTTCCGGTCCGTGTACTAGCAACCGGAGGCCTGTACTTTGCCAGCGCCCAGTTCGAGGACTCTGGGGATTACTACTGTCTGGCAACAAACGCCTACTCAGCTGACCCTAGCAGGTACTCGAAGAAGGCTCGACTTACCATCAACGGTAGAAACCTAAACTGATCTGACCTGACCTGACTTCTTCTCTTCTCTTCTCTTCTCTCTCTTCTCTATCTGGAAACTTCTATATTGCCGATGCGGCAGTGGACGAAGCACCAGTCGATGATCGCCTCGAAGCAAATCCCTTTCCAATTCTCAGTCCATTTAACTGAACCACGGGTGAGGCTTCTGAGAACGATAAACAGGCTCTTTCGAAATCTACCACACTATCCTCACATTATTATTATTATTATTATTATTAGTAGTAGTAGTAGTAGTAGTAGTAGTATTAGTAGTGGTAGTATTGGTGCTAGTAGTAGTAGTAGTAGTAGTAGTAGTAGTAGTAGTAGTAGTAGTAGCAGTAGTAATATAACTCACCAACACTTCACCTCTTTCAGTTTCTGCGCAGGTCTTTCACTCAAGACTGAAAACATTTCTTTTCCAGAAATCTTATCCTGATTCTTCCTCTTCCCCTTATCTCTCTTCTCGCTTCAATTTCAAACATCATACACCGTAGCCGTCCGACTGTCTGAGTGCCTGACTCCTGGATCTTGACCTAGAACCGAACCCTTTTGCCTATCGATTTTGTTTTGACTGAGCGCCTGTGAATAAGCTGGTTCCCGCGACTTAGCTTTTGTTGAGCGCTGTAGAATTCTCGAGATTACGATTACGATAATATTACTGTTATACATGCATACTACATACGTACATACAATGTGTGTACAAAAGTACATACGCAATACATACATATATACACACACATACATACATATAAATGTATATACAAGGAAGCAAATACATTAAAAGCTAATCAGATGACTAACTGTCTGCGATTCATTGGACCATGATAGGTGCTGCCCAGGTGATCGAGCCGCCCGTTGGTGGCCAGGTGATCGTCATGGGTGGTCTGCTGAGGCTCAGGTGTCGGGTCAAGGGTCAGCCGACGGCGTCCGTCACCTGGACGAAAGACAATCAGACCCTCATTAACGACGGTGCCAAAATCATCATCAGGTTAGAAGGAGCGCCATCTGTCGCTGTTTCCGAGATGTTTTAAAGTGTTACATGAAAAGTCAGATGGATGCTTGCACACCCATACACATACACTGCTACATACGCTGTATCTTCCCGTTATCTCTTCATACCGTCTGAATTTCGATAAGGAGCTTCCCCAAATTTTGCATGACCTCTTCTCGCTATATCTAGAATCAGTCCTTCTCGCGACCTCGCAACAGGATGGGCCCAAATCATTAAATCTGATCCTTGTGAGCCGTTTATTTATATATAGTCAGAAGTAATTCTTGTTTATTTATTTGAATATTGAGTGATGCTGGGCAGGAGATGATGGTGAGCTCCGTTAACAAACTGGACGAAGGGAGCTACCAGTGCCTGGCGTCGAACCCTTACGGCTCTGCGAGGAGTTCTCCCGTCTACGTCACTGTCATCGGTAATTTGAAGTCGATTCAATTCATTAACTGACTATTTAACGCTTGCAGGAAATATCGATCAATAAAGTGATCGATCAACGCATCTCTCTCGTGCCCTCCGTCAGTTAGTCCATTCATTCATTCATCCATCTATCCATTCGTCCATCCATTTATCCATACACCAATCCATCCACCTGCCAATGCATCCATCTACCGCTCCATCCACCCATCCACTCATCCATCCATCCTTCCGTCTACCCATCCATCCATCTATCCATCCACCTGTAAGTCTGTCCATCTAATAATCCATCCATATGGCCGTCCATCCACTTATTTGAATTGAGCTGAATTCGCCTTATTGATCACCAACAGTTAGAAAAATACACAGACAGTCGGCTTTTCCTGAACAGGTGTCAAAAGGAGAACTCAGAAGGAACCAAATGGGTCCCGCTGTACGGAGTCGCCCTGGTACAGTTTAGGTGGTACAGGCGGTAGTAGCTTCGATCTTCAGTTTCTTAAATGCGAGTTGTGTCGATTGGCCACCCTAGCCCTCAACAGAGTGACGATCATTACTTCAACCCAGTTATATGCCGTTTTATATATTCTTTGAACAACCCTTCCATTAGTCCTTCCATCCACCATTTCATCTATCCATTCTTTCATTCGTCAGTCCTTTTGCCCATCCGTTAATCCATCCATTTGTCCTCCCACCTGTCCTTCCATATTGCCATCCTCCCGTCTGTCCATCCATCCATCTCAATATGTTCGTACTTTTCAGTGCCACCGGAAGTATCGGTGTGGATGAATGACGTCACTTCTGTCGTCGGCGGAAGTGCTCTCATGAAATGTCAGTTCTATGCGTCACCGCCAGCAACAGTAACATGGTTTAAAGGTAACAACAGCATTGGTTCGTACAAGTGTCTGACATCATAAGTTGACGAAATAAATTAACGTCATAATTAACGTCACAAATTGATCTCTTATCAAGTCAGTCAGTGATCGGAATTATTCATTCATTCATTCATTCATTCATTTAATAACTCAGAAATCGAATAGAATGTATGTCAAGTGTCCTGTTATATGCATACCTGCATAATGGCCTACCTAGCAAAATAGATACATAGCTACATAGATACATACTTGCATACATACATAGATATATATACATATACATAGATACATGCATACATAGATGCATATATACATAGATACATGCATTCATCGTAATCGTAATCTCGAGATTTCTACAGCGCCCAACGAAAGCTAAGTCACGGGAACCAGCTTATTCACAGGCGCTCAGACGAAACAATCGCTAGGCACAAGGGTTCGGTTCCAGGTCAAGGTCCAGGAGTCAGGCAGTCAGACAGTCGGACGATTACGGTGGACGGTGTTTGAAATTGAAGCGAGAAGAGAGAAGGGGAAGAGGAAGAATCAGAATAAGATTTTTGGAAAAGAAACGTTTTCAGTTTTGAGTGAAAGACTAGCGCAGAAACTGAAAGAGGTGAAGTGTTGATGAGTTCGTATGATGGGTCAGATAATAGTCGTAATTCTGGCAGGAGTTTATTCCAGAAGGACGGAGCAGCTATGGCTATGGAGCGATTTCCAAATTTTAATGGAGCGATTTCCAAATTTTAAGGATGAGGTGACGGGAGGGCGAAGAACGGTTAGGACAGAAGAGGAGCGGGTTGAATGGTTGAACATCTTCGTGTGGTTAAAGAAATCTCCTCCTGGATGACACCTAATCTCTGATGCCTGAACCCATCTAAAACTGAATTCATACTTATTGGCCTTCGCGATCAGATCAAGAAAATTCCTGACCCCTCTGTTTCCCTCAGCCTGCACTCTGCCTCCACCCACACCTTTAATACTAACTTCTGTCCGCAATTTAGGTGTTATATTCGACCAGAACCTTCCTTTTTCGATCGTATCACCCATATTTCCCGCTCTTGCTTTATGCATATCCACGACCTTCGCAGAATCCGCCCTATGCTTGACTTTAAAACCGCACCTACCATTGCTACATCCATAGTCCATGCAAAACTTGAATACTGCAATTCACTTTTCCTCAATATAGACACAAATAGACCGCCTTCAAGCTATCCAGAATGCTCTCGCTCTTGCTGTCACCAAAACTCCCAAACACCATCGCATGACTCCTGTTCTCAAATCACTGCACTGGCATAAAATACCAAAACGAATAAAGTACAAAGCCTTATTCCTCACCTACAACACACTTCAATCCTCTCAACCCTCCTAACTTCGTCAGTTATTTATTTATTTATTATGCATACATAGACACAATTACATACATACATAGATAAATAAATACATGCATGCAATGGAATTAGAAAGAATGGAATGGAGTAGAGTTGGAATATCAATTTGAGCCACGTGTGGAAATGATTTTTGTAACTTCTTTCCTCAGATGGCCTGACCCTGAACCCGCAAGGTCAACTTTCGAAGTACAGCCTCCAGGATGCAGGGTTCACCTTGTCACCTTGTGCTGTCAGCTCTTTGAGCTCTAGCGACCGTCATGATCAATCTTCTCCATTTCTTTCTTTCCAATGTCGCGTCCCTTAGTTGTGCCAAGTTCATTCCAGTTGCTTCGTGTATCTTGTCCATCCATTTTTTCCTTGGTCTCCCTTGTTTTCTCTTTCCCTCTCCACAAGCCAGCATCATTTCTTTTTCCAATCCATCTGATCTCATAACATGTCCAAAGAACCTCAGCTTTGATTTTAGCACTGTTTGTTGTAACGTCTCATCTTGCTCAATTCCAATCGCCCTGCGTACCCATTCATTAGTCCTTTTCTCCGTCCATGATGTTCTCAGCATCTTCCTCCATATCCACATTTCACAAGCATTGATTTTTTTCTCTATTTTCTTGGTCATTGTCCACGTCTCACTGCCGTATGTTACTGTTGGTATAATCAAGGCCCTCACCAATCTTTTTTTCGTGTCTGTGCTCACATGTTTGTCTTTCCATATTTTTTCTAGTCCATTCATTGCGGCTTTTCCAATCGCCACCCTTCGGTTTATTTCCATATCGCACTTTCCTTCTCTTTCTACTACTGATCCCAAGAATGTAAAGCTTGTTACCGTCTCTAATTCCTCTCCATCCACCATAAAACTGCCCTCCTCAGCTGTTGTCATGATCTTCGTTTTCTTTATATTGAAGTATAGTCCTGCTTTCTCGCTCTCTCTCTTCAGCCTTCTTATCAGTTCTACCAGATCTGTTTTTTTACCTGCTAATAGTGTTGTGTCATCTGCGTATCTCAGATTATTCAGTGTTCTTCCCGCTATCTTTACTCCCTCTTTTGCTCCATCCATTTCCGCCATACTCATTATCCTTTCTGCATATAGGTTAAATAGGAATGGGACAGAATGCATCCCTGCCTCACTCCTTTCTTTATTTTGATTCTTTCAGTATCTCCAAATTCAGTTCTTATTACCGCAATCTGTTCTTCGTACAATCCCTTAAGAAGTTGTATCAAGTGCCTTGGTATTCCCATTTCTATTAAGGTTTTCCACATCAACTCATGATCAGTGCAATCGAATGCCTTACTATAGTCAATGAAGCATATGTATAATTTTTGTCCATACTCCTTTTGTCTCTCCATTATCCACCGCATGTTGGCGATATGATCACGAGTTCCGCGGGATTTCCTAAATCCTGCTTGGTTATCTGGAAGCTCCCTCTCTATTATGTTCTCCATTCTTTTATGTATTATTTTAAGTAGTATTTTACTTATGTGCGATATCATTGCTATGGTCCTGTAGTTTTCACATTCTCTCGCATCTCCTTTTTTGAATATAGGGATAAAGATTGAGCTCTTCCAATCCTCTGGCCATTTTAATATATTATATTATTAAACCCATTTGATGCAGGGTTGCTAGTTCAAAACTTGACCCAGAATGATGAAGGGACTTACAGCTGCCTGGGAAGAAACGCAGGCGGCAATCGAACTATGTCGGCCTTCTTAACCGTTCAAGGTAACTTACATCCTTAATTGATATCAAAAATTGAATTAATAGTCGTTATAAATTAAAACTAGAAATTGACGTCATAAATTAACGTAATAAAAGGTTATTTATTGACGTCATTAATTGCCATCAAATGTCAGTTGCATAAATTGACGTCGTAAATTAGCGTAATAATTTAGCATCAGAAATTGCCTTAATTAATTTTCGTCATAAGTCAGTGTCTGACGTCATAAGTTGCCGTAATGAATTAACGTCATAAATGACGTCATAAATAAACGTCATGATGTAAGGTAAAAAATTAGCATAATAAAATAAAATCAGCTTCACTGTGACTGCCAAATAACGTCTGTATGGACGTGTTTTATGGTAATCGTACGTTACGTTGGCTGAGCGTTTATATGTGTTTGATGTGCTCCACATGCAGCGTATCCGTTCTTGGTCAGTTTCCCGCCCAACCGAACGGTCAACTCTTCCCAACCGGTTGTGCTGTTCTGTGACGCACTTGGAAAACCGATTCCAACGATCAGCTGGAAGTTCAACGTAATGATCTCAACAAATTTCTTTCCGCTTCTACTTCACTTTTCATTGTTGATGGACGAACTCTGTAGAAGTTTATTGATTGATTAATTGATTTATTTATTGAATTTGTTTTGTTTTGATTTTATGTGAATTGATTTGATTGATTGATTGATTTGATTTGATTGATTTGACTGACTGACTGATTGATTATTGATTGCATTTATTGTGCACTCAAGGTTAGTAAATCTGAGGGTTTCATTGGAATGGCGCTGTATAAATGTCTGTTTACAATACAGAGTACATTACATTGTGTGATAGGATGATTGAAGGCTAGCCTGGCAACATTGAAGTACGGGGTTCGAACCTCCTGCATGACCGTTACTCTCATTTGCCTAGCATCATTAACTTCGTCATTTCTAGCAGCGCTATATAAAAATCAACCCATGGTTGGAGGGATCATCAAATTCGATCACTGATCTTGCAGAATGATCAGTTGTTGCCGATCGGATCGGATCTCGATCCAACGAACAAGACTTTGATCATAAGATCAGCCGGTCTTCAGCATTCAGGAAAATATACCTGTCTTGCAGAAAATCTTCTGGGTATGGTACAACAGTCCAGTTACCTCTTCGTCCAAGGTAAGTTTCGACTTTCTCATCACTTTTAGGGTGCGTGATGGTCTAGTGGTTAGCATGCTGTACTGTCAACCCAAAAGTCGCGTGTTCAAATCGCCGCCAGGCAGAATCGTAATCATAATCGTAAACTCGAGATTTCTACAGCGCCCAACGAAAGTTAAGGCGCGGGAACCAACTTATTCACAGGCGCTGAGTCAAGACAAAATCGATAGGCAGGAAGGGTTCGATTGCAGGTTAAGATCCAAGAGTCAGGCTGACAGGCAGTCAAACGGCTACGGTGGGTGATGCTTGGAATTGGATCTGCGGCACAGATAAGGGGAAGAAGAGGAAACAGGATAGGATCTGCGGAAGACGAGTGTTTCCAGTTTTGAGTGGATGACCTGCACAGAGATTGCAAGAGGTGAAGTGATTGTGAGATTGTTTGATGGATCAGTTAATTGTCGTAATTCTGGTGGGAATTCATTTCCGATCCATTTGACCCCATAGCAAGCTCGGTTACTGTTGGTGGTAAGACTGGCTACCCACCTTCATATGCCAAGGCCAAGAAAACGAAGTTGCTAGCACTTTATACCCATGGTAACCTCTCTCGGTTAGCTAAAAGTACTGTTCTCTCATTTTATTGTACTTCTCACTCGAGTTAAGGCAGTGAATCTGAATCTGAGGCAAGAAACGTTGCATAAATTGTTGTTAAGGTTCTGTGTTTTCTTTCTTTCCGTAATATTCACAAACTATGTTGCAAACAGGAATCGAAATTTAGACTTTTAGCTGATAATATATATGTATATATGTAGAAGTAAATAGTTTACAAAAAAGAAAACAATAAATGCCATTTAGCTAAATTCCAATAACTTCTATAGCGCTGAAAATGTGATCAATACGATACTGACGTCATATATAGAGGTCTCTTCTTTGTCCTTGCTTGAACTTCAGCGAAACCAGTCATAAATTCGATCGATGGCCTTGACACGATCGTGCAAGGTCGTGACCTGACTTTGACCTGCAACGTTAGCACCGGCGTCCCGCAGCCGACGGTCACGTGGGACGTGGACGGAATGCTGCTGGCGCCATCTGGTGACGGGAGGATCTTCCTACCGGACGCGTTGACCCTAAAGGTCAAGTTTGTTACGGCCGCCGATAGAGGACGCTACAGATGCACAGCGTCGAACGCAGCTGGGTTCGATTCTCGGGCTGTGGATATTTCCATCGTAGGTTGGTGACGTTTCTCTGACGTCATTCGTCGTCATCATCATCGTAGTCCTTTGTCGTTGTCATCGTCGTCGTCTCATTTTGATTATCGTAACGTTTTTCATCATAATCATTATTGTAAGGTTTAATTGTCGTCGGCATCACTCTAGCTGGGATCATCATCGTCTTCGTCGTCATCATCGTCATCATTATTTATCAGCATTTTCTTCATCATCGTCTTCCTTCTTCTTTTCCTCTTCATTCTTCTTTTCCCTTCTGCTCCTTTTCTTCCTTCTTTACCTCCTTTTCCTCTTCCTCCTTCCAGTCTCTCTTCTCCCGTTCCTTTCCTTCTCCTCGTCGTCCATTCCTATTCTTTCTTTTCTACATAGTAAGTGATTATTGCCATCGTCGTAAAAGTCATTCCTGTTGCAAATTCTATGCCATAAAATAACTTCTATGGCGGCTGAAGCGTAAATGTAAATGTAAATCTCCGAAATTTTTGGCGCCACTCAAAAGCCGTGTCAGGGAGACCAGCTTATACACCGGTGCTGGTAACAGGACAATAACCCCCTGGACAATTACCCCCCGGACAATTACCCCCGGACAATTACCCCCATGCAAATAACCCCCCGGACAATTACCCCCCGGACAATTACCCCCCGGACAATTACCCCCCCCCCTATACAGTAAAGAGTAGACCTGAAAGACTTACCATACATCAAAAACTAATTATTAGACAATTATTAGATAACTGGGCACAGAGTAGACATGAAAGAATTACTAAACATCCAAAACTAAATATTGGATAATTTCTGGCTGGTCACCCATCACAACCTCCAAGGAAGAAGTATGCTGACTCCAATGCACGGATTTTGGCCGTCATTAGCAACTATAATGAGCGCAATGTTCTTGACTAACTACGTGGAATAGCTCACAACCTCTCCTTTTAAGTTCAATAAACTAATAAACAATAAACAGCATTTTCTGTTACACATTTAATTTCATACTGTAACGTTGCGTGGTTCTCCAATATGTGTCTAATAAATTTGTATATAAACTGTATGATTAATATACATTATTTGTATATTTATATAATTAATATATCAGTGTAGGGGGTACTGTCCGGGGGGTTATTTGCATGGGGGTTATTGTCCCGGGGGTTATTGTCCGGGGGGTTATTGTCCTAGGGGTAATTGCCCAGGTGGTTATTGTCCTAGAACCACCGGCGCTATATCAGTTGAAATCCGGGGTATCATCCGCAACTTTCCCACTTGTTTTACACAGACCTGTATTTATTTCTTACGAACGGGGTCTTTCCTCGGGTTCTGTCCAACCTCAACGTCCACCGTCGTGGCTCAGACCGCCTCGCGATCTACGGCAGAGTGGGCCCTCGCTCTAACCGGATCGACGCCGTCAGCCCGAAACCAGACAGTGATTATCTCGGTCGTCCCGCCGGGAGCGCACAGATTAGTCTTTTCCGCGGACTCTTTATAGTCCGTATATTTGATCGTAACCGGGACCGTATCGAACACGGGCTTCTCCGGACGTCACCCTCGTCCGTATATATGTATTTGTATACGCTATGAATTCGCTCAAAGAACGTTATCAAAGCACTGTAACTCGTATATGTGAAGGCACGCATCCATCCTTCACGACAATAGCAAAGCACCACGCGACACTCTTTATTCAACCCTCGTTTCCTATTTACGCCGGTTTGCTTATATACTAGCACGCTTGATAAAACGTAAATAAAGGCCTCTAACTGTTACTGATTACTTGGCTTAAAACAAACATTTTAGGGCCTATAAATTTCAACAATTTATGCATTATATTACTAAAAACAAACTAAAAACTTTGCTCGGCCTAAATACTAAACTATTATTAGAATCAGCTTAAATTTAATAAAAATTAATTTCTAAAAATCCTACACAGGTAACGCGGCCAAACCGTGCACATAAGCACAGCATTTAATGGCTACCTAACGCGGGTCATAACTACTCCCGCCTCTTACCCAACAGACTTGTCTTGTGGCCGATCCGCCACAATACAGTCTACATTATGCAAAAACTTAAAATCCTCATTGTTTTCCAAATTATCACTACATGCACTATCTACCATATCACTATCATTTTCATGTTAGATTCCATTGTTTTGCAATATGTGACCTATTATTGCATATCAGTGTCGTTGCATTAAGCTCCAGGTCGTCCGCGTAACCTACAGTCCACGTGGCAGAACTCGACTAGTGTCCTGCTGCAGTGGGAAGTACCGCAAGAGCGCAACGGTGATCTGGACCAGTACCAATTGCAGTACCGTCAGAGTTACGTCAACGAAAGTAAGTAGGCTACGTACAGTCTAATCAAACTTCTGTGGCCCGCGTTTGTGCTGTCATAGTTTTGATCATTAACTCCTGTGGAAATACATATGAAAACTGGACAAAACTGCCACAGGAACACCACCACCAGCACCACTACCATCACCCATTACCACCACCACCACCACCCATCACTACCACCACTACCACCACCACAGCCACGACCACCACCGTGCCTCTTTAGGCAGCTTTTCCGTTTCCAGGATTCTTTGCCAGCCATCCCGGTCTGTAGCCTGAAGTTCATCGGGCGGAGATCTGCATCGGCGTACCATCCAGGTCCTTACAGTATGTGCCTTGACCATCCACCCAGTCTCTTCCAGCTCCTCAGAGGACTGGATATTAAGGCTCAGGATGATCTTGCGTGGTCCTGTCTGTCAGCAAAGCCTGCCAGATCACCAGTTATCCGGTATCCTTCTTTTCCTTCTTTACTACTGTACACTTTTCTGTGTATTACAATGACTTACTGAAGTTCAGCATTTCGGCGATCATTGAAGTATCTGAAACTGGTTCTGAATAATGTAGTAACCGAAAAGAAACGGAGTGTCCTGCGATGCACTGGCCCCGTGTCCAAAGCCTTGGGGTTTACCGGTTGAAGTGTCGAAGAGCGGGAAATAAGCACCTCCCCTAAGTTACACGTGGGACGTGAAAGCTTTACTTACTTACTTAGTTACTGGCAAAGTTACTTGTAGATTAATGCTATATTATATATATATATATATACATACAGCATTAGTCTACAAGTAACTCACTCGGCCAGTGGACGTATGGCATAACAAATGCATTACTTACGTACTTACTTATATATATACTTATATACATACATACATACATGCATGCATTCTTGCTTGCTTGCTTACTTAGTTACTAACTCACTCACATACTTACATACATGCATACATGCGCGCATGCTTGCTTGCTTACTTACTAGTCGCACACGGGCGTACTAATGTCTTATTTTTCCGTGGGCAGAATACCAGTCGATCAGCATCCGACCTCCTTCCCTTCCCTTGCAGACGATGCCTGTGACCGGTCTTTCACGACCTACGCTCTGCGAGTAAGAGCCGCCAATGACGTCAACGGTTCACTGCTGTGGAGCGACTTCACCGATCCAATCTACGTCACGACTGACGTCACAGGTCAGAGATCTGGGATTCCCAGAATCACTGTGCCCCTTGATACTAGACTACTGCAATTCACTTTTCCTCAACACAGATACCACTCAGATACATCGCCTTCGAGCTGTTCAGAATGCTTGTGCTCGTGCTGTCACCAAAACTCCCAAACGCCATCACTTCACTCCTGTTCTGAAATCGCTTTGTTGGCTTAAAATACCTGAACACATAAACTCCTTTCGCTTACCTATAACACAGTTCAGTCCTCCCAACCCTCTTATCTTATCATCAGTTATTTACATTCCAACCACTGTGTTTAACCTGATCTTCTATCCTAACACTTTTTGCCCTCCCGTCACCTCATCCTTAAAGTTTAGAAATCGCTCCATAGCCTTAGAATCCTACAAGGAATGTCGGGTCGGGTCAATAAACACGTCGCTCGCCATTGGTGGCTTGTCTCCCTGGGTCTATTACGGCGCAAACGTGGCTGGCTACAACAGTGCCGGCGTGGGACCGTACAGTGCGACCAGTTACGTGCGAACACTTCCAGAAGGTAGTACAGTTCGGCCTGTTATCTGTGAATATTGTGCCAGATGAACAATCAGAGAACTTCTATAGCGCCACTGTATTAGTGCTTAAGGCATCTGTTGATTGTCGTTGCTAAGCAGAATCGCTGTTCTGGTCAAACTCCAGGGTAAGTCCTGGTGGAAAACCAAGAGGAAAGTCCGAGAAGACGTGGATCAGCCTACGGAGGAAATGAGTTTAAGAAAATACGAGTTTTAAGTCTAGCCTAATTTGGTTTCTGAAGTAATTGGCGTCCTTACGTTCCTTCGTCCCTCTGGTTCGGACCTCTACTACCCAGCATAGAAGCTTTGCTTTCGTTGGTCCTGCGTCCTGGAACAACCTTTCTTAAAAGACTAGAAATGAGCTAATCAGCCTGTCACCTTCTTCGTTCCGCCAGCGCTTGAAATCTGTGCTGTTACCGCGGATCTTTTCTGATTGGTAGGAACCGCTACTGATGGGTTGGTTCTTGAAATTGCGCTTCATAAGTCTTCATTTATGTTATATTATGTTGGCGTACTGGGCTTAACACCTTACCTTATCCTTCCTCATCTTACCTTACCAGTTGCTTCCTGCCCTTACCTTTCCTTAACGATAAACTAGGTTATAGAGGTTAGCATGCTTGACAGTCGGCACATAGTTCGGAGGTTCGAACCCATGTCAGGACAGAAAGGTGTTTCGAGATTACGGTTTCACTTTTGCCCTCTGTCGAGCTCAGCTTTGAAATGAGTGCATCGTCAATGTTTTCAGCTCCTAAGGGTCCGCCAGTCAACGTACAAGCTCGCCCCCTATCGGCGACTTCTTTGTCAGTCACGTGGCAGGTAGGTTTACACACCTGTACATTACACTGCACCTCGTTTACAATCGTAAGTAATTCGCATATGATTGCAGTTGAAATGCACTCAGTGGGATCTGGGACCTTTGGCGGTCATCATGCTGGATTGCCAAGGCGTTTAGAGCACTTTAAGATGCGCTATATAAAATGTATGTATGCGTGTATGTATGCGTGTATGTATGCGCGTATGTATGTATGTGTATATGTATATGTGAATGTAATTGTATTCACGAATTTGAATGGTGCGCTTCAAGAGATATTTATGTCGGTGTCACGGTTCTCGCCTCACGTGTCGTCGTCAGCAGCAGCACGTGCGTCCGTTGGTGCCCTCTGGTGTTGACTGACGGTAGCTGGAGATGCGCCATCGGCGGGAAATTTGGACACTTACCTGATGTGAGGAAGTGCCAGATAGGTTCCTAGTGAAATGCAAGACTCGATCGAGGGAGTGTCAGACTCGTTAGAAAGGGGGGGAGTGACTCTTAGAGAGACCGAGAGAGAGACTGAGCCGCTGTTCAGTCGATTATGAACTGTGCTGAAATGCTGAACTCCATTTGAACTTTATATTTCGGTCTACTTTACGTCTCAGTTAAATAATAAAAGACTGAATCGATGAGACTCGGCATCGTGACAGTAGGCATGTATGTATGCACGTATGTATGTGGGCCTGTGTATCGATACATTATTATACCACCTTTTAAAGAGCGCCTTTTAATGTATAGCCCAAAAGCGCGGCACACTTATCTGACTGATATAACCAAGTGCGTTTTAAGGTATTTTGAAAATTTTTAATTTTTTTCTGAGCAGGATCAAAATTAATTCTATAACAGTCGCGGTAATTTCAGTTCTAGTTGTACTAGACACTTTATTCCGTTGACACTTTATTATGTTGTTCTGCCGTAGCCAATCGTAGCTGACGAGAGGTGTAGCGAGATTGCAGGCTATTTAGTCTGGGACCAGGCTACCGATGACATTCGATCGCTTCAAACGGACAAGATGGCGGTCAATATCAGGCAAGTACCAATAAAAACCGTCTCGGTTGGGGTAGACTTGAATCGGGTCTGCACGGATTGGCTCGGCTGGGCTCGGCTTATCCGATCGCTTCTTATCTTTTTTCAAGAATTTATAAAGCGCCACTTCAAGATAAACCCATCAGAGGCGCTCCCGGCCGGACACCCAGAGCCACTGGGGAACAAATGGTCTTCAAACGCTTGCGGAAGAATGGGGAGGAAAGCAGAGAAGCTCATATCACAGGTCACCTGCAGACCATTATGAGAATCGTAATCGTAAATCCGAGATTTCTACAGCGCCCAACGAAAGCGGCGCCGCCGGGACCAGCTTATTCACAGGCGCTCAGTCAAAACAAAATCGATAGCAAAAGGGTTCGGTTCCAGGTCAAGATCCAAAAGTCAGACGGAGAGACAGCGTGACAGCTACGGGAGTGGTGTTAGAGGTTGGAGAGGAGAGAGAGAGACAAGAGGAAGAAGGGGTGTCGGGTACGAAGTAAGGCCGAGTACAGCAAAAACATAACAGCCACGGTTCAGCTAAGGCTGAGCGTGGCTGTTCGGACTAATGGGAGAAGCAGGTCACCTTGGTCCGCCAACCGGAGCAATCTGCGGCCAGGGATAGAGGAGGTCAGAACAAAAAGCTCCCTCAGGTAGAGTGGGGCGCATCCAGTGAGACAGTTAGGTACAAGAACCAGAATTTTGAATTCTTTACGCTCCCGAATAGGCAGTCAGTGCAGTTCCTCAGACATAAAGGTGGAAATGTGACCAGAATCCTAGGGATACCTCCAATCAAGCAGGCGGCAGCATTAAGGACAGACTGAAGCTGCGAGATGCAGGAGAGTCCCAGGCCTGCAAAAACAGTATTTCCGTGGTCCAACCTAGAGCATTGTCTCACCTCTTCTCATCTTATCTCATCTGATCCATCCCTGCGCTTAACTTTTAAGTAGCTCTTTAGAAATTTGAAGTTTACGATTACGATCTCATCAGAATAATAGAAGTAATAGGATTCTAGTTATTGGATTTCTTTCAGCAACCTCAGACCAAGTACAAGATACTCGATCAAAGTCCAAGGTTTTACGACGCAAGTCTTCAACGGCTTCGGGCCACTGAGTCGCTCAACCGAGGCAACAACCTTCGACGACCGTAAACTTATCATTCGCTCACCGAGTTTGTAATAGATCAGTCGACAGGGTACATTTATGGAGCTAAGGGGAACATGTCTCCATTTGTTCAGAAGATATATTTGCCCTATTTATTTCGCTCCTGTCCATCGGTATATCAAACTATTAATCTACCGATCAGCCAAACAATAGATTATAACAATCGATCAGTTAAGAATATTTGGTTTATAGACCGACGCATTGAAATTCTGATGACAACGACGACGAATGATGATGATGATGACAACGACGATATTGATGACAATGATGATGGTAGTGACGATTAATGATAAAGACGATGATTAGAAAATGTAAACATTTGAACCATAAGCTCATTTTGCATTGGCTTGCAATCTGACGTTTAAGTTACTTACTCATTAGCTCTGACGTCAGCTTTCGTGACGGACATGAACGTCACCGTAGGATCCGATTGGCTGAGCATTCGATGGAGTCGAGCATCGCGACCTTTTGACCCGACCCAGATCCAAGGTTACAGGGTCGCCTGCTACGAGTTAACGAACCAGACGAAGAATTCCTCGCGAGGTATTTTTGGCGTCTGAACGTTGACGTCATGCATTACGTTACACGGCGTGATATATGGCAATGCGTGGCTTAAAATCTTGAGTATAAGTCGCACACACTTGCCTCTTCTGAGAGTTCCTAAAGACGCCCAACAAATTGAATGAAATCAATTAATTTAACTTAAATTTTGTAGATTTACAAACCAATTCAATCAAACTTGCCAAACAAACATTGGACACCTATGGGCTTTCGGTGGTAGGTGGTGGGTGTTGGTGGTGGTGGTTGGTGGTGGTGGTGGGTGGTGGTGGCGGCGGCGGTGGTGGTGGTGCATGTCCTAAAGAGTTTACGATTTCTGATGAACGTTTGCTTTTTCTTTAGAGCTGATTTCGTCGGTTGATTTGCCATATAATGCGACCGAAGTCAGACTGGTTGGTCTCAGCCCAGAGACCCCCTACAACGTCTCCCTGATGCTGAGGGTCAATGGGTCCGTCGTAACAGTGACCTCGAAAATCGTCATCACACGTAAGGAAAGAAATATGTCACCTCTTGGAATTAGTCGAAGCTTTTCCTAATGGTCCGAATTTGATTTGTATGATCTGATAGGATCTTGGTTGATATGATTTATTCTTGGGTGATTGGATTAGGACTTTGGGTTATCTGATCGGATGTTGGGTGATCCTACTGGATCTTGGGTTATCTGAAGGGATATTTGATCTTGGGCAATTTCAGCTGATCTTGGGTGATCTGATTTAATCTCAAATGATATGATTTGATTTTGGATTCAGTTTATTTGATATCTCATTTTGATCTTGGATGCATCTTATTTGATCTTGGATTCACCTTATTTTATCTTGTACTCATCCTATTTGATCATGGATTCTTCTTATTTGACCATGGATTCATCTGATTTAATATTAGATTCATCTCGTTTGATCTTGGATTCATCCTATTTGATCATGGATTCATCCTATTTGATCATGGATTCATCTTATTTGATCTTGGATTCATCTCATTTGATCATGGATTCTTCTCTTTTGATCTTGGATTCATTTTATTTGATCTTGGATTCAGTTTATTTGACAATGGATTCATCTTTTTTCCTTCTTGGGTGGTTTTATTTCATCTGTGTATTCAGTGTGATGAGGTCTGATTTAGTCTGGGACGAGTAGGCTAATTACCACTGCAGTTTGAAATCTCATATTCTTTTATAAGCATAGCTAATAATCTACTTAGTCACATTTATAGTTACAATCACAATTAATATTACGATCACATTTAGTGTTACAATTACGTTTACAGTTGCAGTCTCATTAGCAATCACAGTCATGTTTTTCACTGTTACAATCACATGTGTTATTGCAACCACAGTTACTGTTGAGAATACATTTACTACTGCTAGCCTACCCCTTGCTGCGCGTTAGTTCTGTAAAATTTTCCTTTTGGGGAAAAGTCTCTGTTGCACTCCGTTATCAACAGTCTTTTCTTCTCATATTATTCGCGAGATAGTGCCTGCGTGATATGTCGCCTTTTCTGAATGTACTAAATGGGCGGCGGAGCATGTGCGTCTGTAAGGTTAATATTATACAGATAGTCATAGAGCATTGGTTATATTTACACGTCATTGCTGGTATGACGTCATGGTAACGTGTTCTCGTAGTTCCGCTGGAGACGACATCTCGACAGATGGCGCTGACAACCGGGTCAAACGGAACATTCCAAAAGGCGACGGAGAACGATGGGCTTTCACCCTCTTCGTCCTTCCAGTACTCGCCAACCACGGGTTCATCGACCGCGACGGGGCTGAGCCCCGCGGCAGTGATAGCAACGACGGTAGCTGCCACGATGGGTGGACTGGTGTTAATCGGTGTAGTCGTTGGTGTTATTGTCTGGAGCTGCCGTTTGGCAGTGGAAGGCAGGAAAAGAGGAAATGGTTCAGAGAAAAGGAAAAGCCTGTTCTGTAAGTATCTCGTGGACCACTACGAATAAAGGGCAAAATAGGAGAAGGTAACATAAGACAAAAAAGGATTGTAAAGAAAGTAACATTGAGTATGGTATGTGAGGTAAAGTAAGGTATGAGAATGCAAGTTAAGGTACGGTAAGGTAAATTAAGTAAGGTATAGGAATGCAAGTTAAGGTAAGATAATTATAGGTAAGGTAAGATAAGGTAATGCAAGGTAAGTTAATTGAGGCAATGCAAAGAGGATAAGATAAGGCAGGGTAAGATATGGCAATGGGAATATAAGTTAAGGTTAGGTAAGGTAATCAAAGTAACGGAAGGTATGTAAGATAGTCGGGTATTGTAAGTGAAACAGAATATTTGTGTAGCACCAGTTAGAGACCCTGAGAGGATTAGATCAGACTGGATTCAATTAGTTTTGAATAGACTAGATCTAACTAGTGATCGATGGGATTTAATCAGGATTGATTGAAAGATTGATCGGATTGAAATGTACAGATGTCCATCCATATTTTGTTGGTGGATCAAAGAAGGAAAACGAATCAAACAGCAGCAGCTTCAGCACAAGGTACTGTGTTGGCGCCATACAAATTCAAAAGTTGAATTAGTGGTGGATTGACTGAATGAGTGGTCGAATGAATAAATGGTTAAATTGTGGAAGGGTGGGATGGATGAATGAAGAAACTAACTGATGGATGAATGGATGGACGAATGAATGAACTAATGAATGGATGGATGAACAAACTAACGGATGGATGAATGGATGGATGAATGAATGAATGAATGAACTAATGGATGGATGAATGAATGAACTAGTGGATGGATGAATGAATGAACTAATGGATGGATGAATGGATGGATGAATGAATTAACTAATGGATAGATGAATGGATGGATGAACAAACTAACGGATGGATGACTGGATGGATGAATGAATGTAGGGATGGATGAATGAACTAACTGATGTATGAATGGATGGATGAATGAATGAACTAACGGATGGATGAATGAACGAACTATTGGATGGATGAATGAATGAACTAGTGGATGGATGAATGAATGGACTATTGGGTGGATGAATGAATGAAATAATTGATGGATAAATGAATGAGCAAGTTGATGGATGAATGAATGAACTATTGGATGGATTAATGAATGAAATAATGGATGGACGAATGAATGAACTAGTGGATGGATGAATGAATGAACTAGTCGATGGATGAGTGAATGAACTAATCGATGGATGAGTGGATGAACTAATGGATGGATGAATGAGTGAACTAATCGATGGATGAATGAACTAATGGATGGATGAATGGATGGATGAATGAATGAACTATTGGATGGATGAATGAGTGAACTAGTGGATGGATCAATAAATGAACTAGTGGATGGATGAATGAATGAAGTAATGGATGGATGAATGAATGAACTATTGGATGGATGAATGAATGAACTAACGTATGGATCAATGAATGAATGAACTAAGGATGGATGAGTGGGTGGATGAATGAATGAACTTATGGGTGGATGAATGAATGAACTAATGGGTGGATGAATGAATGAACTAATGGATGGGTGAATGAATGAACTAATGGATGGATGAATGGATAGATGAATGAATGAACTAATGGATGGATGACTGAATGAATTAGTGGATGGATGAATAAATGAACTGATGGATGGATGAATGAATGAACTAATGGATGGTTGAACGAATGAACTATTGGATGGATGAATGAACTATTACATGGATGAATGAATGAACTATTGGATGGATGAATGAATGAACTAGTGGATGGATGAATGATTGAACTAGTGGATGGACGAATGAATGAACTAATGGATGGATGAACGAATGAACTATTGGATGGATGAATGAATGAACTATTGGATGGATGAATGAATGAACTAGTGGATGGATGAATGAGTGAACTAACGGTTGGATGATTGGATGGATGAATGAAATAATGGATGGATGAATGAATGAACTAGTGGATGGGTGAATGAATAAACTAATGGATTGTGAATGTATGGATGAACGAACTAACGGATGGATGATTGGATGGATGAATGAATTTAGGGATGGATGAATGAACTAACGGGTGTATGAATGGATGGATGAATGAACGAACTAACGGACGGATGATTGGATGGATGAATGAATTTAGGGATGGATGAATGAAGTAACGGATGTATGAATGGATGAATGAATGAACGAACTAACGGATGGATGAATGGATGCCTGGCTAAATTGCTGAATGAATGAATGATTTGATTGTCTTCGTTATGACCAGTATCGTTATCGCTGATATCATCGTCATTATCGTGTAAACGATTTGGTCGTAGAGGTCAGCTGTACAGCAGGTGAATCCGGCAGAGACTTCAAAACTTGAATAGTATATTGTTTGGTTTAACAGGGAAAATGGCCCTTCGAGGCGTCCGTACGCAGAGGAGAATTTTGGCGTCGGATTCTCTTCGCCGATGAAATCGAGTCATTTGCCCTATTTTCAACATTCCACGGTCAGCAGAGCTCAGCTATGTCCAGCTCTTTCTTCTACTTCTCACTGTTTAGCTCTGAATCTGCGTCTTAACCTAGCTTTGATTTTTAAGCTTTGATTTTTTTTAGTAAATATTGATTGATTGATCTGCTTATTTGTCTTTTTATTCACTTATTTACCTATTTATCCAGGCAATCGATCGATCCATCCATCCATTAATCCATCCATCCATCCATTGATCCATCCATCCATCCATCGATCTATCCATCCATTGATCCCTGAGTCTTTGTATTTGTTTTCTGTTTACCACAGCTTGCTCCCCCTGGAGACAGTCGTGGCAACCGAAGGAGCCACCTTACTGGTAAGCAGAACACATCTTTGGGTGAACAGTCCATCCATCCATCCATCCAAGTTTACCTACTCTGTCGCATATACTCTCTACATCATTATAATTTTGCAGAGATTGAAAAGCTGCCAGACACATGGATGGACGACGAATATCCGAGCAGCAACGAGGCAGTTCGAAATCTACCTTCTGCAGTCAACAGTTGCCAGGTTCTATCAATTACCCTAATTACACTTTTTGACACATAATTGGTTCGGCTTTGACTCTGTCTGGTTAACATAATGAGAAAATTTGGACAATTGCTTTCATGACCAGAACTATTCTGGAAAACAATATCACAGTATTTTGGCAGGTACGTTTATGTGGTCTATCGCTAACGCGTTTGGTCAATGATCATGTGGTTGCGGGTTCGACTCCATGTAACGATCCTGGGCAAGTAGTTTGCAGACACTGTGCCTCTGTCACTAAGCAGTATAATTTGGTACCGGCGTAAGCTGGGAAGTAAACGGCAAGTCCTGCAATGCACTGGCCCCGTATCCAGGACGTTGGCATTCGTTCTTTGCCAGCTCAAGGGTCTAAAGAACAAGGAAATGAGTGCTTCACTCGTAGGATATGGGAAGGTACTTTTTACACAAATCTGCGTGAGGTCGACCAACATCTAGGCCTAATTCACCAGCGCTGTATCAATGAATTCCATAAGAGCCAGGTGCTTTGTTCAGCTTCGGTGCCAGACAGAGGTTGCTCTTGTCGTGCATGGCCTCAGTAATGGAGCAACAAAAATTAGGGTGAGGGATTTCGAGGGCGTATGACGTAGAATGGACGCTGTAACAGTTGCTCTTGGGAGCTTGAAGTACCGCTGTAGAGTTAGTTTTGGCAGATATAAAGAGATTTTATCACAGAACTTCGGCAGAAGTCCGAAAGAATATGATGGAGAATATTGGATTCTTTGTATACAGAGTTTCTGAAGTTTAAACGAGAGTTTCTTGTAGAACTTTCGACCTATAGACAACTCCTGTAATGGTTCTTGATGGTCTTTGATCTGCTGGCCTAGTTAGCTACATCGGTAAGTGTGTACGCCAAGGAGCCTCTGTGCGAGAGGATCCCGCGGTGTGTACATCTATGGATTTGTTCCTCCTCGATGCTTCGTGCTTTAGAAACTCTTAACGTCTTTCAACTCTAGTTGGAAATCTGTTAGTAGGGCTGTGCGTGTGTGAGCGACCTTGTCACTGTTTACTCTTCTAGTTATCTCAGAAATGTTTACTAAATGTATTCTAATCAGAATCGCAGTCAAAATCATAATCCGTGGGAGAAACCGGGTCGAATTCCAATATATCAGAGAAACGAGAAGCAATGGGTAAGCAAGTTGGAAGACATGCGCCTTTAGTTTAGACCTGAATGACATCAAAGAATTAGTGAATGAATGTTCTGTTTTTTATAACATTTAACATTGTTAAGGCTAGATTAGTTTCTCTTGAAGAGGCGCTATATAAATGTATAATTACGATTACAGTTTAAAGAAGGAGCCATAGACTTAAATCTAGCGCCAGATTAGATCACTATTACATCTATTTAGGCCTAATATGTTTCATAAAGGGCTCTAAACTGTTTTAGAAACGCACATAGTGACTTTGGAAGAAGATCCGCTTCCTGCCAGAGAGACTTCCTCTATTCGAGCGTCATATATGCTTCTGTCTGCTCTCATTCTACTTCTGATCAGGGAAGCTTTCTATTCGAGCGTCACATCCTTCTGTCTGCTCTCATTCTACTTCTGATCAGAGAAGCTTCCTATTCGAGCGTCATATCCTTCTGTCTGCTCTCATTCTACTTCTGATCAAAGAAGCTTCCTAATCGAGCGTCATATCCTTCTGTCTGCTCTCATTCTACTTCCGATCAGAGAAGCTTCCTATTCGAGCGTCATATCCTTCTGTCTGCTCTCATTCTACTTCTGATCAGAGAAGCTTCCTAATCGAGCGTCATATCCTTCTGTCTGCTCTCATTCTACTTCCGATCAGAGAAGCTTCCTATTCGAGCGTCATATCCTTCTGTCTGCTCTCATTCGACTTCTGATCAGAGAAGCTTCCTATTCGAGCGTCATATCCTTCTGTCTGTCCTCATTCTACTTCTGATCCGAGAAGCTTCCTAATCGAGCGTCGTATCCTTCTGTCTGCTCTCATTCTACTTCTGATCCGAGAAGCTTCCTATTCGAGCGTCATATCCTTCTGTCTGCTGTCCTCCTACTTCTGATCAGAGAAGCTTCATATTCGAGCGTCATATCCTGCTGTCTGCTCTCATTCTACTTCTGATCAGAGAAGCTTCCTATTCGAGCGTCATATCCTTCTGTCTGCTCTCATTCTACTTCTGATCAAAGAAGCTTCCTAATCGAGCGTCATATCCTTCTGTCTGCTCTCATTCTACTTCCGATCAGAGAAGCTTCCTATTCGAGCGTCATATCCTTCTGTCTGCTCTCATTCGACTTCTGATCAGAGAAGCTTCCTATTCGAGCGTCATATCCTTCTGTCTGCTCTCATTCGACTTCTGATCAGAGAAGCTTCCTATTCGAGCGTCATATCCTTCTGTCTGTCCTCATTCTACTTCTGATCCGAGAAGCTTCCTAATCGAGCGTCATATCCTGCTGTCTGCTCTCATTCTACTTCTGATCAGAGAAGCTTCCTATTCGAGCGTCATATTTTTCTGTCTGCTGTCCTCCTACTTCTGATCAGAGAAGCTTCCTAATCGAGCGTCATATCCATCTGTCTGCTCTCATTCTACTTCCGATCAGTGAAGCTTCATATTCGAGCGTCATATCCTTCTGTCTGCTCTCATTCTACTTCTGATCAGAGAAGCTTCCTATTCGAGCGTCATATCCTTCTGTCTGCTGTCCTCCTACTTCTGATCAGAGAAGCTTCCTATTCGAGCGTCATATCCTTCTGTCTGCTCTCATTCTACTTCTGATCAGAGAAGCTTCCTATTCGAGCGTCATATCCTTCTGTCTGCTGTCCTCCTACTTCTGATCAGAGAAGCTTCCTAATCGAGCGTCATATCCTTCTGTCTGCTCTCATTCTACTTCCGATCAGAGAAGCTTCCTATTCGAGCGTCATATCCTTCTGTCTGCTCTCATTCTACTTCTGATCCGAGAAGCTTCCTAATCGAGCGTCATGTCCATCTGTCTGCTCTCATTCGACTTCTGATCAGAGAAGCTTCCTATTCGAGCGTCATATCCTTCTGTCTGCTCTCATTCTACTTCCGATCAGAGAAGCTTCCTAATCGACCGTCATATCCTTCTGTCTGCTGTCCTCCTACTTCTGATCAGAGAAGCTTCCTATTCGAGCGTCATATCCTTCTGTCTGCTCTCATTCTACTTCCGATCAGAGAAGCTTCCTATTCGAGCGTCATATCCTTCTGTCTGCTCTCATTCTACTTCTGATCAGAGAAGCTTCCTAATCGAGCGTCATATCCTTCTGTCTGCTCTCATTCTACTTCCGATCAGAGAAGCTTCCTATTCGAGCGTCATATCCTTCTGTCTGCTCTCATTCGACTTCTGATCAGAGAAGCTTCCTATTCGAGCGTCATATCCTTCTGTCTGTCCTCATTCTACTTCTGATCCGAGAAGCTTCCTAATCGAGCGTCGTATCCTTCTGTCTGCTCTCTTTCTACTTCTGATCAGAGAAGCTTCCTATTCGAGCGTCATATCCTTCTGTCTGCTCTCATTCTACTTCTGTCCACATAACTTCTGATCGTCCTCGGTTCCCAGTTGCTGAAGAAAAGCATCTCCTTCTTGAAGAAGAGCAGCATTCTGGCGACGCCATCGATGTCCGGGCACTGCCTAAAGATCTGAATTGGTCTTCAAACCCATCAATGATGAAGACGGTTCAGACGAGTTATCCTTGGAAAGCATCGTAAAACGGTGCTACACAAAATTTCAGATGCATGAGAAACATAGCTGAATCAACACCCGCACATAGGGACACGAGGGTTACATCGTGGCGGTACGGTGGTATATCCGGTAGCGCGCTGGGTCTGTAATCCAACGATTGTGGGTTCGAACCTGCTAAGGGAACTGTGTGTAACAAACTTAGACAAGTTGTCTGCACATACTTGTTTCGCGCCTGGGGATCAGATTTACTGATCTTGAGCACATAATAAGTTCGTTAAATAGATCGGATTATGACCTGTCCCGTTTATCCGCCTTCTCTTTCTCTGATCATGCCTACGACTAGAACTGTTCTTGGTGAACGGGCTTTTTCGGTTGCTGGACCTAAATTTTGGAACTCTCAGCCTGCGTCTGTTCGTTCTGTTCAGTAGCTTCTGTCACTTCGTTCTCGACTTAAAACTTGCCTTTTTCAAATTGCTTATCCACCGTAGGCTGCCTCTGTCTTGTGGACTGACCTGCTGGATATTGACCTGATTGTGGCTTGGCTTTGGTGCGCCATCGGTTGATGCCTTGTGCATTAGACACTGGCGCATTAGAAGTTACTAATTATTATTATATTATTACTACACCAATTGTGCGGCCCCCATGCAAGCAAAAAGCTATCAGAGTCGTCTAAGAAACCAAGGAAAATGCCTTCGAGTAGAAGTATTTATTGTTTGTGTTTATAAAGGATAATACAGAAGTATTTGTAGTTTACGTTTACAAGTAGAATACAGAAGTATTTATTGTTTACGTGAACAAGTAGTAATTGTTTTGCCTACAGCGCCTACCCTTTTTAACCCTAATCGTAGGTCTAAAGGGTTCGGGCTACTTAACTAAATGTATTGTTAGGTTTAGGCAGCATGTTCAAAAAGTATGTTGCGATGCTACAAATAGTATAATGTTACTGTTAAGAAGCTTACGTCTGCACATAGTTGATCTTAAGGTCGAGATTTCTACAGCGCCAACCGAAGCTAAGTCACGGGAACCGCTTATTCACAGCTACGGGAATGAGTGTAATTCTTTAATTAGAAGAATTCTACGTCTCTTAGGTTTAAAGACCCTATACATATTTATTTATATTATATTTATATTCTATTTTTATAATATTTATATTTATATATATTTAAATATTTATTTATTGATATTAATATACTTTCTATTATATTTAAATATTTATTTATTGATATTTATATACTTTCTATTATATTTAAATATTTATTTATATATTATTTATTTATTTCCCTAGGCCTAAATATCCTAGGCCTAAAGGCCTAAATTTCCTAGGCCTAAAGGCCTAACTTTCCTAGGTCTACCTTGCTTTTTGGGTCTTATAATAAAAGGTACAGATGTAGAAAGACAATCAAAAAAGGAGAAAGGCGAGAGGAGAAATAGACCTAAGCAGACATAAAAACTGGGGAAAAAATAGAAAGTGTTCAGTGTCCCATTATTGACAATTGAAGGTCATGAACGACCCTTTAACTCTTTCACTGCTCTTCCCTGAACACTTCTTTAATGCATCGTGGTTCATTTCCTTTACTCTTTTTAGACATAAAAAACGCACGAAGACAGCGAGTTAATTAATTAATATTGAGCTAAAATTAGTCATTTGGCTTGTTGCTCTCGAGGGCCGACTTTCAAGTCATATGCAGTAATCTGAACTGTTTCCCTGGTATATTACGAGCCTTAGTAGTATTAGCAGTAATAGTATTATTTCTTCATTTATTAAGCACCATTAGCCTATCTAATGACTAAGCATCAATAGATGGCGCTAGGCAATTGTGAGTGAAGGACTTATTAAGTGAGTTCCCTACACAGGAACCGTCTCAGGTCTCCAACCCGGTCTGAGGTTACAAGCCGAGCTCTTTAACCGATAGACTACCGTGGCCCACTGTAGTAGTGGTGGCGGTAGCGATAATTGTGGTTCTAGCAGCCCACTTTTCTCATCCATTCCCAGTCCTCCTGGGTGGGGTGGACTCGAACCTCGTTAACCGACAAACGTAGTCCGATCTGGCGTGCTTCCCCGTCGTTGATCATTCAATCGCTTTCTCCAAGTGCTTCTTGGCCAGTTCGTCCGAATACAGTCGACGACATTAGTTAGGATCAGTGTCGCGTTTGATGCATGTCCTTTAAGGCATTTCACTTGCCCGTCACGCTGAAAGAAAACAAACGACGAGATATAATAGAGCCCCACATCAGTCAGATGCAAAACTATAGGAATTTCTCCTCACACAGGAGCCAGTTTCTGTGGTTAGGCTACTTAGTTGTATAAACGAGTTAATTTAAGTAGGCCATTGTAGTATATCACACTGCACAGTAAGCCTAGTAACTATAGAAGCTATTGGAGTTATGAAGAAAGAAGGAGGAGAGAGTAGAGCTAGACAGGAAAGACGTAGGCAACGGCTGAACAATACGAGATAGAACTTCTTAAGCGCTGCCTCGGCATACAGCGGTCAGGTAGAAATTATCCCTCATGAACTAAAAAATTAAGTTAAGATTATTATTATTATGTGTTTGTATTTTTTATCTTGTGATGAAGCTTCGAGTAGAAGTATTTATTATGACTTGCTGAAAGTCAGAAGGTAAGGTACGCATCTTCGTGTCTCCCGCTCATGTTTTTACCACCTTCGTCAGCTTCGTACCATCCGCCGCTCCCTCTCCTTTCATGCCGTTACTACTCTAATTCATGCCCTTATCTGCACCAGGGTGGACTTTGGTAACGCTATCTTTGCTGGACTCTCACTTGCCAATATTTCCAAGCTTCAGTTTGTTCTCAATGCTGCTGCCCGTCTTATTGATGGCGTCCCCAGGTATGGCCATATAACTTCCTTTGTGCGGGACACTCTGCACTGGCGTCCCATTCAGCAGCGTATCCAGTTCAAGAGCCTAACGCTTATGCGTCATTGTTGGCTCTGCTCCATCATATCTTAGGGACTTCTGCATTTCGGTCTCCTTGGTTCCAGGCCGTATCACTCTCCGGTCGGCCTCCCTTGGAGTCCCGACTCTCCCTCGTATGTGCACTGCTACAGCGCAGTCTGGAAGCTTTGCCTATGTTGGACCTAATAGCTGGAATTGCCTTTCCCGAGAGCTGCGGCTTGAACTCCTCAGTTTGTCCCTTCCGCAGTTTCGCAAGCGCCTGAAGTCTGTATTATTTGACAGTGGTCTCACTGGTTCAGGTCGGGAGCGCCTCTGATGAGTCTATTCATGAAGTGGCGCTTTATAAATGTCAGATTACAATTACAATTAACTAAACACAGCTTAGTAGCAATTCAAATATCACTTTGTAAGGCAAATACAGGTAAACATAGCTTAGTGCTCAGGCAAAACAAAATACAGTGGGGAGTAGGGTTCTCGGCTTCAGGTCAAGATCCAAGTGTCAGGCAGGCAGACAGTCAGACAGCTGTTTGGTGGATGGTGTTTGGAATTGAACCGGACTGTGAGGTAAGTGGAAGTATTGGTGCTTTAGAAATTTCGACTTTACGATTACAGTAGCTGTTGTAAATGTTTCATTCACTAGGTGGCAGCACAGTTTGAACGCGACCCATTAGATCAAATTCTGGCAATCTTTCAATGAATCCTGTCCATGTATTGACCACTCCTTTAACATTGTTTCTCTGGATGGATGTCTGCCTGTCTTTGTGCATGTCTGCCTGCTTATCTCTGTGTATGGTGCACTAGACAGCTGGAACGTCTAAGCCGTTTTCAGGTGCAAAGGCCTTGTTGGCTATATTTCTAAATTGAATAAATTTTCCCTTTGCATTAACCGCCCATCTACAGCGCCCAACGCAAGCCACGTGATGGGGACCAGTTTATTCACTGGCGCTCAGTCAAAACAAAATCGATAGGCAAAAAGGTTCGGTTCCAGGTCAAGATCCAAAAGTCAGGCAGCTACGGTGGTTGGTGTTTGGAATTGAACCGGAAAGTGAGATAAGAAGAAGAATTGTAACTGTACGATTAAAATTAAAATCACGATTAAAATTACGATTACAGTAGCTGTTGTGTAAACAACAGTTGGAAATGTTTCATTGGCATTCGCTAGGTGGCAGAACAGTTTGAAAGAGACCCATTAGGTCAATTCTGTCAACCTTTACACGAATCCGTTGCACGTATTGACCACTCCCTTACATTGTTTCTCTGCGTGGATATCTGCCTGTCTCTGGATGTCTGCCTGTTTGTCTGTTTAAGGGCGCATTAGGCAGCTGGCATGCAGGTGCGAATAGACTTGTTGACACTCTTTCTAAATTTAATACTTTTAAGTTCTCTGTTTGCATATAATTATCTATCATTTCCTGCCCATCCCACAGCTTTCAGATTTTGGCGCGAGTTCGCCAAAGCCAGCTGCGTTATGCACCTGCCTAAATTAATTTAACCGCTCTGTCTCAGTTGAATGACCGCCGATCCCTTTTTAATTGAGGGGTAGTAAAAAGCAGTGGGAGATATGCAAATGTAAATGTAAAACTTCAAAATATCTCAGCGCCACACGAAAGCCTCGTCAGAGAGACCAACTTCTGCAATGGCGCTACACGACCCATTGGGAGAAACGAAATGAATGACGAAGATGTGTATTTTATGGGAATAGTCTCAGCAGTAAAGTAAAGTAAAGTTTCCTGTATCCCACAAGTGAGATGTAGGGGAGGCGCTCATTTCTTTTCTTTAGGCCAGAGCATCGCAGGACTTGCCATTTACTTTCCATCTAGGTGGCAGCACAGTTTTGAAAAAGACAATTAGATCAAATCGGGCGCTGGTAACATGAATCTCATACACGTGTTAACCACTCCTTCACAAATTGCATATCTGTTTGTCTCTGTGCCTGTTCGTCTGTCTGTCTGTAGTTGGGTCGGATTAGGCAGGTGTATTGCATTTAGATGTCTGTCTGTCTGTCTGTCTGTCGTTGGGTCGGTTTAAGGCAGGTGGTACGTGTGTTGTGTGAAGGTGCGAATAGACTTATTGGCGCCATTTATAAATTTAGTAGCTTAAGTTCTCTGCATATTGTCATTTGCTATCCATCGATCCATCGATCCATCTATCGATCCATCCACCCACCCATCCATCCATCCACCCACCCATCCATCCACCCACCCATCCACCCATCCACCCACCCATCCATCCATCCATCCATCCTTCCGTAGGAAAGGAAGAGCATTTTCAGAGGGGCGCTACATTATAGCAGTCCACCATACATGGGTCTGGTCTGTGAGAAGGCACAAGCAGACGTCTGGGCAGGAACGAAATGTTTGCAAAATGACACCTCTATTGTTAGAGTGAGTCAGCTGGCTTCCCTCACTAGCAAAATAGTGGGGCTAACACGGCCCGTACATAGGAGACCTTAAATGGTGTGGCGCCCAATAAAACGGGCAGCAGTGGTGAAGGATCTCACCCGATTAATTCATTGAAAAATAAGCAGGGTCTAGGCCATACGGTTGGTGTAGAAAACCATACATTTGCATTGACATTTAGGTGTCGTTTTCTTTCGGACATGGAATGAATCGTTATCCTATACTACGAGATTTTGCCCAACGAGAGCTAAGTCGCAGGAACCAGCTTATTCACAGGCGCCCAGGCAAAACAAATTACGATGGGCAGGAAGAATAGGGGAAGAATTGGGGCTCTAGAAATTCGTGTTACGATTACAGTAGCCGTTGTAAGTGTTTCATTCGCTAGGTGGCAGCACAGGTTTGAATAAGACCATCAGATCAAATCGCGCGCTGGTTACACGAATCCCACACACGTGTTGGCCACTCCTTTACAATTTCTATGTCGGCATATCTGTTTGTCTCTGTGTTTGTTCGTCTATCTGTCTGTCTGGAGTTGGGTCGGATTAGGCAGGTGGCATGCAGGTGCGAATAGACTTGTTGACACTATTTCTAAATTTAGTACTCCTTAAGTTCTCTGCACATAATTATCTATCATTTCGAGCCCATCCTACAGCGCACCTGGTCTCAGAGTCCGCCAAAGCCAGCTGCTTTATGCACCTGCCTACATTCACCAGTTTTGCCGCCGTGTCTCAGTTGGATGACCGCCGATCTGTTTTTAATTGAGGGGGTAGTTTAAAGCAGTGGTTGATCTGCAAATATTAATCTAAACGTCCGCAATATCTCAGCGCCACATTAAAGCCTCGTCAGAGAGATCAACTTCTGCAATGGTAGAAGCGAAATGTATGAGGAAGATGTGTATTCTATGGGATTGCCTTAGCAGTAAAGTAAAGTAAAGTTTCCTATATCCCACAAGTGAGACTAAGGGGAGAATCTCCTTCCTTTTCCTTAGGCCAGAGCATCGCAGGACTTGTCATTTACTTTTCACCTAGGTGGCAGCACAGTTTTGAAAGAAGACCACTAGATCAAATCGCGCGTTGGTAATATGAATCTCATACACGTGTTGACCACTCCTTCACAATCTGCATATCTGTCTGTCTGTCTATCTGCCTGTCTACCTGTCTGTCTGTCTGTCTGTCTGTCTGTCTGTCATTGGTTCGGATGGTACGTGTGCTGTGTGGAGGTGCGAATAGACTTATTGGCGCCATTTATAAATTTAGTAGCTTAAGTTCTCTGCATATTGTCATTTGCTGCCCATCCCCATCCATCCATCCATCCATCCATCCATCCATCCATCCATCCATCCATCCATCCATCCATCCATCCACCCATCCATCCATCCCTGCGTAGGAAAGGAAGAGCATTTTCAGAGGGGCGCTACATTATAGCAGTCCACCATACATGGGTCTGGTCTGTGAGACAGCACAAGCAGACGTCTGGGCAGGAACGAATTATTTGCAAAATGACACTTCTATTGAGAGTGAGTCAGCTGGCTTCCCTCACTAGCAAAATAGTGGGGCTAACACGGCCCGTACACAGGGGACCATCCCACAGCAAATCTGTTTTAAGATTTTGATGAGCATCTAGGAATGACAACTGACTTATGCATCTGACTATTTACACGAGCTTTGTCGCTTGTTTCTGGCTGCCCATCCTTTCGTTTAACTATTTGTGCCGATTTGGTTTACATATGTATGTATGTATGTGTGTGTGTGTGTGCGTGTGTGTATGTATGTATGTATATGTGTATGTATGTATGTATATATGTATGGATGTATGTATTATGGATATATGCATGTATGTACGTATGTATGTATGTATGTATGTATGTATGTATGTTTGTATGTATTTTTCTATGTATGTACGCATGCATGTATGTATGTATATATGGATGTCTACACTTTCCCATGGCCTAGTTATGGTTGCGTGACATTTCCCAAAACCAGTGGAAGTGTAATGTACTGTAGTGTAAATCTGTGAAATAGCGCTGCTCGAAATCTGTGTAAGGAAGACCAGCCTTTTTACTTTCCAAATAGAGTTGTCGAGCCAGAGCCCATATTTAGTGAACGCATTCGTAATCGTAACGTCAAGATCTCTACAGCGCCCAACGAAAGCTAAGTCTCGGGAACAAGCTAATTCACAGGCGCTCAGTCAAAACAAAATCGAGAGGCAAGGTGGGTTCGGTCCCAGGTCAAGGTCCAAGAGTCTGGCAGGTAGGCAGGCCGTCAGACGGCTAAGGTGGGTGGTGTTTGGAATAGGATCTGCAAGATATATAATGGAAAGAAGGGGAATCAAGAAAGGATCTTCGAAACAGAGGTGTTTTCAAGTTTGAGTGGAATGCCTGCGGAGAGATTGCAAGGGGTGAAGTGATGGTGAGTTCGTAACATGGGTAAGTTAATTGTCGTAATTCTGGCGGGAGTTTATTCCTGAAGGGTGGAGCAGCTGAGACTATGGAGCGATTTCCAAATTTTAAGGATGAGGTGACGGGAGGGCGGAGAAGTGGTAGGGCAGAAGAGGAGCGGGTTGAACAGAGTGGTTGGATTGTAAATAACTGGCTAAGATAGGAGGATTGGGAGGATTGAAGTGTGTTATAGGTAAGTGATAGGACTTCGTACTCTATTCGTTCAGGTATTTTAAGCCAGTGAAGTGATTTGAGGACAGGAGTAATGCTATGATATTTGGCAGATTTGGTGATAGCAATGAAATAATGTTCATACGAAATTGCCCCACACAGCCTCCATCTTTTCTCAATAAATGTATAAATCAATAAATGTATGCGCGTGTAGGGTCTACTGCTTCCACTCTTAAAATCGAAATCAGTGAGGCAGGTAATGTCAGATTCGGTTCAGAGTTCAGACCCTAAGGTCACGTACGTAGACAGACTAAGCACCTCAGTGGATAGACTGCATGTACATAATATCATCTTGTACAGGTTCACAAATAACGTGTACGCAAAGCAAGTGCCATTGTTCTCGCGGGTCCCGCACACCTGTGACCCGACGTGGCAGCGCTGTTCAGTGAAGCGTGACATTGGATCTGTTGCCTAATCGTTACCAGCCTTAAAGTTTACACAAAATGTTTGCTGGCCTTTTGACGGCTAAGTCTGTTTGAAGTGTAACTGAAAAGTGGTCGGAGATATCGTTTTAGTTATTTCCAAATGGACGTTATGAAGAGGTATGAAAGTAATACAATATCAATTAATGTGGTATGAGGGATAAACTCACCTCAATTTAGCTTACCTTACCTTATCTTACCTCACTTTGCTTTAGGTCGAAACTTACTTCTTTTTCAACTTGCGCACCTACCGTAGTCTGGCTTCAGGTTTCTCTGACCCATAGGAATCTCGCCTGGCTTTCCATCAGGATCATCCAACAATTTAAGATTTTTTAACTTTAATAATGCTTTAATAATAATAATAATAATAATAATAATAATAATAATAATAATAATAATAATAATAATAATAATAATAATAATAATAAGACAATTTATATAGTGCCGTAACACGACCCATGTCGGAAAAAAGGTCGCTGTACATTCACCGGTGCATTCAGCCTTCGAAGGATAGGCTGGAAAGGCGTGTTTTAAATGTGTCCAGTGAAGGGGGACGACTTGATATGCTCGGGAAGAATTCCACGCCGCCGGTCCGGCAACTGCGAAGAAGCGTTCTCCAAATTTTGTTGCGGTTCTCTGGACGTGTAATTAGTTACTCGCAGACGACCGTAGTTGGTAAATCCGCCGTATATTCGCTGGTCGAGTGCAGGAATCGAGTAGATAGTCCGGAGCACCGCCATTTAATGTATGTCGTCAAACACAGCTTGTAAGTGATCCGCTACGGGACGCGCAACCAGTGAAGATTGCCCCGCAGCAGAGCAGTGACATGGTCGGATGGTATCTTGCCGTAAATGAGATGGGCTGCAGAGTTTAACAGATTGAATTCTTACCTTTTCTTACCATATTTTAGCTTCTGTTATTCTACCTTATCCCTCACAATGTCTTAGATTACATTTCCTTACCTTAACTTTACCTAATCGCTCCCTACCGTAAATTATGTATGAAGGTAGATATGTATCTTAGCAATTATATAGCGCTTTTTATGAACCTTACAGAGGCATTTACCTTATGTACAATGCATTACGTGACTTCGCCTTACCTACAGCCTTGCTTTGCCTAACAGTAAATTAAATTACAATTGTCTATTACTACTACTGCTGCTACTGCTGCTAGTACTACTATTATATTTCTGTATTTATCGAGCGCTACTATATAATGCCAAGCATGAGGCGATGGTGCTGAGCAATCATGCATGAAGGACTTAATCAAGGTCCGTATACACAATTACCGTCTCACGGGAACCAATCGGCCACACAATTTTTAGCATCCAAAACTCTGTATTTTCTGTAAATGTGTTCAGTTTGAATCGCAATAGAGCGAGCGTCGCATTCATAGGTTACCTATCTTACTCTGGTTGTCTGCCTTACTCTGGTTGTCTTTCGTATTTTGGTTGCCTGTCTTAGGCTGGTTGCCTGTCTTAGGCTGGTTGCCTGTCTTATTCTGGTTACCTGTCTTACATTGGTTGCCTGTCTTACTCTGGTTGCCTGTCTTACGCTGGTTACCTATCTTACTCTGGTTGTCTGCCTTACTCTGGTTGTCTTTCGTATTTTGGTTGCCTGTCTTAGGCTGGTTGTCTGTCTTACTCTGGTTGCCTGTCTTACATTGGTTGCCTGTCTTACTCTGGTTGCCTGTCTTACGCTGGTTACCTATCTTACTCTGGTTGTCTGCCTTACTCTGGTTGTCTTTCGTATTTTGGTTGCCTGTCTTAGGCTGGTTGCCTGTCTTAGGCTGGTTGCCTGTCTTACTCTGGTTGCCTGTCTTACTCTGGTTGCCTGTCTTACACTGGTTGTCTGTCTTACACTGGTTGTCTGTCTTACTCTGGTTGCCTGTCTTACATTGGTTGCCTGTCTTACTCTGGTTGCTTGTCTTACGCTGGTTGCCTGGCGTACTCTGGTTGCCAGTCTTACGCTGGTTGTCTGTCTTACTCTGGTTGTCTGTCTTACACTGGTTGCCTGTCTTACTGTAGTTGTCTCTCTTAAGCTGGTTGTCTGTCTTACGTTGATCACAGTTTTGCTGTGGCTGGCCCTAGATCTTGGAACTGCCTGCCTGGTGACCTGTGGCATAAACTTCTCCCCCTTTCTCCGTCTCTCTCCGCAAGCGCTTGAAGACTTACTTGTTCCCCAGTGTTTCTGGGTCGTCGGGATGGGAGCGCCTCTGATGAGTATACCTTGAAGTGGCGCTTTTTAAATCTTTTATTATGATTACGATTATGTTATTTGCCTGTCTTACGCTGGTTGTCTGTTTCTGGCGTTGTAGGCAACCTGTCTGGCCTATACTTCCTGCCTCGCAGTGGATGGGGGCAGCGCCACCTTCGGGAATCTTAGATGTGCTCCATCTTCCGGTGCCCTACATCATCTACACGCACATGGCAGAAATTTCGCAGAAATCACCTAGGAATGCGGCAGTCAAGTCCGGAATATCCAGTATCTGCTCTTAAGATGACGTAAGTAGGCGCAGGGAAAGTGACGGAAAGAGGAACAGACGGACGGATGGAAGGACGGAAGGAAGAAGAGAAGGATGGACTAATGGATGGACGGATGGATAGACGAAGAGAGGGTTTTATAAATGACCTTCAACCTTAAAAGTTGCTATGAATTAATTAGCTACATCTGCATTTTAAAAAGACTCTTTAAATATGACCACATACATCCCACTTCTATAGGCGCTATTTAAATGAAGTCATTTACAACTACCGTTCACAAAAGGCGCTGTATGAATATCCAGAGCCACTGATCTGTGCAAATATGTGACTAGACACTTAATATAGCGCCTTTTGTTTTCTCACTATGCTGTCCTAAGTGGTGCTAAAGTTCATTAAGAAGAAGAAGTTCATCAGTTAGATGCTGAGTTATGTAGTCAGCCAGTCCTCCAAAAGCGCTATATAAATGTTCTGATACACTTCCTCGATCCATGACGCTCGAGAGACTTCGTAACGGTCCTAACTTGCATGGTTACCGATTGGTTAGAGCGCTCGGCTTGCAATATGAAGAGTTGGGTTCGAGCCGCCCCTAAGACGGATTCTGCGTAGAGATCTTGACCAAGTCCTGTACTCACAATTGCTCAACGCCATCTATTGACGCTTAGTCATTAGATCATGGCGCTTAAGAAATGCAGAAATAATAAATAATAGCAACTCTAGAAGAGCGCTTTGCATACGAACAGACACCTGCATTCTTAAAAGGCTCTGTATGAATGAATAGAATCAACCGTATCTCATCCATGCATGTATGTATCTAGACTCTTAATATAGCGTCATGTTTTCCTTACGAAAGCGTTGCTTACATTAGCCTTAGATATGGCGTTTAAGTTCATTAAGAACGTTCATCAGTTTAACAACCAATGCCCTGATAACAAGGGAAGTGACAAATATTACCCGTGACTTCTTGTACCTATGTGTATATGTATCAAAGCGTTTTATATAGCGCCTTTATAAGACCTCTTAAACGCATTGCATACATAGATGTATGACTGACTGATTTGAACTGGTTCAATTTAAGGTATTGTTTCTATTGAATTGTATTGTATTGTGTATTGTGTTTACAGTTTGATGACATCGGTTACCATCATCATTCGGATTGACAACAAAAGATTCCATCAGCCGATTATGGGTAAGCAAATGTCATAGAAGAATTTTTTGTTTCACTGGAGCACCAAGCAGTCTGTCTGATGCGCTTATCTCCCCCTTTGCGTCCGGGTTTCGACTCTCTGCGCATCGTGTGAAATTTAGAAGCAACACATCAAGCCGTCACATTACGTTTCATGAAGTGATATTACCTTACCTTACCCTATCATATTATGCCTTACCTTATCATACCTTATCCTATGATATTTTACATTACCTTGTCTTACCCAATCTTACATTTCATAATTTATCTCACCATGCCTAAGCATAGCTTACCTCTCATTATATTGCATTACTTAGCCTTACCCTACTATACTATGTCGTTTCATACCTTATCGTACCATACCTTACATCGCATTGGTTACCTTTCCTTACCATTGTTCAACCTCTCTTAGCTTCCCTTATCTTACCTTACCAGTCACAATACCTTACATTACATTTCCTTACCTTACTTTACCTAATCTCTCCATACCATACTTTATGTATGTATGTAGTCGTGTAGCTTACCGTAAAATACAGTACATTACCTTGTACTACCTTACATTACCTATAGTCTTGCCTTGCCTAACATTAAATTAAACCTCTCTGCTATTATTATCATCATAACCATCGTCGTCGTCGTCGCTATTGTTATATTTCTGAAGGCCTATTTGTTGAGCGCTACTATCTACTGTCAAGCATCAGTCGATGGTGCTGAGCAATTGTGCGTGAAGAACTTGCTCAAGGTCCGTAATACACAGTAACCGTCTCAGGATAGGCCTATATGGTATTAATGGCATTTCCAAGGCTAATCACATATGTGGGACGCGATGGTGTAGCGGTAAGGTCGTTGCCTCGTAACCGGAAGGTCGTGGGTTCGAATCTGCCTTAAGTCACTGCGTAGCGACCTTGGATAAGTTGCTCACCCGCAATAGTCTGTGAGGAAGGCAACGGGAAACCACCTCACTCATCTCATCCCCCGGGTGGCATAAAGCCAATGGACCTGCCTTCGGGCAGAAAACTCCGTCATCGTCATCGTCATCATCATCAATCACATTTCTATACACACTGTATTTTGTAAGTTCCAATTTACCATGCAAAAAATAATATGGAACCTAAAAATCGATAATCTATCTAATCCAAACCAATCCTATCCTATCTGATCACTGCTATAGCGCCGTTATCATAATGCACAAGACGTCAATCGATATTCGTTTTATTACATGCTTTAAACCATATATGAACTGTGTGCTTAATAATATTACAGAGACATCGACAAGAGAAAAATTGCTTCTTCAACGGAACCTTGACAGACGTAGGGGAAAATGAAGAACTAGAGGTAATCAACAGTTTGCTTTATCATTTCTTCAGCAGTAGCCGGTCTGGATAGAGAGGTGTAAAACAATATGGCTAACTTTCCATTAGAAGAATGTTGTTCCC